>CM077674.1:391197249-391582249 GCA_039707655.1 Elymus sibiricus
CCTTTTCGGAGTAATACAAATTTGTGATCAATCGATGCGGAACTCAAGGGGTTATTTTCCTTTCCGAAAGAAAAAAACATAGACGACACAACCTATAAATAACACAACATTGTATGGCGAACCAACCTGTGGTTGGATGGTTAGGTGGACAGTGCTATCCCCAGCCCACTAGGGTTCAAGTCTTGGTGCTCGCATTTATCCTAGATTATTTCAGGATTTCCGGCGACACGCGTTCAGTGGGAGGAGACGTTCCCGTCGACTACGAGGCGCCTACGACGACTTCGTAAAATCTCAAGATGATATGCCGGCTCAGTCTCGAAGGTGCTCATAGGGGTAGGGTATGTGTGTGTGCGTTCATAAGGGTGAGTGTATGCGTATATATATGAGCGCTTGCGTTTGTACTGTGTTTAAAAAACAACATTGTATGCACCTATAGATGATGTTGCCGTGTCCCTCCGTTTGACGGGGCTACATTAACCGACTAGTACTGCTATCAAATTGTTTGTGATGAAATTCCGGATATGGGATAAGCAATAAAGAAGCACGTTGATCCTAAATATAAAAAAACTAGTACTAGCTATTACATCATGTCAAAAAATAAAGTAAATTATCATATAAAAAAATTGCTATTACGTGCACGACCTTCTCTGGCTAGCTCCAATCAGGGTTTTGGCTACCTAGCTACCAAACAGTTTTTATCACGGAGATCAGATCGGTTGGCTCGAATTGTTTTCCATCCGGACTCCCAAAGAATCGATATAGAAAGCTCGCCGGTGCCGATCTATGTAAAACGTCGATCGGTTTGTGCCAACAAGTCGCAAAAGCAATACGATCGATCAACCGGAGATGGACGCCGACGTGGAGGGGCAGCAGGCAGTCGCGCCTCAACGAGACCGGTGGGCCGACAAGATCAGGTGCCCCGGCCTGTGCGACACCGTCTTCATCGCCATCTGGCTCATCATCTTCATCCTTTTCATGTTCCTCATCTGGCCAGTCCCGCATTACTACGTCGGACTTGGCTCGGTCTCCGGCGTCCCGGCCGCGGCGGCGGTCGTAGACCCAGCCTTTAACCTCACGCTCGGCGTCGCCTCTTGGAACTACATCGGGGGAGCGTGTGTTGATCGCGACATGTCCGTGGAGGTGGCCTACCGTGGTGTCCCACTCGCGGACGCCAGGGCCTCACGGCTGTGCGTTGGTGCACGGAAGGAGGCGGAGCAGCCCTTCGTCGCAAGGCGGGAGGGGGTGCGTGTGCCGGCAGACGTGATGGAGGCCCTCACGGCGGACACGAGGCGAGGGGAGCAGGTCTTCGACGTCACGCTACAGGCCCCGTGGACTTTCGCCGGGAAGAAGCTGCTGTACAGGTGCCGCGTCGGGGTCGGGCCCAGCGGCGCCGCCTGGTGCAGTGAACTTCACATGGTGTAGATTTTCATTGTATTTCTTTTTTGGGTCTGGACAATGGGTCCTTGCATTGAGATTGACATTTTCAACATGTGTCTATGTTTGCGTCTGACTTTGTTCATTTTACATCCAAAAAATTCATTAAACTGCATTGGCAAGGCAACATATGTAGCCTTTGCTATGAGCAACAGATGATTCGGCATTTGTTCCATGATTGTAAGATTGCACACATTGATTCGCAGGCCATGAACTTACATTTTAATATATAAATGCATCACCGTGATATATTATCATTGGTGCTCAAGTTTTTAATGTTACAGGATTCCATATAATTGCTAGTGTCTAATCTCATCATTTGCATCACCTTGAGCAGCTTCTATGAAAAAATCGTACATGTGTTATGCCGATTGTTCTTGGAGGTAGCCTACCACGGTATGCCCGTCACCAACAACATGGTGATCTGTCTTTGTGCCGAGAGGGTTAAGTGTTTGAGTTCAGCGCTCACGCCAAACAAAAATGAAAGAAAATGAGGAGGTGGTGCCACGTTTGGGTCCCGTGTGTTGCCGCTTTGTGCAGTGAACCCTATTGGATGGATTGGTATCTAGATAGTCCGATTCAAGTCTTTACCATAGTCAGATTTCAGAATTAGTTATTTCTCCATAGTAATAACTTTGATGCCAGTAATCATGGGTGGGCAAACATGCCAATTTGGGAGCTGGGGTGGGTAAACATTGCGTCGATGTTCTTCTCAATGACATTGATGGTTGGGGAGATGATCCGACCAACATCGTTTATGTGCACTGATCATGCCTTTCACATTTGCCTCACAACTTATATTTTTACAAGTCACCTTGATTATTTGAAGTGCAATTCATATAGCCTACAATTTGTTTCCACCAACTAGTATACCAAATTTGTTAGTAAGATGGTTAGCAGGCATTCCCCATATGCTCAAGGGACATATCAAGTGGGAGTCTGTGTCTTACTTTGTGCAATTCAGAATTGCTGGAACAATCGTGTTTTTAACAGAACGACTGTACCATCTTCTTTTTTTTTTTTTGCAGAGGATCCATATGTTATCATTAATTACTCCAGTGTGCGGATGCTTAGGATCATATGGCCTTTAGGTGCACCGGAAGACGGTAGCACATGAATTGGTTAACATGCTTGGCTGCCAAGCCATCAATAGATTACATGTGTAGTCATATACTTCTACTATCGACCGGCTGTGGTTTTCGTGGTTATGTTTGACTTGTAATGGATCATTGATACATTTTAATAAAAATATTTGTATGCATCATAGTGATAAAGCGGTTGGGGGTCACCCTCCCTAAAAAGTTATACTTACATATATAATACAATTAACATATCAAGGAAATAGTACTGCTATATTTTAGTATAGTACCCGCAAAAATATATATTTTAGTATAGTACAATTAATAGAACAAAGAGACAATATGTATGTACGTTTTCCACAAAATAGCATATCCTATGTTTTTAGTTTTAAACTAATTAAATCTTGTGATCACTTAAATTTGTTAGAAATTGTAATTTTCTGAATGTTTGATTTTTGTTAAAAAATTTAAATTTTGATAGTTAGATTTTTTTTTAGATTTGTGAAAATTGAATTTGTTGAAAGTTGTAAATTTCTTGTTTAATAATTATCTAAAGTTTCTAGAGAAAATAATGTACATACATATGCATTTCCTGTAAGGCAAAAAAACCCGCACAAAAGATAAATGTAATGAATCTTTGAAAAGAAAACATGGTACTTCCACAAGTTCGTCTTTGGTAAATAAAGGGAGGAGAAAAAAAAGCTTCATCTATTCATAAGTCCGATAAGATTCAAGTCAAACTCATTTTTATTCTTAAATCTAAGTTGATGATGATAACTATGTGATCTAATCTTCATTCCTTCCATCCTTGCATTAGGAATCTTAACACGGTGACTTCGGATAGCTAATAGGCATCAACTTAAATATAAGAAAAATGTTGACTTAAATTTAGCAAATCAAAACATAAAGTGAACAGCATGGGGAACTTTCGATCACCGGCCAGGGAGAGACCCAACATGTGATTTTCTTATACCCAAATATATGATGATAGCTGTGTGATCTAATCAACCTTTAAAGTTTTACAACTTTCAACAGATTCAACTTTGCCTAGTTAATAAACATACCTTGCTCAAACACGAGCACATCTGAGGCACGACCTATTGTGCATATATGTGTACTGTCAAGCAGGACTATATATAGCAACATATTAATTCACAAATACTTTTGCAGAGATACAAAAGAATGATAAATACCACACATATATAAAAACTACACATACAATAACTATTAGAATACTAGAGGTAAAAAACCATAATAGTTCTTTATCATAGTATAGTCGTTAGCCCATATGCCGACTCTCACACAAGTAGAGGGTCGATCGCGATAGGTGCATGGAGAGAAGGAAGAGGTGTGTGACATAATCACCACCCGTCACAAACTCTAATGGTAAAGATAAAGATTCTTAATACAATCAACTCAACCGCAACGATTGTTCCCATAGTACTTTTATGCGTATGGGTGGCAATCTCACAAATCTATGAATAAAACAATTAGTTCTACAATGGCCTAACAAGTTCAGGTAGAGTTCAAACACCTATGACACAGGAAACATCTAAAACTAAGATGAACAAAAGGCGAAATTGGCAATGTATATAACCATGTGTAACCTAACTCGACTAAATTCATAATGCATCTCTTGATGGTTGATCTTTAGCAAATGGGGTCTTAGCCTTCCGTAGATCTTCACTTGAGGCCGGGGCATCCTTCAGCTTAATAAATTACATAATAATTGATTGACCAGATACGTGTTTTGTGGGCGACTTGAGAAGGCTTCTTCTTGGGTCCAGCTGGTCAGGGCACAAGTGCACCCCATGGCATCTAGTCTCCAACGCGGCGGCAGTGTCCCCGCCGACCCGCCTGCCCCCGCAAGACTCCACCCTTACGTTGTCGAATCTGTCGTCGGACCGTCTAAGCACGACGTCAAATGCGTGCACCCCGTTCCGCACGTCCGCCATGAGGTTGTCCATGATGTACCCCGGCAGGCGCACCCCAGGGCCCCTTGCGATGAAGTGTGCCTCCCTTGCCTTGGGTGGCTTGGCGCAGAGCTGCTCCGATGTCGTGGGGCTAGCGGCAAGCATGACACAGCGGTAGGACACCTCCACGTAGGTGCCGGCCTTCGCGCATGCGTCCTGCTGGTTCTGCGAGGTGATGCGGAGCGTGAGATTGAACTCTGGGTCTAGAGTGAGGTCTGGGGCGAGGACGTCAAGGCCGGAGGCGGATTCGATGGCCACGGAATAGAGTGGGTCGTAGTGTTCATGGGACGACAAATAGGCTGTGCCGGTGCCGACTAGAACCGCAGCAGCGATGACCAATATTATGCAGCAGATGACGGACAGAACGTCGTCGCAGTTCGGAGGAACACTGTCGTGGTTGCCGGTGGCCGCCATGGACGTTTTTGTTGTTGATTGACCGATTGATGAATCGGTGTGTTTGGCAGTTTGGATTTTTTGGGCTGGTTGTACATAGCTAAGTAGATAGCAGCCGTGTTGCTACCGGAAAGGAGTTAAGGGGTCAGTTGTATACGTTTGATTTTCTCATAAAATATTGATCCGTCCATTAGTTACGATTCCCAACGACAGTAACTACTCCCGTACGTTTATCCCATTGCCGTCCATCAACCGAGCACTCTATCTTTTTGTCCGTATATAAACCTAGATTGATCTTTCACGTTCTGGAGATAAGCCAAACTCAAACCAATCCAAGCCCTTCACGTCCAAGCGCATGGGAAGGCTGCCGGAGATGGACGATGCGTTGAGAGGCAGCCAGCCCATGGAGATCAGGAGATCATGGAGAAGAAGGCCAAGGCCACCAGAGATTGCTGCGCCTGGTGTTTCGTTGTTACCTCCTGCATCGTGATCACCCTGTGCATAGCCGTTCCGACCGAGCACTATGCTATCCACGCCTACTACTCCGTTGCGATCGACTCCGTCTCCGGCCTCAACCCGAAGATGGGACTCTCGTTCAACGTCACCTTCGCCTCCCGGAGCTACGGATCCAAGGCATGCAACTACCCTGGCACATATATAGAGGTGTTCTACAGTGGCGTTCAGCTCGTTGCCAGCATGGCCGAGACCCGGGGCCTCTGTGCTGCCCCGCGGAAGGCAGTGGAGCAGCATGTCATGGGGGGGACGGCTCCCTGCAAGGGCATGCGGGTCGGTGAGGCCGCTGCATCATGCAATTCCCCGAACCAAGAGACGATGTAATATGTCTAGATTTTCGTTTTTCTAAAAAGGAGTAATATATCTAGATGATCTTGACTCCTCACTTGTCGATCAGTTGCCAAAGAAGTGTCAGCCTCTTGCTGCGTACAGCTGCTAGCAGCATATGACTGGAGCTGTCCCGTGTGGATTTATTATCAATTCTTTATTTCCTTGAATTCTCCACTTCACTTCTTGCTTGGCATTTGTCCACCTAGCTAGTTTCTAATCACACTCTTCCATAGCATATTTTACATGTTTAGATCGTTGTTTAGTCTCCTAATTTGCTCTCTTATTTTTGTTGGCAATTTCGATCTATTTAATTTAGCCATGGATGAATGATGTTATTATTTTTAATTAAAATGGTTTATCTACAATTACGGATTATTCTACACCTGCAGATGCATGAAAGATAGTTTGCTTTATTAAAACGGTGTATCTGCAATTATGAACGATATAGTTTTTTCTAGTATTTTTAGTTTGGTCATGCATAAATTATGCCTTGTAAATTAAACCATGTATCAACTGGCTGCGATTATGGACTATTCTACATATGTAGGCGCAAGATAAGCAGTATACCATGTCGCAGTTATATTTACAATTTTGTGTCATTTATTTTGCTTCGTCATCTTGGAAGTCATGCGAAAAAATTGGTTGTGTGCATGGACTGATGTGAGGCTGAGAAGGTGGTCCTTCTACTATCTGAAAACAAGAAGATACCCCGCGCGTTGTCGCAGGAATATTGTAAAAATAATTGTATTAATGGGTAGAAAGAAACAACTAAAACTAATGCAAAAAAGAAACGTAAGGGTGTTGTCGATTTACATTGTAGTTAACAAAATGTAATTTTCTAACAAAAATAACCATGAACTACATAGGTATTCCCCCCGTTCACAACTATAATATGTTTTGGACATTTCAATATGAACTACATACGGATTGAAATGAGTGAACAAACACACTAAAACGTGTTTATATACATCCAATTCAAAAAAAAAAAGTTAGAACATCTTATATTTGTGAACGGAGGGAGTATGCTCCAAGTACCCGACATATATACAACTATATGTCAGTATTAGAATTAAATAAAACAATAATAATTTATTAGTGACATGAATGACTTGCAAAGGTCACATTATTGCATGTTTAAATTAATGAAAACATTGTAACTTATGATGACATGCATAGGTGCTTATGTGTCGTGATTGCATGCTTAAAAGAATTAGATAGTGGATTCCATGCAAATAAATGTACCTAATGATTTATATTTGACATCTATAGGTGCTTATGTTGTATGGTTGCATGCTTAGGAAAATTACATAGTGGGTTGCATGTAAGTAAACATAATAACTAGTGTTTTATGATTGACGGTTATAGGTGTTGTGACATGACTACATGCTTAGAAAAATTAGTTACTGGATTGTACCTATCTAGAAATAAGGCATGCCCGGCACACACGGAACATCAAGCTATATCGAGCCTATTGCATGTCTATCGTTCAAATAGGCACATAATTTCTCGTACCAGCTTTGTCGGTCTTAATCTGTAAAAAAACATTGACCAAGATCGCCACTGTTGATACTTCTATTAATAAAAAAAATGTATTATTTAGATAGAACTAAACTAAATGGATAAAAAAACAGTATTACCAACATAAATAAGAGAGCAAATAGACTTTAACTAGTTTATCCTAACTCAAACTTCTTTAAATTTTGATCAACCTTATAGAAAAATTGCCAATATCTACAACATGAAATATATAATATATAAAAATAAATCTAATGAAGCTAATTTGGTGTAGATGCTGGCATATTTTCCCATAAATTTCGTCAAATTTAAAGAAGTTTGATTTGGTACAAACGTAGAACTTCAAATATTTTGAAACAGTAGGAGCATTACACGGGTTAACTCTACCCAAAAAAACACATGATCAATTAATATCGCTGCTAATCAAACGAGGTAGCTTGGTCGGAGGAATCACACCATGCCGCGGCCTCACCAATCCGCCTACGCCCGCAGTCCGATACCCACTTGTCCCCGCCATATGCTGGCGCCACGCCATACGAGCCCGCTGGGATGTGTAGCGTGACGTCGAACTCCGCCGCCCCTCGTCTCATGTCAACCGTAAGGCTGTCCAGCACGTCTCCCACGGGCACCCCGGTGGCCATTGCCAGCACGCGCTGCTCCGCCGCGTTCCGCGGCCTAGCGCACAGCCATGGCACCTCGGCCACGGCGAGTTGGACGTCACGGTAGGCCACCTCCACGTGCATGCCGGATTTGACGCACGCCTTGGATCCAAAGCTCTGCCAGGCAACGCCGAGAGAGAGGTTGAACGACAGTCCCCTCGCCGGGTTGAGACCAGAGACAGAGTCTATGGCGACGTAGTAGTACGCGTCGACCTGAAGGAGGAGCACGAGCAAGGTCGGGAGGAGAAAGACGGCGGCGACCACGGCGGTGAAGATGAGGACGGTGCACCAGCAGCAACACTTGCTCTCGGCCTTGGTCTTTTTGTCCAGGATATCCAGATCTCCGTAGCCAGCTGGCCGGCCCTCGATGTCCATCCCTAGACTGCCCATGCCTTAGACTTTTGGGTTAGTTTGGCTGCAGAAAGGGATGATCGATCTAGGTTTGCGTGGACGAAAGGGAAAAGATGGATTGGATTAGTTTGGCATACCTGCAGAACAAGGATGATGGATCTAGGTTTATATATGAACAAGAGGGAAGAGAGGGAGAGAGAGAAAGTCGGTTGATACTCGCCCTGGTCTTCGGGATCCCGCACAGGCGCTACTCCTTCACCATCGACTCCGTCCAAGGCCTCAACATGCCACCGTCCAAGGACCTCGAGCTGGACCCTCGATTCAACATCACCCTTCGACTCGCCTCGGCCAGCCCTGGCCGCCGCGCGTGCATGGACGCCGGCACGTACATGCAGATGTCCTACCGTCGTGTCCCGCTAGCCGCCAGCGCTGCCGTGCCACATCGGTTATGTGTCGGGCCGAGAAAGTCGATGGAAGAGCTTGTTCTCGCAAAGGGCATAGGCGTGCGTCTTCCGGGATTCCTGATGGACAGCCTCGCGGCGGACTTGCGGAGCAGGGTGGAGGTGTTCGATGTCACGCTCCGGCGGTCTGCCGGCCACCACGACGCCGCGTTGGTGGCATCGTGCGGTGGTAGGCGGGACGGAGACACTGCTAGATGTGGTTCGGACGAGACTCCTAGCGCCCTACAGTTAACTTGTTAGTAGTAGCGCGGGTCTGACCCCACGCTACTACTACCTGTGTTAGCAGTAGCGTGGGTAGGACCCGCGCTATTGATAAATAGCAGCAGCGCTGGGTGTTACCTCGCGCCACTACCATTCTTGCGTATTTCATTTCTTCATAGGGGTGTGCTTCGGTAGACCCCCCACAAAACGTAGAAGGGCAGAATGGTCATACGCAGGAAATGTATACCCACCTCGTATTGTACACTACAGGCCGACGTACGTATACCCGTGCGCATGAAAAAAAAAACAAAAAAGATCTGCCGCCGCCGCGCGTGTACGGGAAAAAAGAGGAGGTTGCACGATCCTCGCACCCGCCCGGCGATCACGCTCCTTCCGTTCCATTTTTTCAAGTGGCCGATCGCCGCCGGTGGCCGGTGGTGTGGAAGAACGCCGTCGGCTTGTTGGATCGCCGTCTCAACGCCGTCCGACGCCGCATCTCACCGTCCTCGTTCGACGCCGCGGACGTGAACGGCCCGACGTCCGCCGCCGCCTCCGCCGCGAGTGACTGCTGTCGTCCCCCGCGGCGGACCCGGCCAAAAATCCCGCGGCTTCCTCGTCTTGCATGTCGCCGCCGGCTAGAATCAAGCCGGAGACCCCTGCGTGAAGGCCCGTCGTCCTACGCCGGCGACGTCCACACCGCGGCCCAAGGTTTGGCATCTAAACCTAGCATGATGGATGGAAGTGATTTAGTTCATGTAGTGATTTAGGGTTTAGTTCATCTACGCCGGCGACGTCGTGCCGCAGCGCCGCCTCCACGGACGACCGCATGATGTAGAGAACTAGTGTTGCATCTGGGAATGATCCACTGTACAAAATTTAACACACGATAAATTATCAATGTTGTGCAGTTTTGCGAGTTAGGTGTGTTCACATGGATGAACAAACCGCATTCACGGGGGATGAGAATGATACTGATAAGGTGACTCAGACTGATAACGATAGTTATAACGAAGATGATGACAGCAGCGACAACGATTCGTGCTCGTCATATGATATCTTACCTGCTGAGGATTTTGATAATAATGAACATGGCGCGAATAGTGAAAACGTAAGTGGCGTATATTTTGTTTTCATTTTTCAATTTGCAAAGTATGACAAGGCTAACTATTTCTCTATGTTTACAAATTTGCAGGAAGATGTGGATGTTGACAATGTGCAAAATAGTTTCCAGGAATCATTCGCAGATAACTTGAGCCAGGTTCGTTCATACATGTTGTACATCGCGCATTAGCATGTTGTATTTCTCTATGTTTATAAATGATAGTAATTGACAAAGTTTCATATGTAATTTTGTAGGAGGAGTCAGATGGTCCTAGCGGTGATCACGATGAGGCAGAGATGGACATTGAGGAGGCTCGAAGGCAGCAGCAGATGCTGGAGACACATTGGAAGATCATGGCTATGACATTTCGGTCGCAACGGGCTGCATACATATTCTACAACAATCACGCCAAAGAGCACGGGTTTAGCATTAGGAAACAGAAGGTCAAACGAGGTGCTTCAGGAATGATACGGTACCGGCGGTTTCTTTGCTCCAGGGTAAGGAGAAGGTAGAGCAAATTCAGAACCATGGATGGCCGCAAGCGCAGGCTTAGAGCGGAGACTCGTTGCGATTGCGGTGCACACATGGTGGTGAAGCTGGACAGAGAACGTGGCATTTGGTTCGTCGCATCATTCGTGGATGATCACAACCACACGATGGCTCGCCCCGACGAGGTTTGTTTTCTGTGGTCACACAGACGCATTGGAGATGGCACGAGGGCAGAGATATTGGCGATGGAAGCGGCCGGGATAAGAAAGCATATAATAATGGACAACTTCATCAGCAGATACGGTTCGTACGATAAGTGCGAACTTATCAGGCGGGACATTTACAGTCTGTGCTGCAGAGAGAAAATGAAGCTCATTGCAAAGGGTGATGCTGAGACGGCAGTTGGCATTATGAGGAGCAGAAAGGAGAAGGACCCTGAGTTTTTTTTTTTGAGTATGTGCTTGATAATGAAGGGCGACTGAAGAGTATGTTCTGGTGCGATGCATAGTCGCGGAGGGACTATCAGGACTATGGAGATGTGGTCGTGTTTGACAGCACATATAAGATGAACAGATATGGTATGCCATTCACCCCCTTTGTCGGAGTTAACAACCACCGTTGCACCACAGTGTTTGGTTGTGCCATTGTTTCTGACGAGACCGAAGGAACATACGTGTGGCTGCTGCAGACATTTATGAGGGCAAACTGTCAGGTGAAACCAAAGTCAATAATCACAGACGGTGACGCTGCAATGATCTGGGCGATTCGGACTGTCCTTTCAGATGTGTTTCATCGTCTTTGCTCGTGGCATATCGAGAAAAATATGCAGAGGCACCTACATTACAAGTGACTGGATGAGTTCAGATCGCTCCTGTACTATGCCACCTCTCAAGCCAACTTTGAGCAGAGATGGACCGCTTTCGTCGATAAATGGAAGACGGATAAAACTGAAGAGTGGCTTAACAGGATGTACAGGAAGAGGAGACTTTGGGCAGCTTCATATCTTTCCGATGGTTTTTTCCTTGGTATGCGAAGTAACCAGAGGAGCGAAAGCCTTAACTCCTGCCTTCACCTCCACCTCGACTATGGTATGACCATAGTTCATTTGGTAGTGCATTATGAGAACTGCATAGTTCGCCTCCGTGAGAACGAGGCGCACGATGACAGTGATGCTAATAATAAAGTACCACCGTCGATTACTGAATATAAGGCCCTTGAGGAGCATGCTGCCACTGTATTCACACCTGCTAATTTCTATATCCTGCAAGATGATTTGCAGAAGATGGGACAGTTGGAGATACTTGAATCGACCGTGGGAATTGAGCGTCAGACATTCATCGTGACATGGAAGGATAACCACAAGTTCAGTTACAATGTTGGGAGGGTGGCGTGCGTGACGTGGGGAGATGGCGGCCTGCGTGATGGGGCAGGGTGGTGGCGTGTGTGTTGGCGTACGGACGACCTAATGATTGCCGGCGGGCTTGGGGCGCACTAATCCCGATAGATCCTATTGGGCCCACGTAAATGCGTCGGTCTCCTCGGACGCACGAACGCACGCCGCCAAGACTTCAATAAATTTACTACCACCGCTCCCCGCCGCGGAAAACGTTTTTTTTCCAACTCAAACTAATGACGTTTTTTTTCCACGTCAACCAAATGAACCCGAACATTTTCCACGTACTCCAGGCACCATGGCAAGCATGCATGACAATTTTTGGTATTTTTCGACGTCCGATGCATTTTCTGGGGTTTTCCCGGTGGAAAAACCCTAAAACACTGCCCGGACGTGACGCAACGTGCGTTTGGTGTCCGGATTCATTCATATCTTGCGTGGGGGCCTACATTGGGCATGCGCACACGCTCGCAAAAATTGGTTTCGTTTCGTGCATGCGATCACATACCCCTACTGCAACCAGCACCGTTCGGGTGTGCCAATAGGGCTACTCTGAAAGATGTTTTTTTTACCACGTCAACCAAATGAACCCTAACTTTTTCCACGTACTCCAGGCACCATGGCAAGCATGCATGACAATTTTCAGTATTTTTCCACGTCCGATGCATTTTCTGGGGTTTTCCCGGTGGAAAAACACTAAAACACTGCCCGGACGTGACGCAACGTGCGTTTGGTGTCCGGATTCGTTCATATCTTCCGTGGGGGCCTACATTGGGCATGCGCACACGCTCGCAAAAATTGGTTTCGTTTCGTGCATGCGATCACGTACCCCTAGTGCAACCAGCACCGTTCGGGTGTGCCGGTAGGGCTACTCTGAAAGGCGGTTTTTTTTCCACGTCAACCAAATGAACCCTAACTTTTTCCACGTACTCCAGGCACCATGGCAAGCATGCATGACAATTTTTAGTATTTTTCGACGTCCGATGCATTTTCTGGGGTTTTCCCCGTGGAAAAACCCTAAAACACTGCCCGGACGTGACACAACGTGCGTTTGGTGTCCGGATTCGTTCATATCTTGCGTGGGGGCCTACATTGGGCATGCGCACACGCTCGCAAAAATTGGTTTCGTTTCGTGCATGCGATCACGTACCCCTAGTGCAACCAGCACCGTTCGGGTGTGCCGGTAGGGCTACTCTGAAAGACGTTTTTTTTTCCACGTCAACCAAATGAACCCTAACCTTTTCCACGTACTCCAGGCACCATGGCAAGCATGCATGACAATTTTCGGTTTCTTTCGACGTCCGATGCATTTTCTGGGGTTTTCCCGGTGGAAAAACCCTAAAACACTGCCCGGACGTGACGCAATGTGCGTTTGGTGTCCGGATTCATTCATATCTTGCGTGGGGGCCTACATTGGGCATGCGCACACGCTCGCAAAAATTGGTTTCGTTTCGTGCATGCGATCAGGTACCCCTAGTGCAACCAGCACCGTTCGGGTGTGCCGGTAGGGCTACTCTGAAAGACGTTTATTTTTCCACGTCAACCAAATGAACCTTAACTTTTTCCACGTACTCCAGGCACCATGGCAAGCATGCATGACAATTTTCGATATTTTTCGACGTCCGATGCATTTTCTGGGGTTTTCCCGGTGGAAAAACCCTAAAACACTGCCCAGACGTGACGCAACGTGCGTTTGGTGTCCGGATTCGTTCATATCTTGCGTGGGGGCCTACATTGGGCATGCGCACACGCTCGCAAAAATTGGTTTCGTTTCGTGCATGCGATCACGTATCCCTAGTGCAACCAGCACCGTTCGGATGTGCCGGTAGGGCTACTCTGAAAGTCGTTTTTTTCCACGTCAACCAAATGAACCCTAACTTTTTCCACGTACTCGCACCATGGCAAGCATGCATGACAATTTTTTGTATTTTTGGGCGTCCGATGCATTTTCTAGGGTTTTCTCGGTGGAAAAACCCTAAAACACTGCCCGGACGTGACGCAACGTGCGTTTGGTGTCCGGATTCATTCATATCTTGCGTGGGGGCCTACATTGGGCATGCGCACACGCTCGCAAAAATTGATTTCGTTTCGTGCATGCGATCACGTACCCCTACTGCAACCAGCACCGTTCGGGTGTGGCGGTAGGGCTACTTTGAAAGACGTTTCTTTTTCCAAGTCAACCGAATGCGCGCCTGATGCCCTCCAATCTGGGTTGGCCCATTTATTTTTTAGTGCTATTTCATTGTTTCCACTTTTGTACTCTTTGATGCGCCATTTTTTCAAAATTTGTAAACTTTTTTCTAAACGTATTTATTTTTTTGCATTACGTCAACTTTTGTAAAATTCGAAAAAGTTTCAAAAAATCAGTGAACTTTTTTTGGAATTTGTTAAGATTTTTCATATTCTACGAATTAATTTACAATGAAACAACTTTTGATTGTTTTATGAAAATCTTGTTAGCTTTTTTTCAATCTATTTTTAAATTTTGACAAAATAGTTTATGTTATCAACGTTTTCCAGATTATTGATTGTTTATTCTTTCGGAAATTTGATTAATTTTTTAATGTTATGAAAATTTTATGATTTTTTTTACCGGGCGGAAGCGTTGTTATATCGGGAATTTATTTCTTTTTTCTTCTATTTTTTATTTTTTTAATAAATTTTTCATACTGTTCGAAATATTTGAACAACTCATATTAGTACACCGAAATTTCATTCAAACTTAATTATATCATACATAGTTTTTGAACGAAATTAAAAAATTAAAAAATAAATCCTAAACTATTCGTCGTCATCCGTCGCGAGATCGATGACCTCCCCGCCCATTCCGCCGCCACCTTCGCCGCCGCCGTTGCTGCTGTCGCTGCTCAGGTCGTCCAGAAATGCGAGGTCGTCGTCGTTCTCAGCCTCCGCAGCAGAATTGCGGAGGGTCTCCATCAAGCCCGGCGTGTCCTCCGGGTCTCTCATCTCCGGCGGCGGCACGAGGCCGGGCTCCGTCGACGCGATGATGGCGGCGAGGAAACCCGGAGAGTCGTCGGGGTCCCCTTCCTGCCGCAGCGCCTCCACTTCCAGTGGTATCTCCACGGCCGGGGCGGACGGGGGAGGGGTGACCGGCGCGGGCAAGGAAGGTGCGCCCGACACCGGTGGGGGGGGGGGAGGACCAGCCGGCCGGCGCGACAGTCGCGGAGGACGTCGTGCCAGTACCGGCCCACCCAGAACCGCCAGCGCCCGAGCCGGTTCCACCTCCCGCCGGGCTGATGGACGACATCGTCGTGGGGTGCGGCGGGGCCGGGCACGGCGTAGCCGGTGGCACTGATGTGCCACGAGCTCGGTAGGTGGGAGGACGGCGGCACGAGGATGTTGTAGCGGAGCAGCTCCATCGCCTCCGGGATCCCGATGTTCGACGGCCACCATCCGCGGGAGCTGCCGCCACCGGACATGGCGAGCGCGGCGGGGGATGGGTTGGGGGGGAGGGGAAGGACGACGGGGGACGGGTTGGGGGCGGGGGAGGGGAAGGCCGACGCGGGGCGGGTTGGGTATAGCACCGCGGGGAGGTGTGGGGGGCGGTGGAGGCCGCTGGCCGGCCATTACGGCCCCGTGTTAATGGCAGCGAAGCGACGCGACGGCGGGCGCGCCGTGGGAAGGCGTGCGCGGGCGGGGGCGGTGGAGGCCGCTGGCCGGCCATTATGGCCCCGTGTTAATGGCAGCGAAGCGACGTGATAGTGTTAATGGCGGTGAAGCGACGCGACGGCGGGCGGCAGGCGCGCAATCGACTCGGGGCGCGCGCGGTTTGACTCCACGGGCGCCGTGATTGACGGGGGAGGTGGGGGCGCGACGGGACGACGGTTGGACTAATAAATATCTGCGGGTGGGCGGGCGGGATGACCGGACGAAAAAAATAAACAAACCCGTATTCGTATACATACACGCTTCGGGCGGGCGAGCGGGCGGGCGGTCTCCTTTTCAAATTATGCCCATCGTGCCCTTCGTTATGAAGGGGTATCGGACAATCTTGGCCGTCCTTGTGTTGGAGGGGGTCTACCGAAGCAGAAGTGTTCTTCATATTTATACACCCTTATACAATTTTTATATAGTAGTAATGATATAACAACTCATCATCATCGTAGTCGTATAACAACTCACCATCATCGTAGTGATATAATAACTCATCATCATCATAGTAATATAACAATGTCTCACCATAATGATCGTCATAAGTTAACCACTACTAGCTAATTGTTATCATTGTAGGTAAATAACTTCCTAGCACATGACAAGTACTACGACCTACTCCTCTGTCTTAGGTAAAATAGTATAAAACATAAAAACCCCTCCATCTCCATTATGAAGCATAGAGATCTATCGGTCTCCAATTTATGGTCTTCGCTCAGTCATTATTTTTCTCCATCCTTTGATTTTGAGGCCATCTGTTTCATGATCAGTCGAGTATGCACATTGGAAAGTGCCCGTCGCTGACCGTATGTCCGAACATCATTAACAAAGGTGACAAGAAAATTCTTCTCCTCCCAAGAGAACCGATCGTGCCAATACAACCGAACCGAACCGATCCGATCCGATCCGACCATATATACTCCGATCCGATCCGAACCGATCCGATCGTGCCAATATAACAACTCATCATCATAATGATCCGACCATATCTATTCCTACATCATAAATTAGAAACTCTTCTTCTCAATCGTGCCAATAAAACCGAACCGATCCGACCATATATACTCCTACATACCAAGCTCCGGGCGATCATGGCGGGATACCTGCCGGGGTTGGACACAATGCAGGTGTGGCCGTCCACCGATCCTGAGAACCCGTTGCCGTCAGCGGCAGCGGCTCGGGCGGCCGAACAACAATGGAAGAAGATGGAGCTCGTCCCACCAAAACATAAAACCAGCCGCGGAACTGATTCCAAGCATAGCAGATCTATTGCCGAAATCATGCCAGACAACTCCTGCTTAGTGTACGTCGTGACCGTTGTCGCGCCTCTGGCCCTCGTCTTGGCTGGCGTGGTACTCGCCATGGTCTTCGGGATGCCCAACAGGCACTACTCCATCACCATTGATTCCATCTCCGGTCTTGACCTGCCGCCGTCCAAGGACCTCGTGTTGGACCCGCAGTTTAACCTCACGCTCTGACTAGCGTCGGCCAGCCTGGGTCGCCGCGCGTGCATACACGCTGGCACATATGTGCAGGTGTCGGACCAATGCATTCCGCTCGCCACCAGTGCCGCTGTGCCGCTACGGCTCTGCGTCGGTCCGAGGAGGTCGAGGGACGAGCTTGTCATCACGAAAGGCACTGGTGCTAGATGGGCCGGAGGCGTTGGCGCTAGATACGATTTGGACGAGACGTGTCCAGTCAACCCGCCTCCGACGACGATAGGTGGTACTTACCGGTCCGATCGTCATACCAGGATGAACCCTCCTCGAGTTTAACATGGACGCGATCAGAGCCTCTCCACTCAAGATCAACCATCAGGACGTGCTAAGAATTGTTTCTAGATTTATTAAGTAGTACTCCCTCTGTCTCAAAATAAGTGTCTCAACCTTAATACAACTTTGTATTAGAGTTAGTACAAACTTAAGACATTTATTTTGGGACGGAGGGAGTATTAATTAACTGCTCCTGATGTAATCCTTTAGTTTGAAAGTTCATTTTATGAGTTCTAGTTAAGAGTCGTTTACCGTGTTTGAAGTCTCAAACTGCCAGCCACATATTTCATAGCTGCTCTGCTCTACTATATAAAGAGTTTATCGATTGAATAAATGCACCAGTTAAAGCAAATTTACTCTGAACGTAGCAACAACTAACCAACAGCAAGAGCATTAAACAATCGCATCATTCACCGCCTGAGAGCACATCAGCTAAACAGGCGGGTAAAGCAGACTCCCAACTTATATATTACAGGACCGGGCGGGATGAACAAACTTCAGCAACACACCATAAGTCAGACCCGTGACCAAACCAGCAAGGAACTAGGACTCCTATAAGAGAAACTCAAGGATGTTGAAGACGCCAGGGAAGTCGCCAAAGGAGAACTTCAATCAAACACTGATCCGAAGTACTTTACGACACCACCTTGCGAAGCGTGATACACTTCATTTGCTATCTGCTCGATGAAATTTGCATATCCAAAATAGTAAAGAATCATTGGCCAGAGGACGGCATTTCAGTGTTCAAGCTCAGCTTCTCCTGTGGATGAACAGGAAAATGAATAAAAATAGCAGGGCAAAATAAAAAAAATAGAATTTTTTTAAAATGAAAGATCATCAAGTTTCTATGTGCCTGCAAAATTTCATGACGACATATCATTGGAATAACTCTGGACAAACAAAAAGTTGAAGCTTTGAGAAAGGTTCAAATTTTTTGATTTTGGAGCACTGATTTTATTTGTTCTATGCCGAGCTCCCCTGATGTCATATGCTTATGAAAAAAATTAGAAAATAAAAAGACAGTTTTTTTTGTAACATATAGATAGTCAATTGGTATATTCGCATATGAAGTTTCACGAAGAAATGATATCAATGGTATTCTGGACAAAAAATGACAAAATCTTAGCTATATTAAAAACACGGCTTGATGAATCCCGATTGTATTTTCTTCACTAAGAATACCACCGGTGTCATTTCTTCATGAAACTCCACGTGTGAGTAGAATGACCCGCTAAGTTTTATATACCCCAAAAAATTAGAACTATTTAGATTTTTGTAGTATTTGTTTCAAATTTACTGTTCATGTGGGTGGGCATGGATACAGGGGAGTAATCTCCCAAATTAAATCAATGAACTTATTGATTCAAAAAAAAATAGTTTTAGGTAGCTAGAAACGAGAGAGCGAGTTCCGGGTACCAGGAAACCCGACTTCGTGTGTGCGTACGTACATGGTAAGATTGAAGCGCGCGAAGGGAAAGAAGAGACTAATTCGGGCAACTCCGAACACACTACGCGTAGATGCAAAAAGCGCGTAGATGCAAACATGCATGAGATATTTAATACATATTTTATAATACATTAATCAAACATAATAGAGCATATGGATTTTCAGTTTTAGTTTTCGTATTATTACTCTGAATATTCACATCCCATACAATCAAATATAATCAAAATATAGAATATTCACGTTCCATACAATCAAATATCATCAAAATATAGAATATTCCCGCAACAACGTGCGGGGTATCATCTAGTATGCATGGAAGCTCACGCGTCTTTTTTCTTTTGGAAAAAGCGCAGGCTAGCGACCGATCCATCTATATATAACTCTTCATCTGCCCAGACGTAGCTGCAAAGCAAGAGCAGTCTGATCGATCAAGCTCGTTGGGCGATCATGGTGGGATATCTACCGGGCTTGGACACTCCGGCGGCGGAACATCAATGGAAGAAGACGACGCCAGCAAGGACTCCGTCGTTCGTCCTTCTAGAAGTGAAAACCAGCCGCGGCACCGATTCCAATTGTATCATATCGATTGTCGAAACCATGCCACGCTGCTGCTGCTCGTTAGTGTGCATCCTTGCGTTTCTAGCCATCATCGGCGGCTTCATCGTCTTGGGGCTCAAGGACCCCGACGTGCGCTCCTCCGTCAGCATCGACTCCGTCTCCGGCCTTGATTCGGCGACAGACCTCCGGCTGCCGGCGCTGGACCCGGCTTTCAACCTTACCCTCCGCATCTACTCCGGCAGTGTTCTTGCCCGTGCGTGCATCGATCCTGGCATATACTTGGAGGTGGCCTACCGCTGTGTCAAGCTCGCCGCTAGCCTGACAGTGCAATAGCGGCTCTGCGTCGGGCTGAAGGAGGGGGCGGACCAGCAGATTGTCACGAGGGGAACTGGGGTGCGCGTGCCAGGGGTCATGCTGGACAGCCTCTCGGAAGACATGCGACAAGGGGTGCTGGTGTTCCAAGTCACCATCAGGCAGTCCGGCAGCATGGACGGCGACTACGACCTAGTCGCATCATGCGGGGGTAGGCGGGTCGGAGCCGCCACCACCGACCTAGGAACTACATGCGACGCGTTACACCTTTGCACCGACGTAAAGAGTCCAAAGTGACTAGATTCAACTGGCGGGAATCCGAGCCTTGAGTGATGAAAATGGTCAGGATCTAGTTTACTTTCGTGATAAACGGTGTTGCTGGTGTAAGAAGAAAATCAGTTAAACTTTTGTACTATTTGCTAATTAGTTTGAGTTTTTGTGATAAACGTGTTGCTGCCTTACTGGTCTATTTCTTTTTTCAGTTCATCCTTTGTTCGACTAACTAATGTGTTTAATCTGTGAGTATTATTTTTACTCCAAAATCAGATATTGAATGGATGATCGTGTACACTAAAAAGTTCTCCATACGTTAACATCAAACACAAACACGGTTATCATCATTCTTTTAAATTAGTATCGTGATTCTACCGTGCAACAAAAAAACATACCATTGAACACGACTACATTTTGCCAATAAAAAACACGAGAATCCTACTAACCTATTACATAGTCAAACACCCAAAAGTATTGCATAGTTGTATCTTGCTGCACAGGTCGGCCCATAACGGGCCAACAGCAACATGTACCATATATACAAGATGAAACATGATTCAGTACACAGTCCCAACCAACTTATTGAACCCAGAGGAAGGATAAACGCAGTAGGTGAACCGAGCAGATCACATACGAAACCACCCCTGGATGCCACGTTCTTCGCAGGCCGCACATATTACTGTGGCTCCGAGTTTATCGTGTTCTCCCGCTTCAAAATCTTCGTCCGTTTTGATGGTGAGTTCTCCCATATCTCATTTGATGATCCGTTACAGGAGGCGCTCAAGTGTTTCATGTTTGTGTGTTTGCTTACTTGCGATGTAATAAATTATTTGTTCATATTTACCTGTGTTTCCTTTCTTGCAATGGGATCAGCACTGTTGTCTGTTCGTTTTCATAGTTTATATTTGAATCATGGTATCCTTTTCTTTTGTATGTCTTCCCAAATCAGAAACAACTAGATAGACAGATCGATAGTCATGAAACGGTTTTTGATTTTCCTAAATTATCAATTCATAATAAAGGACTGTTTTTACTCCTTCATTGATTGATTGATCTATGTCCTATTCATTCAAATTTGAGCAACACTATGCATTTGTTCTAGTTTACTTTTGCGTGATGAAACGGTGTTAATTGCTGGCGTGATTTCAGTTTTAAATTAATCCTTTGTTTTGGCTAATTAGTCCGAGTTTCCGTGATAAACGTCTTGCTGCCTTGCTGGTGTAATTTGGTTTTTCAGTTCATCATTTGTTCGGCTAACTAATGTGTTTAATCTGAGAGTATTATTTCTACTCCAAAATTAGCTATTGCATGGATGATGGTGCACACTAAAAAGTTCTCCAAAAGTCAACGTCAAACACAAACACGGTTATCATAATTTGATTAAATTAGTATCATGATTCTACCGCGAAACAAAAATAACACCATCGAACACGACTACATTTTGCAAATAAAAAGCACGAGAATCCTACTAATCTCTATTACATAGTCAAACACCCAAAAGTATTGCATAGTTGTATGTTGCTGCACAAGTCGACTCATAACAAGCCAACAGCAACATGTATCATACAAGATGAAACATGATTCAGTACGCAGTTTTATCCAACTCACTGAACCCAAAGGAAGGATTAACACAGTAGGTGAACCGAGCAGATCACGAACGAATAACCCCCTGGATGCCACATTTTTCTTTTGGAAAGTAATGCTCGAATTCCAAAGCAAGTTCCAAATCACCCAGTCTATAAAAGCTTTGTCCCGTCGATCTATAGCTGCAACGAAAAGTAGCATCCGAATCAATCAAGGAGAGCAAACCCTCGTGTTTCGCAAAAAAGAAACGTCCCCTGGGTAGGGGTATTTCCTAATGCATAACGGCAATAAAAATGCGGGCGTGCCAGTATACATTCGTATACAAAATAAATAAAGAGACAATCACACATAGCGAAATACTGCTTTATTAATTCTCTTGAGAATTACAAAGTGCGGTTTCCCACATGATTACATATGTTGCGCCATGGATAAGTACATCTGACTAATAACCAGCGATTGTGGGGGTTCTGGTTCCCAGAGCCTCGTAAGACAATCCGGTTAATTACATCTGCTGGTAATCCCGCAGAACACCTCCGATTAAGCTGCGCGATGGTCGTCGTCTTGAACCTGAAATATTCTCATGATATGTTGAGAAAATAACAGTGGCATATATGAATGTTCCAAGGCCTCGTCGGCCCTTGGTATGAAATGTCCGGCCTTGTCGGCACCGGGTTCATAGTAAAGTCTCAAAATGTGTTCGGCCTCGTCGGTCGCGAACAAAGCAAGTCCAGCCTCGTCGGCCAGGACAAAAGGGTTCCGGCCTCGTCGGTCACGGAAAGGGGTAATGTCTCCCAGCCTCGTCGGTCAAGGAGATAATGCGTCCAGCCTCGTCGGTCAGGACTTGTGAATATTTCCGGCCTCGTCGGTCAGGACTTATGAATATTTCCGGCCTCGTCGACCAAGGAGAAGTATGTCTAGCCTTGTCGGCCTAGACGGAGATAGATAAATCCGGCCTCGTTGGTCGCGGAAAGTAATGGTCTCCCAACCTCGTCGGTCAAGGAGAAAATGCCTAGCCTCGTCGGCCTAGACTAATGAGAGGTTCCGGCCTCACCAGTCACCGAAGGAAGAGACCGTATCATGAGACTTGCAACGGGCACCTAACCGTGAGGGTCGTGAATGAAATATCAAGATTTACATGACAGGCATGTCATCATATTGAGTAACCACGTTGTTCACAAATCATGAAAAGATATTCAGATCCGAATATTTAATGTCCAGCGCGGGCTAAACTAATTAGCCCGTCATGGTGACTCTGCTATGTGCGCAAGCAATTTGAGGACTTCTGTTACACCAAATGGGCTGCAGTTTGTACAGCACACATATTGATTAACATTTTACAAGCCTTTAAAATTTAGGCTGTTTGGCCGTGAGAAATCACAAAGTGTTGTTTAGGCCGTAATCCTGGCCCAGTACTACAACCTGCACTATTTCACTGGCTTGTTAATTGGTGCCATTTACATCCAACTTTGTACACGTATGCCATGCGCGCTAATAGTGTGCTGCTATCAACTTTTCAAGGGCAAACTTGCACGTACTCAGACTGCACCACCTGATGGTGTATAGTACTTGCGTTCACTCACATGCTTCTTCCATGATAGTACATGCTTATGATATGTACCATCGGATGCATGGCCATATCAACTTGGCCACTGCTGACGAAGGGCTCATCCATGATAGACCGTATATGCATGAGCGCCCGGGCGGCCTGCTGGCTGCCCTACGGCGGTGCTCACGTCTTCTTAGCCAAACAGCCTGTTCGGGTATATGTGCGCCCTGCCTATTTACAGACTGATAGCTGCAGTCGTGCATGACTGTGGGCCTACACATATATTTAAATCGATGTAAACCGATCAAATCTTGTGAAGCATCTCGACCACCTGCACCTGTATTTGGGTTGGCAAGCACACCCATGACCGGTGTAAACCGATTTAATCTGCCTCGGCCATGTTCATCAGTGGTACGTGTGAATTTGTGGGGATTTCTCCCTTGGCCAAATTATCTCAAAACTTATGAGCTTGTCCCTGTGTGGGATTTTTACCCTTCTGAATAATTTCCGAAATATTCGCCCTTGGATGATGGACGTTTTGTCAGTTTTATCGCAAGGCGGTCTTGTGGTTTGACATGTAAAATAGAGCACGAGATGGTATGTTTCTCATCTCAATGAACATGGCCATGTAAGGCTGCATGTCATGCTCATAATCTCATCGCTTCTCTTCGCAAGGGTACACCGTGCGCAAGACCTATTCGCCATCTTGAGAAACCTGTTCGCCATGACTTGTACCTGCTATTTTAGATCGGTGAACCGATTTGCACAGCCGGCTCCATTGCAGCAGCCAGGCACGCGTATATATGCCTTGTCACCTCTTTTGTGTGCTTGCCTTCACCAAGAGCAAGGGCCAACCTTTTGGTGGCTCCTTCATGTGTGCTTCCGGCGGCGGCTGTAAGCCTTCGTGCTACCACATATGTATGGCGCTGCGGTGTACCTGTATATTATAACCAAAAAAGCTCACCTTAATTACCTGAGGCTGTGTAGACATGCGCGGCTGGCCGGACGACGGAGGAAGCCAGGAACGGAGCCTTCCCTGGTATGGCCTAAGTGCTTTGGCATATCGTGGCTTCTACTTCTCTTCCTGTGCACAGCCTGGCGGCGGCCGCCGTGTGTGCGTGTGCGTGAGCAGCCTGACCGCCGTGCGTGTGCGCCTGTGCTCCCCTGTGAGCGGCCTGGCGGCCGGCCCTCTGCCCCACCTGGGATGTGAAGATGTGCTCCTTATATAGCCAGGAGTTAGGGTGACGGGTGGAGCGACCTGCAGCCCGCAAGCGCCGCCGATTTCTTGTTACGCTGAGCGCGTCGTTGACGAGAAGCTAGGACCGGTGCTTATCCTTTCAAACCGTGAGCTCATGCATGTTTATCTAATTAAACAACCATCCGTACCTGATTACACTAGTATATTTTGCTGGCTATCAGATGGTCCCAAGCGAGACGCGTGCGTGTGGCTCCAGGAAGTTAGCAACCGAGTTGCCCAAACACTTAAACATCGTGTCAGGTTTAGGGCAGTGGCCGGAATATTTAAATGACTTATCTGTGATTGAGCAAGCTAATTACCATGCAACACATACATGCATCAAGCTCTAGTCCACATTATATAATTATTAGTGCATGAACTACGGCCACCGTACGTGGAGAGAGCTTTCTTTTGTACATGTGCATGTCCAATACTATCACTTTTATTATTCCTTTGGCTCTAAAAAAATATTTAGGAAGGACATTATGAAAGTACGTAATTCCCATGCCCATAGATATTCCGGCGTGACAAAATCACGTCAAACACCTCGCTGCATGCGAGAGGGAAAAAAAGATATTGGGCGAAGTAGCTGACTGGATTCCTAACGATCCGCCATGGACCGGGCGGCGGTAGCGGTGGAGGAGGCGGAACAGCTGGTGGCGAAGGCAAAGGAGCTGGCGGTGACTGCCGCAGAAGAGTTGGCAGCGCTGCGGCCGATCAACAAAGTTGGACGACTCTACCGCCGGCAGAGGCTGAGGCGGCGAAACGGCTCACGGCGACAGTAGAACAGCTGCTGGCGGTGGCGGAAGAGGTCGCGTTGGAGGCGGACGCCTTAAGGAAAAAGAAGAGTGGGTCCATGGCGGCCAAGAAGAAGGTCGCGCCAGCAGGATCGGCATCCGTTCTTCCAGAGAACCTAGCCCTGGCAAGAGAACAACCACCGAGAACATCGCCCAACAACAAAGAGTAAAACATTTTGCTCATGTAACTTCGTTTGGGTTCATCTTTTGTTTCGCTTGATTTGAGACAAAATGTATTCGTCTTTTCTTAGAGTTGGAGGGAGTACGTAAAACAAAAACAACGAGATTGGGTGTCATGTTCTTCAAATCAATTCAAGGGTTAAACGGCAACAACTGTGACTCCATGGCGATGTTCCTTAGGGGTTGTGCACGAAGACATCCCGACTATCATCTACAAGATCAAGCCAGTTTCTATAGGGAAGTGACGACAACGGTGCGTCGGCGGCTTGTTCTTACGGCGATAATGGTCATTTGGTGGTCTCGAAATCATGATGTAATTTTTATTATGTTTGAGGTGTTTTATACTTCCGGTAAACTTTTATAATAGATCAAGATTCTTTTCAAAGAAAATATGTGGCTGGAAACAACGGAGCAAAGTTCAGGTTCTGCTGGTACGTACTCGACTTTGTTTGTTGTACCACATGGTAGGTCGAAGCGGGAAGCGGTCGAAAGAAAAACTAAACTACTCTAGGCAAATTTATCTAGAAAGAATTATCCAGGCAACTTCGAACACACACGTACGCGGCAATGATATTCCAAAAAGGATGCTACAGATTATAGAAGCTGACATGTTCTTTTGGAAAGCACAAGCGGCCGATTCCACCTATATAAATCCGAAGCTCTTCCTTCTCTATCATGCATATACATAGCCAATACGATCGATCGATCCGGCCATACATAGCAGCAAAGCAAGAACAAGCTAATAGATCGAGCTAGCCTCACGGTGGGTTCACTACCGGCCGGAGTTGGACACCATGTCGGCGGGGTTGTCGTCCACCGATCCTGAGAACCCGACCCGACGGCGAGCCACAGGCTAAAGTTTTTGCGGCGCATGTTTTAGTTGCATCGGTCTACTCCTTGTCGCCGCCGGCATCACGCTTTTTCTCCTCCACCTAAGCGCCGACACGCTCTACTCTGTCGCCATCGACTCCGCTTCCGGCCTTGATCCGCCATCGCCCACGGACCTCATGCTCGACCACGTGGAGTTCAACCTCACCCTCCGCGTCGCCTCTCCCGACAGTCTGTGGAGCCGGAATTGCATGGACGCCGGCACGTACGTGGAGGTGTCCTACCGCTGCGTCCCGCTCGCCGCCAGTGCCGCTAAGCCACACAAGCTCTGCGTCGGACCAAGGAAGTCGAGGGAGGAGCCCATAGTCGCGAGGGGCATCGACGTTCGCTTGCCGGGGTACATGATGGACGGTCTCGTGGCGGACATACGGAGCGGGGTGGAGGCGTTCGGCGTCACACTCAAGCGGTCCGGTGGCGATGCGCGTGTGGCGTTAGGCACGGCGACGATGGGGATGATGGCTTCGGCCGCTGCGAGCACAAACGCCCCGTCTAGGACAGACACAATGCGTGTGACATCATGCGGTGCAAGGCGTGTTGGGGGCCCTGTCACTCCGTGTGATAGATGGGGTGAAATGTGCCCCGCCGACCGCCGTGATTCTGCCATGATATGAATGCTTCTCGAGTTTAAGATGTACGCTCGTCATCCTTCAACTCACGATCAACCATCAAGATGTGTTACTGCTTTTATTACTAGATTTGTTATACATTGGTGCTAGTGTCACAGTTGTGTTTGTGATTTGTGTTTGATCTATTTAATGATTAACTAAAAAAATTAAATAGTATAGTATCAACTTGCGGGACTCGTCGAAGAAAAAGATGATGGTTGCGTTGACCGACCGAGTGGCCTGCGAGTGCAAGTTGACAACTGTCCATTGAGCTGCATGCGTGCGCACTTAACCAATTTGTTGTCGACATGCAATTTGCGAGCTTATTTTACTTTATAATAACACGGTCACGCTGGAGCAAAGGGTGATGACGTGATGTGCGTAGCTATAGAGATCTTGCTGCATGTGTCGGCGGACCGGTGTCGGCGTTGGCGGCATCCACGGAACAGCTGAAGGCGCGCGTTGGCGGCCATGGTAAGAAAAAAGAAAAGCAGATCCATGGCAGCACACCGGAGCAGGAAATGAACTACGCGGAAAAGGTGGTGACATTCTGTGTACAGTTGTTCATAATAATGTTTTTCCTTCTCCTCTTCGTCGGAGGCATATGCTACACGTTATCGGCGGGGCCAGATGAACTGGATGATCCATTGAGCTACTCTGCCGCAATAGACTCCGTTCAGAACTAATTGCTACAGAGACTAGGCAGCCTTGCGGCAGAACGAAACTATTTTGTGGAGGGCCAGAGAGAGAAGTGCAAATCATTGCATGCCATTGGTGGTGAAACTTGAGATGTGTTGAAGAGCATCTCTCCTCCTCTATTTATAGGGGAAGGAAGGGCCCGTGGGAGCCAAGAGTTGGCTGCCAAAAATGCCCCCCCCCCCCCCCCCCCACACACACACACAAACCCACACACAAATACCAACCCACTAAACGCCCCCCCCCCCCCCAACCCACCCACCTTGGCCGAACCATGGATGGCCTGCCCCCAAGGGCCCCCCTCCCAACATCTCTCCACCACCACCCTCCCCCCCCCCCCCCTCCCCACCCCCCACAATATGGCCCCCAACAATTTCCCACCAAAAGGGGGTGCCACCCAAAACCAGCCCCCATGAAAAGGGGATGCTATCCCCCACGTGGGAGCAACCCCTTGGGGCTGTCCAGAAAATTTTGGAAGGCCTCGGAACACTTCCGGAACCCTCCTATAAAATTCCGGACGCATTCCTAAACTTTTTCGGCTTGATAGTTTTCCCCAAAACTTTTTCGGTTGACAGTACAATATACCGGGGGTGACTCATTGGCCAGGAACCCGGCACAACACCTACCAGCAGGCCCGCGAGGCCCACCAACAGAAGGGAGCCCGAAAGAATGGATAAGCACCCGAAGATTGCCTTCAACCTCAAGTTAATGGCGGCGGCCTAGATCACATCTCTAGAAATATCTATTTAGTTACACCTAAACTTCACAGTCTTGACCTCTACATATCTCTAGACTTATATACTCTTAAAGTACTCTACCAAGTTATATTGACATTTATCAATACCATAAAAAATGATACATCTACGAATGTATTATAACACATCAAGGGGCATAAATAAACACATGAAACAATTTGAAAACATTAATTGTTTAGATTTATGGTCACGCCCTTGTAAGACAAAAGTTCTTTATTAAACAATCTAAATTAAGTAATACAACAAAATTCAACGGTTTTTCACTTAAACACTAGAGATATATTTGTGGTGATAATAGAAATAAGTATTTTTAATTATTAATGTTGGTACTTATGTAAAAATTTGTTTATATAATATGTTAGATAATGTATTGCAAACAACAAACATTAACTGTGATATGAGTTAAGATAAAGTAAGAATGTTTCGTATAAATGGACAAATAATATGTTCTTAAACTTGCTCATGTCTACATGAACTGGTGTCGCACTAGGTGAGATATCCTTTAATTCGGCAATGGAATCCAAACATTAATTGTCTTATACTTGTATAAACTGATGAGTGTGTGTTTGTGTGTGTTAATATTATTTGTAAGCCCGACTTAATGCAAATTGTGTAAGCACAAGTCGTATCAATGGTGTCATCTACATCTTTTGCTAGTTGTGTTACATCGACAATGATGGAATCAGATGACTCGGAGGAGGGATAATGGTGTCTCTTCGGGTACATCGACAATGATGGAATCAGACGTAGCTGCAAAGCAAGAGCAAGCTGATCGATCAAGCTCGCCTGCCCATCATGGTGGGATATCTACAGGCTTGGATACCCTGGCGGCGAAACAACAATGGAAGAAGACGACGCCAGCGAGGACTCGGTCGTTCGTCCCTCTAGAAGTGAAAACCAGCGCGGCACCGATTCCAATTGTATCAGATTAATTGTCGAAACCATGCCACAGTGCTGCTGCTGGTGGTTAGTGTGCATCGCGTTTCTGGCCGTCATCAGCGGTTTCATCGTTTTGAGGCTCAAGGAACCCAATGTGCGCTACTCCGTCAACATCGACTCCGTCTCCGGCCTTGATCCGGTGACGGACTTCCGACTGCCGGCGCTGGACCCGGCTTTCAACCTTACCCTCCGCGTCTACTCCGGCAGTGTTCTTACCCGTGCATGCATCGATCCTGGCAGGTATTTGGAGGTGGCCTATCGTTGTGTCAAGCTCGCCGCTAGCCTGACAGTGCAGCAGCGGCTCTGCGTCGGGCCGAAGGAGGGGGCGGACCAGCACATTGTCACGAGGGGAACTGGGGTGCATGTGCCAGGGGTCGTGCTGGACAGCCTCTCGGAAGACATGCGACTGTTGGGGAACGAAGCATGAATTTCAAAAAATTTCCTACGCTCACGCAAGATCTATCCATGGAGATGCATCACTACGAGAGGGGAGAGTGTGTCTACGTACCCTCGTAGACCGTTAGCGGAAGCGTCTCACAACGCGGTTGATGTAGTCGAACAATCCTTCGAGCTCCACCGATCGAGTACCGAACGTACGGCACCTCCGAGTTCTACACACGTGCAGCTCGGTGACGTTCCTCGCCTTCTTGATCCAGCAAGACGTCGAGGTAGTAGATGAGTTCCGTCAGCACGACGGCGTGGCGACGGTGATGGTGAAGTGATTCCGGCAGGGCTTCGCCTAAGCTCTCCGAAAATATGACCGAGATGGAAAACGGAGATCGGGGCACCGCACACGGCTATGGGACAATTGTGTGTCTCCAAGGGGTGCCCCTCCTCCGTATATAAAGGAGGGAGGGAGGAGGTCGGCCCCCTAGGGGTGCGCCAAGTGTGGGGAGTCCTACTAGGACTCCTTAGTCCTAGTAGGATTCCACCTCCCATACGGAGTAGGAAAGGGGGAAAGGAGAGGGAAAGGAAAGAGGGGGCTGCGCCCCCTCCCCTAGTCCAATTCGGTTTGGGCAAGGGGGGGCGCGCGCCTCCTCACGTGGCCTGCCTCTCCTTTTTCCGTATGGCCCAATAAGGCCCATTACTTCTCCCGGTGAATTCCCGTAACTCCCCGGTACTCCGAAAAATACCCGAATCACTCGGAACCTTTCCGACGTCCGAATATAGCCTTCCAATATATGAATCTTTACCTCTCGACCATTTCGAGACTCCTCGTCATGTCCGTGATCTCATCCGGGACTCCGAACAAACTTCGGCCACCAATCACATAACTCATATAATACTAAATTGTCATCGAACCTTAAGTGTGCGGACCCTACGGGTTCGGGAATGATGTAGACATGACCGAGACGACTCTCCGGTCAATAACCAACAGCGGAACCTGGATGCTCATATTGGTTCCTACATATTCCACGAAGATCTTTATCGATGAACCTCATATGTCAACATACGTTGTTCCCTTTGTCTGGCGGTATGTTACTTGCCCGAGATTCGATCGTCGGTATCCAATACCTAGTTCAATCTCGTTACCGGCAAGTCTCTTTACTCGTTCCGTAATACATCATCTTGCAACTAACTCTTTAGTCACGGTGCTTGCAAGGCTTCTGTGATGCTGTATTACCGAGAGGGCCCAGAGATACCTCTCCGATAGTCGGAGTGACAAATCCCAATCTCGATCCATGCCAACTCAACAAACACTTTCGGAGATACCTGTAGTGCACCTTTATAATCACCAAGTAACGTTGTGACGTTTGATACACCCAAAGTATTCCTACGGTATCCGGGAGTTGCATGATCTCATGGTCAGAGGAACGTGTATTTGACATAGTGAAAGCAATAGCAATAAACTGAACGATCATTTGCTATGCTAACGGTTGGGTCATGTCCATCACATCATTCTCCTAATGATGTGATCCCGTTATCAAATGACAACTCATGTCCATGGTCAGGAAACCTTGACCATCTTTTGATCAACGAGCTAGTCTAGTAGAGGCATACTAGGGACATAGTATTTGTCTATTATCCACACATGTATTTAGTTTCCGGTCAATACAATTCTAGCATGAATAATAAACCATTATCATGAACGGAGAAATATGATAATAACAAACACTTTATTAATTGCCTCTAGGGCATATTTCCAACAGCGACAAGGGTTGCTGGTTTTCCAAGTCACCGTCAGGCAGTTCGGTGGGGTGGATGACGACGACGAGCTAGTCATGTCGTGCGGGGGTAGGCGGGTCAGAGCGACCTAGGAACTACATGCGACGCGTTCCACCTTTGCACCGACGTAAAGAGTCCAGACTGACTAGATTCAACTGGCGGGAATGCGAGCCTTGAGTGGTGAAAATGGTCAGGATCTAGTTTACTTTTTCGTGATGAAATGGTGTTAACTGCTGGCGTAATTTCAGTTTTAAGTTAATCCTTTGTTTTGGCTAATAAGTTTGAGTTTCCGTGATAAACGTGTTGCTGCCTTGCTGGTGTAATTCGGTTTTTCAGTTCATCATTTGTTCGGCTAACTAATGTGTTTAATCTGAGAGTATTATTTCTACTCCAAAATTAGATATTGCATGGATGATGGTGCACACTAAAAAATTCTCCAAAAGTCAACGTCAAACACAAACACAAACACGGTTATCATAATTTGATTAAATTAGTATCATGATTCTACCGTGAAACAAAAATAACACCATCCAACACGACTACATTTTGCAAATAAAAAACACGAGAATCCTACTAATCGTTATTACATAGTCAAACACCCAAAAGTATTGCATAGTTGTATGTTGTTGCACAAGTCGACTCGTAACAAGCCAACAGCAACATGTATCATACAAGATGAAACATGATTCAGTACACAGTTCAATCCGACTCACTGCACCCAGAGGAAGGATTAACACAGTAGGCGAACCGAGCAGATCACGAACAAATAACCCCCTGGATGCCACATTCCTCGTTGGCTGCGCATATTACTGCGGCTCTGAGTTTATCGTGTTCTCCCGCTTCAAAATCTTCGTCCATTTTGATAGAGAGTTCTCCCATATCTCTTGTGAGGACACGGTAGTCCATCTCATGCAGTTCAAGGAGCCATGAGACCATGAGTGAGCAGTACCAGCATGAGGCGAGGAAGAACAGGAGGCGCTCAAGTTGTTTCATGTCTGTGTGCTTTCTTGCGATGTACTCCCTCTATAAACAAATGTAGGACGTTTTTGCAGCTTAAATTAAACTGCTAACACGTCTTACATTTGTGTACAGAGGAAATAATAAATTGTTTGTTCATATTTACGTGTGTTTGCTTTCTTGCAATGTGATCAGCACCACCGAGGATGGTTCGTTTTCGTAGTTTGTATTTGAACCACGGTTCCCCTTTCTTCTGTACGTTCTTCCCGAATTAGAAACAACTAGATAGACAGATCGATAATCAATACATAGTTTTTTATTTTCCTAAATTATTAATTCATATTAAAGGACTATCTTTACTCCTTCATTTATTGATTGATCTATGTCGTATCCATTCGAATTTGAGCAACAATATGCATTTCTTTGCTAGATGACTTGGTTGTGGTAGTTGGCACCAGAATAGGTGCAACAGAAACAAGGTGGATTTCATGTATTTAAATTTTTGCATTGTAAACATTTAAATTTAAAAGACTTTCACTGTGGCACCATCCACTATCAAATATGTATAATTTTGATTTGCTCTATCGAAACAGGCTCTTGACCCACTTAATTTATAGATAAAGTACAAACCAAAATACTCGATCGAATGGTACAAGGTAGTGAGAGCCCTCTTACAAAGTAGATACCGGGATAGCCGGACAACATAAACGCACGCAACTACGTTGCTGAGAAAAAACATAGGTAGACCTAAAAACACCGCAACGACATGCCATAGAACACCTAAGATCCATAACAACTATAGATGTGGCGAACCAACCTGTGTTTGGATGGTTAGGAGGACAGTGGTATCCCCAGCCCACTAGGGTTCAAGTCCAGGTGCTCGCATTATTTCTGGATTTATTTCAGGATTTCCGGTGATACGCGTCCAGTGGGAGGAGACGTTCCCGTCGACTACAAGGCGGTGCTCATAGGGGTAGTGTCTGCGTGTGTGTTCATAGGGATGAGTGTATGCGCGTATATATGAGTGTATGCGTCTGTACTGTGTTCTAAAAAAACAATAGATGTGGTATGACATATTTTTTATTTTTTATTTTGCGGGGAAGTATGTCATATTTTGTTGCAATGCAAAAAAAAAAAAGTTATACCACATACCCATGACGGAAATCCTAGCTCCACTGGCCAGCGCTGCAAGTTCATGTCGAGAACCCATCACGTGTACGCGATGCCTCAAGTTGCTAGGTCATAAGGGTGTGATTATTCTCCGGTGTTGCACTAATACCACGCTCCTATGTGACAAGCAGAGTCAAGACTTCAGGAGTTGAGGTACAATTCGTCTGTTCCCCGCGACCCAGGAAGCGTGCAGTCCTCGTGTGACATGGGTGAGAGTTTTGCCAATTCATATGTACTAGCCGAATGCCCGCTCAGGTAGGGATTTATGTGGGGTTGGGGTGGGCCGGTCCGACGTGGTGGACGTGCCTGGGCGTTTCCAGGCCTCCCCATACCCACCCCAGATTTGGGTTGGGTTTGAGGGGTGTCGGTCAGCCTCGACATCCGTCGTCGGTTTGGGGAGTCCGGCTGGGTCAAGGTTTTGTGACGGGCACTGACCGGGTGGATAGTCAATATGGGGTGCCCGACTGCAAATGCTCTTATCGTGTGGTTTGAAAAAAAAATTGATGGGAGGCGTCATGTATTGATAGGATGGGTGGAAGTGATGGAAGCGAAGTCAACAAACTCCCCTTTAATAGTAGAGATAATACAAAAATAAAAAAATTATCGACATGATTGATTGATTCCTTTTCGTAGTATTCTTTTCGTAACATTTGATGAGCCGTAATGTGTGTGTTTGATATTCCTTTCCGTAATCTATATCCGTGCCTATTAATAAAAGGAGTAAGACTTCTTGGTTCCCCTTGGGTCACCCCTGTATATCTGTTAATTTTATGTTAACTATAAAGATTGACGGTTGAGATCGTTTCTTCAATTTTTGCTTCTTAAGTTCGGTTAGATCGGTTCGATCATGTCGTTGTTCCTACATCTGGTTTGATCATTCATCTAGGTACGTCTTACTTTTACGTTCGTCTGGGTCAATCACGCGTGGACCCTGATCTTCTCCATCACTGTCAACATGTATATGGCGTTCTGCCTCAGCCCACCAAAGGCATACCTGTTCGTGTCTGTTACAGACTCGTCAACCAGCTGTCGTGACTTCCTCCAACTCCCTATATTAAAAACCCGAACCATGCGTTCAACCGGCGGCTCGTGAATCAATTGAACGATGAAGTCGTATGGTTGTACGTGTACTGGCCGATGGGGTCGGTGACGCCTACGGCGAGGAGCGATCATCCTAGATGTTGGCGACCTTCTGAAAAACGGAGCCGTCAAAGAAGCTCTCGCGTGGTGGGAGCGTGAGGAGAGACGCCGTAGTGGTGGACGAAGGGGTGGCACGAAAGATGGAGGGTTTTTTGGGGCGTGCTACGCATTGAGCCGACGGATTTGGCAAAAGAAAAATTGCAATAGAAATCATGTTGCAGAAGACATTTGTAATAGAGGTTGTGTTGCAGATTTTATTTTATTTTTGCAACAAAGGTTATGTTGCAGAAATTTTCCACCCACATCGTCGCACCATCGTGTTGCCACTGCAACATTCCCTATGTTTCAAAAACATGGATGATGTGCGTTCAGTGGGAGGAGACGTTCTCGTCGACTATAAAGGCGTCTGTGGCGACTTCGTCAATCTCAAAATGATATGTTGGTTCAGTTTCTAGGAGATGCTCATAGGTGTAGCGTGTGTGCGTGTGTTCATAGGGTTAAGTGTATGTGTGTATGTACAAGCATATGCGTCTGTATTGTGTTAAAAAAAAGGAACACATGAATGATATTGCAAAATCCCCAAAGGCCGAGACTTGCGGTGCGTGGGCCTGGTCCGACACGTGGTTTCCTCTCACGCGGTGGGCGCAAGGCATAGAATCGGCCGGATGATTCTAATCATTTCCTTACTTTTAGGGGAAGGTTCATGGTAAAGATTCAGGTGGCGAGTCTTTCCTCCCGGTAACAGTTTCAAAGAAAATCCACAAACGCGGCAGCAATTTTCATATTCCAAAAGTCATGGAACATACATGGCAGCAGACATTTTTCTTTTGGGAAGCAATGCTGTAATTCCAAAGCAAGTTCCAAGTCGACCAGTCTATATAAGCTTTGTGCCGTCGATCTATAGCTGCAACGAGAAGGACGTATCCCAATCAATCAAGGAGAGCAATTTGTTTAAAAAAAAAATCAATCAAGGAGAGCAAACCCTCGCTGCATGCGAGAGGGCAAAAAAAAAAGGTCTTGGGCGAAGTAGCTGATTGGATTCCTACCGATCTGCCATGGACCGGGCGGCGGCAGCGGTAGAGGAGGCGGAACAGCTGGTGGCGAAGGCAAAGGAGCTGGCGGTGACTGCCGCAGAAGAGTTGGCAGTGCTTGGGGCCGATCAGCAAAGTTGGACGACTCTACTGCCGGCAGAGGCTGAGGCGGCGAAACGGCTCCCGGCGGCAGTAGAACAGCTGCTGGCGACGGCAGAAGAGGTAGCGTCGGTGGCGGCCGCCTTAAGGAAAAAGATGGCGGCCAGGAAGAAGGTCACGCCAGCAGGACCGGCGTCCATTCTTCCAGAGAACCTAACCCCGGCAGGAGAACAACCACCGCGATAAAAGGAGAACGTCCCCCAACGACAAAGAGTAAAACATTTTGCTGATGTAACTTTGTTTGGGTTCATCTTTCGTTTCACTTACCTTTCAGATGATTCAAAAGTCTGATCTAGTACCATTCCAAAATCAATATTGTATTTGTGATCGTGTACATTGAGAACTTCTCCAAATGACCAACAGCAAAGCAATATAATTTTACACAACAGAAGAAAAATCTCTAGAGATTTCAGCCAACCAACACCATCGAACTATAAAACACAAATCACATAATCTCATGTCCACCTTATAAATATTGGAATATGAATGTGGCAAACCATCTCCGTTCTCGCGTGCACACACAAACGGTCAATTCAGTACACTTCAACCACAGGAAACTTATTTTTATTCAACAGAGGGAGTAAAACCGAGCGAATAACTCCAGCCAGAATTTGCACTTGATGATGATATTATTCAGTTGGATGGAAGCTTTTCTTTGAGGTAGCTGAGAACAGCTTTCGTTCCTCGCTCCAGAACAGTCCGCCTTATGCTGTACAAGAAAGCAAAACGAGGCTGATCATATTTTTCTTGCCCAACCTTCCTTTCCTCCTCCCCTCAAATCTAAATTTTTGTTCAAGTATGAACCAATAATGTATTGTTCTTGAGAGATTTATTATTTCTTTCCGTGTTGACTCCACAAATTAGTTGAATAGGACTACTAAGGCCGTGTAATTGTAGATCCATCACAGAAAAAGTGCAAGGATATATGCTTACCTCCTGAGGGGATTTCCATCAAGTTTGAGCACCTGCAGGCTAGGCTCAAGCAGACCCTACTCATAAAAATCCATATTAAATGAAGGTTTATAGCATTTCAGCGAGAGATGGAGAAATACATAATTAAGGAGTAGGGACTACTGTTTTTCATGAAATTTACACATGATTGTATCTTTCAAGACTTCTGCAAGCAGCTATTTTATAGAAACACCGATAGATTTGAGTGAGGCATAAGAGGCAAATGGCAAATAGAAACTTATAATTGCATTATTCTGACTTGTAAAGAATTGTAAGTGTACCAAGTTATTGAAACCAAAACATACCAGCTCGGCTGGAAGCGCTGTTATATTGTTGTCCGAAAGATCTAGCTCGATGAGAGCACTAAAATCCTTGATACCCTGTTTAAGTGCAGAAATGCATATCATGTGCTGATTGTAAAATCAGAAAACAATACCAGCTTCCTTTAAACCCTGATAGTTACCTCTGGTATGGTTGAGAGATTATTCTGACCGAGGTTAAGAATCCGTAGATGTTTTAATTGTAAGAGCCCAATAGGAAATTTCTGGAGTTTCATTCGCCTGTTCATACATAAAAAGAAAGTAAGTACTATAAAAATGGTTTATGTGCCGTAAATGCTTTGCATATTTCCCAACCTAAGATAGAGTTCCTGCAGTTGTGGTAATGAAGAAACCACAGAAGGTTCACTCAATGAGGATGCATTGCCACTTAAATCCAGAACTTCAATTTTTGATAGAGACTCAAGATCAGTGGATGATATCTGCAAAAAGAATTAACTATTATAGATTATAAAATGAGATGTAAAACACAATTATAGATTTCCATGTCAAACTTACTACTTCCTCACCCATCCATTTTGTTCTACAAGACAATCTAGTAGTATTTAAGTTATGTGTTGCCAATTGCTCAAGAAAAAACAACAGCCATTACACGGATATTTGACATGGTAATCCAGTTAAGTGAAGGGTATTATATAGAAATAACGTAAGAAATTTTGCAAAGCAATAACAAATGATTGATAACATGAGACACGAGTAGAAGGATAGAATAGCTTTAATTGTTGAGCCAACAACTCTTGTAGGTTCAACAAACATCGATCAAGTTCCAAAATTGGTTATCTCATTTATTTTCACTTTATGGCATCATAATTCAATACCAACACTATGCAAGACTGATACTCACTCTCAACAAAATTAGAGAGAAATAGACATTGGACATCTATTCGTTAATAATAAAACAGAATGTAAGCGTAGTAAGGCAAAGATCATTATATTACCTCTGCTAGAGGATTGTTGTCCAGCTTCAAGGAAGTGAGACTGGGAAGGGAGGAAACAACCATGCCAGGCCACTTTTTTATCTTGTTATTAGACAGAATCAAAGCCTGCGAAAAAAGAAGTGGAAGATAAGAACATGAATTAAGTTGAAACCTTCATATACATAAAGACCATGCAATTAAGTTAAACATCATTAATAACAACACAAGAGTTCAACTCACTTGAAGTGATGAGCACAGGGACAACTCATTTGGCAGATCTTCTATCAAGTTCTTAGAAAGATCAAGTTTCACCACATCACTTGTCTCCCAAGCTGCAGGGGGTACATTGGGCACACCAAGACCACTCAAATTCAACTCCTAGCAAAGTAAATTGACATCAAATCAGGGGCTACAGTCGGAAAATCAAATGATCATTTACTATACGAGAACTCAGCTACTTGGTTTTCTCAGCCACTTTAAAAAATATAATAAACTCACAGGCAATGTAAAAGAACACATCACATAAAACACAACAGTGAGTTAGTTACTTCTATCACAATGGCTCTGAATTTGATCCTTGAATGGTTCAAGATCCATGTGAGGAAGTTCATAGGAAAAGGTGATCTACCTTATGGTATTGCAAATATGCTAGTAAAATAATCGAAGTACCTTTGAAGATACAGATAATCGTCTTGCTGCTGAAATCTGGTCATCTTTTGTTGGGGTGGTTCTAGACCCTGATGCTGCAGGAGAAATGTGTTTAATATAGATTTTTACTGATGTTGAAGCAGTTCTAAATGCAAAGGCATGATGTTACAGTTACATGTACCAAACAAACAATGGAAATTACTAAACATTACAATCATAGCTGAAATGAATATGACTCGACACTTTCAGTTACCTTCCTCATCAGACGAAAGGCGGCTTCGCAGATACTTCATCAATGTTGATGTTGGTCCAGAAACCAAAGAACTGACAACCAACATGGATTAATATGATGACAACTCTATGTAGAAGCCTGACAGACAGTTTTTACAACGTTAAGAGTACATGACTTGTAGCATACCTACGAAGTGCCCTCATAGGATTTCCGCTAAGCAGAAGCTTTCTTAGGGTTGTCATTGTACCTTGAAATTGCATGCATACATTAGTATCCAAAACTGTAGTATTTGGCGAGAGAGCAGCACACCATATACTCAGCTCTTATTACATACACACATGCAAGAATTGAGCATTAGAAACCATCCAACACACATACAAGACACCAACGCGCAAGTATTTTCATGCACATGCACACATAGAGATAAGAGCTGTGCAGTGTACCCTTATGAATGATCACATTGTTAACCAAAAAGGCAAACAGCAGGAATGGTACTACAAGAGATAGCACTGCACAACACAAAAACCTACCTAGTTCGGGTGGCAGGCCGGATAATGCGTTATTTGACAGATCAAGAAAACTGAGCTTGAGTTTGCAAGCTCCCACAGGATACTCCTTCAGCTGATAAAAACAGTAGCACGTTTATTAAAAAAAAAAAGATCAACAGAATATGACCTTTACTTTATGTCAATTCTAGCATACTGGATGCCAAGAGATGCATTTTTTGTCACAAGAATGTTCAGTGTTCTCAATGCTCTCATAATGTTAAGTTAAGATCAATCTTTATGTTAGTTATTCGTATCATGACAACTTTCTACAGTTCCCTTGGAGATGTAGTAAGTAAGCTAATTAATGAGAGATCAAAACCAGGACTATACAGGTAAGTCTATGCTTCCAAACTGTGAGGAAAGATTATTTGGCATCATGGAACAGATAACTGCTGCACTCTATTCACTACATGCAACTATAAATAATCAGTCACTGAGAAGGAACTCATACTAAAATTGGTTAAATGATGCAAAATAAATGTGAAGCAGTGGAAAAATTAGAAGACCACATTGACAATTCTGTCATGTGACGAATGGAATAAAACCTGATTGGAGTGAAGATCAAGTGTTCCTAATTTTGATAGCATGCCAATATCATCTGGTATTGTCGACAATAAATTATTTCTGAAACAGAAAAAAGAAACAGAGTTAATTTACATCATAAAAAATAGTTCACAATAAGGAAAAGCGCAACTATATTCTGAAGTCGGGGTAGATAACTGACCCCATGTAGAACTCAGCTAGAGAAGAGCAGCCCTTTATGGAAGAAGGAATCGAAGTTATCTCTGATATAAAAAGGTTAAAAACTGTCAATGTTAATAAACTGATGCTCGTACACATGACAACACATAACAGGGAAGATTAACTCACTGTTCTGGTGCAGGTCCATTCGAACTAATTTTGAAAGTGCTCCGATACTAGCCGGAATGGTCGTAAGTTGATTTTTCGCTGCCAGTATTTAGATGTTAGTTTCAGGGAAACAAAATTCTAGAACTAACATTTATATTCAATAGTATTATGGTATTGTTGCATACCAGCATTCAGCTCTGTGAGCAGTGTCCATGATGTGAACATATTTTCTGGAAGTAGCACAAGCTTGTTTCCCTGATATTTTATAGCAATTTAAGTTTTTTGTGAACAAAGGTCAAGCAGCCCAAGAAAGCGAATATTCAACTTAAGTTCAATCAGGACTTTGTACCTCCAGATCAAATTTACTTAGCTTGCAGCAACCAGCAAGTTCATCTGGTAATCTGGATATGTTGTTGTTTGATGCCTGCAGACAATGCAATATATTACTCTGTGTATGTCCAGACTAGAGAATTAATCAAGTGATATAATTCAGTAATGATCAACTGCAGATTGATAGAAGCCCCAAAAAATTATTGTGAAAATAATAAATGCCTTGACTACAGTTTACCTTTAGTTCTGACAAGTTCAAGCATCTGCCAAGGCTAGCTGGCAGCTCAGTGAGGCAATTATTTGAGAAGTCAACCCTGCCCAAAAACAGTGGCGCATTAATACATGAATATTTAACATCTCAGAAAAAGTTTTGGGTTATGTGCTAATCAGCAACATTTAAAACCCACAAAAATTGTTGTTGTGAGCCCTATAGTTAATGCCACTGAATGACAAGATTCAACATTAATGTTGATTCTTAGGTAATTGTGATTCCAAAGAATGGATAAATCTGGAGTATAGAGAGTTAGACTGGGGCCCGTAAGTCTTTCAGCATCACAATACATGGTGGATAAGTTGTTCTTTTCAAGGCACAAACCACACGGTATAGATGGAAGTCAATAAATGTAAAGTGAACAAGGAAGAGTACATAATGGACTTACTTGACTAAAGCAGTAGTCAAGCCAACTTCTTCGGGTATAAGTTTTATTTGATTGAACGAGACATCCAATGATTTTAACAACGGAAGGCTGCACAGAAGAGGATTGTCATGAAGTTAGACAATAATATAAAGGGTCTGCATCTATCACTGAGATGATAGGAATAGGATAATCCACCACATACTCTCCAATGGCTGCAGGAACAGAAGATAGCTGATTGTGGCTTATGTTTAACACGACAAGAGAAGACAGATTCCTAAGGTCTTCTCTCAACACTTCCAGGTTGTTATGAGCCAGTATGAGCTTCTGAAGGTCCACTCCCTGAAATTCAATCAAGGCATGGTTAGCTTGAACTCATTGTACAGTATAGCTTTTTGCGCATAAGATACACCGAGTACTCAGCTTACCTCCCACCATTTGTCGTCCAAGCTACCCGTGTCCAAGTTGTTGTACACCTCCCCGGGCACCTCGCTGAGGAACGAAAAAATACACGCAGAGGTGCCGTCAGCGGGAAGATAACAGATACAGCAAAGACATGTCAAGTATTACACCTAGTGTACGAAACAGGGGAAATCCATGAACAAGCTCCATAGGCTGAACATGGGTTACGATACACGATTCGTATTCAATCTCTGACTCTGAGAACGCCGTGACGTTAGAATGTACTCCCTCCGTCCCAAAATGTAAGATCATTTTTTACACTATCAGTAATAAGTACAACTACAGTTTCAGTCAAACTCTGTTTCTATCAAACTGAAGGTAATAAATACTACAGCAGTAGGAACAAGGAATCTGCCCAAAATGGTGCTCGGAAGTGGGAGTCAGGCTGCACAACCATTTCGGCGTCGGTTACCGTGGCTTCCCCGAGCGCCGGCAAGAAATTAATCCCGCTCGTTTACACTGGTGAAATGAGCTGCATCAAATCTGAATCTGGCCACGCATTTGGTTTCTGAGGAAGTGGCCCATTCTATCATCGGTCCATGGCACGGTCGACGGAGACCAAGAACAACCACTGGCGAAGTGGAACGGATCGAGATCCAGCTCTTTCGAACAAACAGATGGATGATGGGGGATTTGATTTGATTTGATTTGAATTGAGCGGAGGGGGAGAGACAGGGAGGGAGGGGGGGTGGACAGTACCTGAGGGAGCGGTTGGAGAGGTTGAGGGAGCCGGACTCCCTGGCGGACTTGAGGATCCGCTCCATTCTCGTCGAGCTTCCGGCGGGCGGGCGGCGGAGGAGGGCCTTCAGATCGCCATTGCCGCCGTGCAGCTACGGCTACAGCAGCAGAGGCAGAGCAACAGACAGCAAAGCCCAGGAGGCCCAGCGGCGAGAAACAAAAGTCAAGAGCGGCGTCGTGGAGCAAATCGCAGGGTCCACGGGGCCTCTGCTTCTGGCCGTGCGATTCGCTCGCACCGATCCTGCGCCCACGTTCAATTGTCACGATGCTTTCCAACATTTGGTTGGGGAGAGATGGAATGGAATGAACTTGATTTAGGGGCCATTTTTTTGGGGCGGATTAAAAAATAAGCTGCCTCTCCCCAGCTTAAAAAATAAGCCGCTCTCTAAATTTGTTGAGACTTCTATTAAAAAATAAGCCGCCCTCTAAATCCCATAACTAGCTTAGAAGCCTCAATGCATAAAAGAGGCGGCTTATGGGAGAAGCTGGGGAGGAAGTGGCTCATTTTTTAAGCTGCCAAAAGAATTGGCCCTAGCTCACCTATTGCAAAAAGAAAAATATGATGATAATTATCAAAAAAAAATTTATGATGATATTAGGGCATCTCTGACCTCCAAACCGGACACTGCATCCGTTCACGGACGCTGATGGGAAGCCGGCCATCCAACCGTAGCCGTGAATTTCTGGTTACATTTTGAACGGAATTTAATGAAAATAAACAAATTTGATGCAAATTTGAACAAACCGAATGATTTTCATTGAAACTTGAATAATTTTTGCATAAAACCGGATGGTTTTCATCTAAACCGGAGCACATTCATTACATTCTCGACATATTTGAACTAAACCCTATTCTAACCTAGTCCAGATGATCGCCGACGCCCGTTTCCCACGTCTTGTCTTCCCCATTTCCGCAGCTGGCTCATCGGACGGCCGTGAGCCTCAGGAAGTGAAGCTTCAACGGGAGGGGAAGAGTAGTGGCCGTCGTGGGACCCAAGCGCCGGCGGTATCCCATGGTCTACTCTTCCTCGCTGTAGGTGGCGCCCGCGGACGTGCCGACTTCTTCGTCGTGGCACGGCCTACACGGAGTTGGCGACGCCGTCCTCGTCCTTGTCGTAAACTTCATCCGCCGCCCCATCGTTCTCCTTGAAGGCGGCTTCTAACTCCGCCTACCGAACGTGGTACCACCAGCGGTCGCAACAGGTGGAGCAGTAGGGTAGGAGCAGTGCCTCCTGCTCGTCCATGTCCACCGTGATGTCCATGCCGGCGGCGAGTTGCTCCTCCGAACGCCAGTGCTTGTCGAGGAGGCGGAGGTTCTAGGCCTGGTCGGCCTGTGCCTACGGGAACGCGGCCTCACGTTATTCGAACGCCATGTTGTTGTAGTGAGCACACACCTCCCCGTGCTGATGCCGGCATGGTCCAGCGAGGACGGTGGCGTAGGCTCATTGTCGGTCGCCTCTTCCATTGGCTCATCTGCAGCACTGGCCGCCGGTGAGCTCGTCCGTCTACCGGCGTACTAGTCGGCCGCAATGATGGCGATCTCCTACTTCAGTTCGGACGAGAGGGTGTCCCATGGGCTTTGGAGCTCGAGGAGGCCATGGCGAGTGTGGTGCCGAGAGGAGATACGGAGCAGAGGAGGTTGGATGCGGCTGTTTGCTCAAGCGAGCCGGTGTTGGCTCAAGATCAGCTCGTTTCCCTATCGAGCTACATAAAATGGTCATACTCAGCTCATTTATTTTCGAGTCAATCTCGAGTCAAGCCAAAATACGAGACAATCTTGAGCGGCTCACGAGCCTTGAGCTTTTCTTGCAGTCCTAGCTATCAGATAGTGAGTGGGAATCAATCCTGAAAGAGAGAAGGTCTAGTGCTCTTAGAAAATATTTGATTCACCCACCAGGGTTCAAGTCCTGGTGCTCGCATTATTCTTGGATTTATTTCAGGATTTCCGGCGATGCGCATTCAGTGGGAGGAGACGTTCCGTCGACGACGAGGCGCCTACGGTGACTTCGTAAATCTCAAGATGATATGCCGGCTCAGTCTTTCGGAGGTGCTCATAGGGGTAGGGGGTGCGTGTGTGCGTTCATAGGGGTGAGTGTATGCGCGTGTATGTGAGCGCTTGTGTCTGTACTGTGTTCTCAAAAAAAAAAATGCCTACTAATAATGGGGTCCGTTTTTCGACCGTGTGATGCTCTTTATTCGTACGTCAATAAATCTATCGTGTGTATATGGAGTATGCATGCTTGCTTGATTGGCTCTGATTAGATGAATTTGTGGGCTGGATTGGCATGCATATTTGCCTGCTGTTTCTGCTCATGCGCTTTGGTGCTACTAAGTGTGTTCAGACAAGCTGTGGAATTCTTCAGATTTCCCCACGGATAGAAAATTCAGAGAAGGTCCACCAGATCGAGGCAAAAGAGACAAATGCATCGGTTGATGCTCCTCGGCCACTGGCATCTAGCACCCGGTGTTCCGCCCTCACAGCACGCGCTTACAAGCTTTCTTGATGCACAGCCATGCCACGATACAAACAGGCTTGCAGCATAGTAGACAGAGAAGATAAAGGGTGTCTACCTGGAAAATACACAGGAGCTCCTGGGTGCTCCACACCCCTATACGAATATTAAATGTAAAAAATACCAAAAAAAATCAAAAAAATCTGAAATTATTTGGGGATATCAAACCTGGGTTCCCAATCTACTCCCGTGTCAAATTTCATGAAAAAATACCAGGAAACGTATCTGTGGCGAAGGAAATACTGTCCGAACTAAAATCCATCCAAATAGTTTTTTTCTATACATAGGATTTTTTTTGTCTTTTTTGCCACGGATACGTTTCCTGGTATTTTTTTCACGAAATTTCACGAAAGTAGATCAGGCACCCAAGTTTGATATCCCAAAATCTCAGGTTTTTTTTACAAATTTCTCGGTATTTTTTTTGAACTTAATGTTCATATAGGGGTGGTGGAGCACCCAGGTGCTACAAATCCTCTTCCGTGTCTACCGGTTCTGACTTGTGAGGAGTTACTGATAAAATACTTGGTATAATAGGCCAATAAGTTTCTCCTAGATGCGTTTTAGTCTGTGAAGCGCATGTTTTTTGAAACTGATCACATTGTTTTGTTGTTGCTTTGATGTTTGATTTTCATACACTTGCACAATTATGCATTTATCTATTGTTGTGAAATTGGAGTTTGTGCATCGGGCAGAAGGTTTCACTTAGAGTCGTCTTATTCTCTTAGCTGGTGCCTCCACAATTTCATATCTTATTTTGAAAAGCCTGAATTTAGTGTCCAAGGAAACCATAATGCTATTGCACGTATATTTATTGGATATAGATACCCATTACTGAATTTCTCTTATTATAGTTTGACATCTCGTGTTTTTTCACTGGATTTTCTTAGCGGTATGAAAACTACAACATGCCTTCCTACTTGAACACTTCTACTCAAAGGAATTGGCAATCTAAGCAACATGTGGAGGAACTTAAATTTTTAGTGTGAACGCATATGTTAGATATGATCACACGATTGATCTTGAACGACTAAATTATGTATGACTCATCGTAATGCATGTTTATTTGCTAGATTATGTACGTCGCGTTGCAACACACGGGCCCTTTTGCTATGGATTCACATGACAACTTTATAGCACAACTTTTCCTAATAAAGGACAATACATTAATATCAAATGATACCGAGTATACTGCCTCAACAACCCAACTATGTAGTAAGAGTTGACGTTGAAGTTATAGTGGACAATACTTAAAAAGAAACTACCATCCCAATTGATCTAATACGGATCAATCACCGTACGTGTAGTATGGGGTCGAACTGCACCGGAAAGCCGCTCCGCACATCCGCCACCAGTGTGTCCAAAACGGCGCTAGGCACGGCCACGCCCCTCACCACGGCCTGGTACTCCCTCACCTTGAGGCGTGGGGTGCAGACCTGCCGTGTCATAGGCGCGCTGGTGGCCAATGTGACACCACGGTACGACACCTCCACGTAGGTGCCGGGCTTGAGGCACGCGTTGTGCATGGCGTTGAAGGAGGCGTCGACCTGAATGGTCACATTGAACTCTAGATGTAAACCGGCCCTCGTCTTCGCGTCCAGGCCAGACACGGAGTTGATCTTCACACAGTAGAACGACAAGTCCATGACGACGAATAACACAAAGAACACGGATGCTGCAGTTAATATTAAGAAAATGGCCGGCCATACGGCCTTGCGACAACATCTTTCCTCTTCTTGCGGATACGCCGGCAGGCTCATGTTTCTCCATTGCTGTGCCGGCGGGACCTCCATATCGGTGGCCGGCCGCCCTGCCGGCATGGTGTCCAGCAAGCCCGGTAGATGACCGATCATCGTCAGTTCTTCCCCTCGCAGCTGGCTCTTTGCAGGTGCCAACGTATGGATTGATTGGCTGCAAGCAGAAGGCTAGTTTTATAGGTGGATCGATCCCTGCAACTTCCATTTGAATACGTGCTTCACTTTCCTAAAGAAAATGTCAGTTTCCATATTCCGTGGCAAAAATCTATTTAGAATATATGTATTCCTAGCGCGTTTGAGGAATGAAATCAAATAAAAAATTATTTGGAATACTGCCATTCCTTTTGCTTTTGAATTATTTGGAATACTGCCATTCCTTTTGCTTTGATTTCATTCCGGTTACATAGTTTAGATCAATCTACCATGCAACGAATTAAGTGTACGTACCTGCAGCCATGCACCCTGAACATGCAGGTTTAGGCCGGGCTGAGTTTCCCCTTTTTCGGTTTGTTTGGACGAAAGGATAGAAAACCACACCTGAAATTGACTAAAATCCAACAAAAGTTTGTGAGATTTTCAAATCATTTAAATTATTGTTTGAATTCATGTGTTCGCAACTAGATATATACTAAATTGACTAAAATTCGGGCGTTGTCTTGGACACTTTGGACTAGCATAATAAGATGGTGATTGAGAGGGTCTTTCTCCGACGGGCCTCTGACTCGATTTTCAAATTCCTGGCGTTTTTGCAGCACTGACACCCGTTGTCTAGGCAGCGCGACCGTGAGCGGCTGGGACTAATGATGGACACGATGCATGATGTCGCTCGCCCCCTTTCCTCGAAGCAGGTGCCCTGAGTCTGTGGCCATTTGGTGGTCTTTTTTCTTTATTTCTTTTTATGCTTTTTTCTGGGCTTGTTTGTGCTGATGCCCCAGCAGAATTTTCTATTTCTGTGCACTTAAAACACTTGTATGGAAGTGGTTGTGGCTTTATTTATAAAGCGGGCGAAAACATATTTTAAGAAAGAGAACAAGAAATATAAAATATTTTTACCAATATACAGGTATGTGAATATTTCGATGCTTACCGAAATTTCTGATTTTTGTGAATTTGTTCAAAATGAGGGACAGACTCATCCAACATAGGTTGCTGACACCACCTACGCACACCTTGAAAAAACACTCCAAAAATACCATCTTCTGATTGGCTTAGCACATACTCCCCTGCCCCCACGCAACACCACCCTCACATCCTCGTAGTCATTGCCACGGTGGCTTCATAGTTCATAGTCCATCTCGACCGTCCACATTCACATACGTTATCTACCCACACAGTCCCGCACGACTCCAACCTCACGTCCTTGGAGTGGCCATCGCCGTCTTCGGACCGCCTGAGCGCGAGGTCGAACAGCTGGATGCCCCTCCGCATGTCACTCGGGAAAAGCATCACTTGCTCCAGGCGCACCGTGACCCCTCAGAGTCGGTCAGCTATATGTTAGAGCATCTCCAACAGCAGCCCTATAAAAAGGGCACGAGTCGTTTTTAGGGCACGAAGGGCCAAAAAAGGGCCTCCAAGAGCTGCCCAATACTAAATTTTTTACAAAAAAATTTGGCCACCCCTAAAAAGAGGCTTCTCGTGCGTCAGATTTTGGGCAATTCGGCGACTGCCCAAAAACGCGAGGAAACTTCCGGATGCCTGCATGCGGCCGGAAACCCTCGGATCCGCCCGCCGGCCGGCCACCACGGGCCATGGCCGGCTCCTCCGACCCCGCCACCGACCCCGATATGCTCACTGCCGCCGCCGCCCTATTTTAGAGCTGTTGTTGGAGCAGTTGTGCCTATTTCGTTCCCACAAAAGGCACAAAAAGGTCTTTTTTGGTCACGAAATAGGGCTGCTGTTGGAGACGGCACTTTTCTCGTGCCCAAAAACAACCAATTTTTGTGATCAATCTTTTTTACTCCACCCACTTTTCGTTCCCTATTATAGGCATATAGTTTTAAAAACCGAACCGGTAATCGAACCGGCAAGGCTGCCGGTTCAGATTTTACCGGTTAGACCGCTGGTTCGATTGTAGGTTTCTAGGTAATAAAGTAATTCATATTTTACCAATAAATGCACCAATCAATAGATAAAAAATGTGTAATCAGAGATGACCTTCGGGCGTCTTGGTCCTCCTGCTCGGCTGCTCCTAGTTTGGATTCTGGAATGGTGGAAGACAACCGGAGGGAAGCCTGATCGATTTGACTGCGGCGGAGGGAGATCGAAGTTGTACGGACCAGTCTAACTAGGCGGCGGCGGTCCCTCTCCCCAGCCGTCAACAGAGGTGGTGCAGATGGTGGGACGCGGGAGTGGCGGCGCAGACTTGTGGCCTGGTGCTGTCGTGTAGAGTGGCGAGGGAGAAGCCACATCGCCACGCCACGGCGCCAAGCAAGGGTTGTGCCAGAGGGAGCGGCGACGCCCGATAGGGTTTGTCCGTGGACAAAATCGAGAGAAATATTTCCAAAATGGTTGAAACCATACTAACAGAGGGGTTTTCTTCCTTTTCTGATTCTACCCCTAGCTTGTTCGCATGAAAATGAGTTGATTGAGGGGCTTTTCTAGAAACAACATCGAACCGACCGGTTTTCTGTGAACCGACCGGTTCATCGTTTTTTAGAAAAACCGGCCGGTTCGACCAGTTTTTTCAGGTTCGATTGCTCGAAGGTCCGCTGCACTTAAAAGAACCGTCGGGATCGCCGGTTTCCGGGTTTTTCTGATCCGACCGCCGGTCTGGTGTTATAGGGATGTTGTCAGAGGCGCTCTTAGGGAGGAGAGACATACGCTGTCGTATGGAATGTAATAAATCTACTAGCACAATCTGTGGGATTCTTGTGTTATTTTGGTCCAAGGTTCAACTTGACTTGGTGGTTAGTACGATCTAGTTGTAAATTTTGATCTAATTATTGTGGATCTTTGTTGCTAGTATTTATTTCAATATTTGCATTTTTGATATTTTTTTAGTTAACCAATGAAAATATCATTTTTGATATATTTTATTTAGTTAACCAATGATAATTGTTTTGATTAGTCGAGTAGCTTAGTTTTCATGTATATAGGTGACACATAAGAGTTGAGATACGTCTGGATGGTAAACACGTTAATAACTCTTGATTAACAAACATGAACAAATAACAAAAGTGTGAAAGCATTACCGTGTAATGTAAGAGCAATATAAAATTAACTAAAAAATCGTTAAAACAAATTTAGTAATAAATCCATAACGTATCTTGTCGTTGTTGATCTTCAACCGAGAAGGACCTTGAGCATTCTTCCTAATTAAGCTCGAGAAGCATTCACCATGGCATCAGAGTCTGGAGTACTCCTTGGGGAAGCAGCAGTATCTGGAGCAGCACTCCTTGACGGGTCCCCATCGGGGCACGTGTACGACGTATCGTACCTAGCCTCGCCGTCCCCGACCCGTCTAGCCCCGCACTCTGCCACGGCCTCGCCGTCTCGACCACCGCCGGACTGTTTGAGCGTGACGCCGAACGCCTCCACCCCGCTCCGTATGTCGGCCGCGAGGCTGTCCATCATGTACCCAGGCAGGCGGATGCGGGCTCCCCTCGCGAACATGGGCTCGTCCCTCGCCTTCCTCGGCGTGATGCAGATCCGCTGTGCTGTGGCGGGGCTGGCGGCGAGCGGGACGCAGCGGTAGGACACCTCCACGTAGATGCCAGCATCCACGCACACGGTGCGCCTGAGGCCGTCGGTGGTGACGCGGAAGGTGAGGTTGAACTCGGGGAGGGCCAGCGAGAAGTCGGTGGGCGACGACGGGTCGAGGCCGGAGGCGGAGTCGATGGCGATGGAGTAGAAGGTGTCGCCGGATACAAAGACAAAGATTATGACGAGGCCGGCGGTGAAGATCAGCCCCGCGACGATGAGCAGTACCCAACAAGGACATGCACGGGTGGCTTCCATGGTCGTGGTCGTTGATCTGCGATTCTTCCGTGCATACTGATTGGTAGTAGTTGGAATCTAACTAGGGACTCGATCTAGGTTGTTTCTATTTATGTGCACTCGAGCATAGTCCGGGGTATCTAAGTGGGTTGGTTAGTTTGGATTTCAAATTGATCGATCTGCTCTCTCGTTAAGTTGCAGAGTTTCGCATCCTTGTAAAAGACAAGAAAAAGTTGCAGACTTTTGCAAACACAACGCGTGCGCAACATTGTGGGAACAATCGACGATGACATCTACTGCTTTTTATATTTAATATATAAATATAGATAGATTGAACTCTAAATAAAAGCCTCGTTTAAAAAAAAAAAAAACTAGATGCTTGCAAAGGGCCAATTTTCTCTTTTTTTTTTTATCTCAGCTACGCCCTCCTAGTACGACCATTGTTGCCGACACGAGAAAGATTGTGTTATTTGGCCCCGTGGACCAATGACTCCTGGTTGAACAAATTGTTGTCCTGCACTTCAGCCTTACACAGCGGTTATATGTGTATGCTGGAACGGCGACCGCGACCTTGCAGCACGACGGATGCTGGAGCACAGCTACGGTGGCGAAGATGGCCTTGCAACTTGGCGACGCGACGACAACTGTTGTGCAACAAGGGTTGCAGCTCAGGGACGACGGCGGAAGTGCCTTGCAGCACGAGGATGCTGTAATGCAGCACCCACGCGGCGGAGGGGTCACGACCTTTAAGCGTGGTGGTTTTCCCTTCTTCCCGCAATGCAACATTGGTGGCGCTTCAGCTCACGTTCGGTGGCGATCTCGGCAGAGGGTGCAGCGGTGGTGGTCGCATTTCCCACCTCCAAGCTTGCAGCAATGCGATTGCTGCGCCGAGGGATGAAACAACGATGATGTTGGAAGTCAGCGGAGGTTGCTGCGACGAGCGCCGCCTACTTTGGTATTGGCGGTGAGAGGTGTGCCCTGTGTTGACGTATAAATGTATTGCCTAGTATCTTCCATCAGATCGGTCTTTTGGTTGTATTGGCTAGAGCATACACTTCTACATGGTATCGGAGCCAAGAGGTCTTGAGTTCAAAACCCGGCTGGCACAATTAAATTGCAACCCACTTTCGATCCACGTTTAGGCCTGAGGGAGCCACACGTGAGGGGGAGTGTTGACGTATAAATGTATTGCCTAGTCTTTTCCATCATATTGGTCTTTTGGTTGCATTGGCTAGAGCATGCACTTCTACACCCTGCAACACCTAAGCCCCCATCTTGCAGCAACAGGGAGGAGGGGGGACTTGCAGAAGCGGTGGCTCCGGCTTTGTCGGCGTTGTCCCAATCTGGGCTGAGGCGGAGGAAAGAAAAGGGAGGCGAAGAAAGAAAGGGAAGACGGAGGGCAATTGCAATGCGAGGAACGGGAGGCGGTGTTGTGGAGGAAGATGAAGGAGAGATGAGGTGATAAGGTGGAGATGGGGCCAATGGGGACATGCGTCAAATGGACGAGGCGGCCGATGGTATGTGTGGATTCCGCCAGGTGAATTAAAGAGTTTCCTATCTTACATTGGTTTCAACCAATTGAGGTGCATAGTTCATGTGCATCTACGAAACCGTTAAGTTGCTCCAGCTTTGTGGGTTTTACTTTCTACGGCTGTTTCACAGAATGCATATATAGAAGAACATCTACATGTAAAAATTGGAGATCTCGAGCTGTGGTATAGTGAGATGATGAAATAAAGAAAATGTTGGTTAAGTTTTGGTTTTTATCACCATAAAATGTTTATGCTCGTGTTTGCCTGTTAAATTTATCTGATGTACTATATTTGAATGAATCAGTAAATTCGAGCGTGTGTTGTTGACAAAAAAAAGTTGTCACAACGATCTCTATTAGCCGAGGATTGAAGCAGGCGACAAGCGGGTAAACATACAATCGCCAACCATTAACTGACTGTAAGCAAAATTGTTTCTAAATCTAAACAATCCGTACAGATCTTCATGGTTGATCTTGAGTGGAGAGACCCTGACTGCGTCCTATTATGAAGATTGGAGTAGAAATTATAACCGTATCATCGTTCGCTTTCTGGTTCGGATCAGGGCACGTGTCATCCGAACCACATCTAGCAGTGTCCCCGACTCGCCTAACCCCGCACGACGCCACCAGCTCGGCGTCGTGGTGGCCGGCAGAGCGCCCGATCTTGACGTTGAACGCCTCGACTCGGTTCTGCAGGTCCGCGGCGAGGCTGTCCATCAGGAACCCTGGTAGCTGCACGCCGGTGCCCTTGGCGACGACGAGCTCCTCCCTCGACTTCATCGGCCCGACGCAGAGACGGTGTGGCACGGCAGCGCTGGTGGCGAGCGGGACGCAGCGGTAGGACACATGCACGTAGGTGCCAACGTCCATGCACGCGCCGCGGCCGGGACTGGCCGATGCCACGCGGAGTTTGAGGTTGAACTGCGGGTCGAGCGTGAGGTTCTTGGATGGCGGCAGATCGAGGCCCGAGACGGAGTTGATTGTGATGGAGTAGCGCCGGTGGGGGAGGCCGAAGACGAGACCGAATGTCAAGCCGACGACGAGGAGCAGCAGCGTGATGAGGCACACCGAGCAGCATTTGTCTAAGCACCGCATCCTCTTCAAGCGCTGTTCCAGCACCGTCGCCGGCGATCGCGGGTTCTCTGGATCGGTGGACTTGGTGTCCAAGCCCGACGGGTATCCCACCATGGTTGCGCTTGTCGAACGATCTGGCTATGGCTTGGTACACGATCTGCCTTGCATATGCTAGTTTAATTAGGGTTTGGATTTGGCGGCGAGGTCGTCTCCGAGGTTAGTTTATATACGCACGCGGAGTACTAACACAATAGACTTCGATCGATCTGTACGTCTCTCGCTACTTAATTTGGAGTTATTATCAACTACCTCACCTTCAACCGATATCTAAGTTTATTTAGATCAGCAAAAAATCTAGCGAAAATTCGCAGGGGCACGTGGGTGCGAGGACACGCACCTGCCAAGTCCTGCCCAGCCGCTCGATTGCCTCGCGATTCGCGAAGTAGTTGGATCCCGCACGAGAGCACAGTAAGTTTTAGTCATTGAAACTTATAAGTTTTTAACTAAAACTTGTGATTTTTTTTGCTCATTTTTACTAAGTTTCATATATAAAATTATATGGCATTTTTTCTGTCGGTCGTAGCCAAAAAAATCGTGATTTTATCATTCGCTCGTACTAAATTTTAAGAGTTGAAACATAATATTTATTTTTAAAATACGTCAAAACATATTAAAAATAGATCTTATTTGAAATCCCTTATCATGAGAAACATGAATATGAAAACAAAACTTAATTTGAATTTTATGTTTAAAATATATAAAAGTTTAAAAATCAGAAGCCACAAATAAAGGCAAATTTTAGCATGCTCCCTCTTACCTTCCCTTTTCACATGAGAGGTAAGAGTTCATAATAGATCTAAGCCATTGATTTGATTAAGTAGTGGTCAGATTTACTCTTACCTTCTTACCTCCCATGTGAAAAGAGGGGGTAAGAGGGAGCATGTTAAAAGACCTCACAAATAAAAGCGCGCGAGGGACTCGGTGCCCCCGCACTTGCGTGCACCAAATCCGCTCTCAAAAATTGAGCTCACATCATGGTACTTTTTTTTGCTGGATTAATTGTTGTGTTTTTTTTGCCTCTTATATGCAATTATCCATCTCAAAGAATATTGGTTGTGTGCATTGCGAGAACAAACAGACCTTACAAACTCTGCTAACCCCGATCGAAAGATGTACGACATGCAACGGGTATTTCTTTGAAATCTCGCAACAAGAAAAAAAATGAATAGTTCTAAGAAATAAAGCAAAGTGGTTAACACTTCTTTTGGCGACTGATCGATGAGCTGATAACTAGATCATCCACATATATATATATACATATTCCTTGGATAAACCATATGAGAAAAAAACTCTGGGATCAACTACTATTCTAGCTAAGCAAACAACCCCCCGCAAAAAAAAAAAAAGCTAAGCAAACAACTATTGGTCGAGAAATTCACATGGCACGGCGCCCAGACCGACTCGCATGCCCTTGCAGCCTAACCCCCACGTGTACGGTGGCAGTACCCCTTCAAACGACCCGACTGGTAGGTGCAATGTGGCGTCGAACACCGCCACCCCTCTCTTCATGTCCGCCGCAAGACCGTCCAACACTTTCCCTAATGGAACCGCGGTGGCCATTGCCAGGACCTGCTGCTCCACCGCCTTCCGTGGCCCAGCGCAGAGCGGCCGTGTCTTGGGACCGCTAGCGGCAAGCTGGACGCCACTGTAGGCCACCGTCATGTATGTGCCGGGGTTGATGCACGCCTTTGAACCGTAGCTCCGGGACGCGACACTGAGGGTGAGGTTGAACGAGAGGCCTGTCTAAGGATCGGTGTCGGAGATGGAGTCTACCGCGACGGAGTAACGGGTGTGGAGCCTGTAGTACTCGGTGGGGACGATTGCACATGCGGCGATCACGAGGGCGCCGACTACCACGAGCACCATGATGCACCAAAGCGGGCACCCTCTGGCGGCATTGATCTCGTGATCTCCATCGGGTATCTGGCTCTCGACGTCGTCCATGTCCGGCAGCCTACACTTTTCGCTGTGTGGTCTTGGCTCTTGGGTTTGAGTTTGGCGTAGACCCAGAACAGGTTATATATGGATAAAAGGATCGATAGGCACGTCTCCGAAAGGAAATTAGTTTAATTGAATCGCTAGCTAGTATCCTATGCGAATCCGGCCGGAATCGTAACCGTGCCTAATTACTAGTAGTACTCCGAAAGGGAAATAAGGAAAATAGTTGGCTGCCACCAATCTAGCTTCCTTTACAATAAGGACACCACCAATCAAGCACATGGATCCATCAATCAGTCGATTCTAACAACAACAACTTCAATGGCTGCCGCCGCAGCACCTCCACGGTTAACGACGACGATGTTCCGATGATCAACCACTAGTGGACCCACATTTTAAATTTTTGGCGCGGCACTTTTAATCCACACCCCCATTATTTTATTCAAATAGTGGTCGCATGGCCATATTTGATACGCCATCAATAAGATGTTTCTAGTGGCGTGCCATCTAAAATCCACGTCACTAATATTTGAGATCCAACAGCTTGGCCCGATGCAAGTAAGTGGTGGCGTGGATCTTTCTGCCACGCCATGAACGTCGATACTAGTAGTGGCGTGTGGATTTTTACCGCGCCACAGGTAATCAATCTAGTTCATTCAAAAACAGAAAAACTGAAGAAAAAAAACTTGAAACAGCCTATGGCCTGAACTTGAAATGAAAAAGAGAAAAGACAAGAGAGAGAGAGAGAGAGAGGCCCTCACGGCCCAAACCCCTCCGGCCGTCGCTCACTCCCCTTCCCTTTCCTCTTCCTCTCTCCCTCACCTAGCCGCCGCCACCCCGATCCCCTTCCCTATCCTCTCTCCCTCTCCCAACCGTTGTCGTGCTCCTCATTTTCCCCTTCGCGGCATCGCACTCCTCCCCGGTTGGCACCTCTCCACCCTGATACTCGACTCGCTCCGTCTGCGGGAGCCTGTCCCCGTCCCTCCTCCAAATCCACACACGCAGCTAACCCCCCTCCCTTCCTCCCTGCCCCTGACATGGTTCCACACACACACAAACATGGATTAATTTTGTTCAGTTCTTCTTCTTCCATGAATCAATCAGAGGGATTATTCAAATTCATTTTGGTACTACTACTAGCTATATATATTTCATGGTTTTATTATGTATATTATTAATTTTGCTACTATTACTAGATGTATATATCAATCAAAGGGTATTATGTGATATGCGCATTCTGTTGTGATGGTTGCTAGCTGTGATATGTGCATGCTGCTGTGATGGTTCCTAGATATCATATGTGAATATGTTAGCTATGATATGTGAATGTGTAGTTGTGATATTTGCTAGCAGTGATATGTGATACCTGTGATATATGAAAGAAGAAATTATATATGTGCTAGATGATGTGTTGGTTATTGCTGTGATGATTACCGGCCAACGAGCTATGTGTTTTCTTGTTTTTGGGGAATATATACATAAGTGCTAGATGTATAATGTGGCTGTTATGATACCTCTAGTTGTTATGTATTGTATACTGTGGATGTTATAATCTCTTTAGTTGTTATATATTGTTGTTATATATACATGATTCCTAGCTTAAATAGATAGTTTGCTTAGTTTAGCAGGTATTCAAATTGACCATTGTCGTCGCCACACTAGTAGAAAGCGGACCTTTTGTCCGCAGCTTTAGTCCCGGTCGGGTTTTGAACCGGCACTAATGTGACCATTAGTCCCGGTTCGGGACGGGCATCATTAGTCGTGGTTCGTTCCGGACCTTTAGTCCCGGTTCGTAACACGAACCGGGACTAATGTGGTGGTGGCAGGCTGGTGTCAGCTGGGGCCCCCACGAGCCCCTTTAGTCCCGGTTAGTATCACCAACCGGGACTACAGGCCCCCCCCTTTAGTCCCGGTTCGTAACACGAACCGGGACTAAAGGGTGGTGTCAGGCTGGTGTCAGCTGGGGCCCCCACGAGCCCCTTTAGTCCCGGTTGGTATCACCAACCGGGACTAAAGGCCCCCCCTTTAGTCCCGGTTGGAGATACCAACCGGGACTAAAGATCCCCTATATGAATTCGGCCAGCCCGATCACAGTACTCCTCCCTTTTTTTCCCCCTTCTTCCCCTCCTTTGTTCTTCCCTCTTCCTCGAGCTCATCCTCCATTTTTGCCAAAATTTGTCAAGATTTGGAGGCACCCCATCCATCCAAGTGTTCACAAAGGTTAGCAACTTTGTCCTTTCATCTCTCATTGCTAGATTAGCTCTTGCAATGCTCTATAAGTATAGTGATTTGTGGGTTTTAGTTTGGGAGTATTTATATGTGGTAGTTCATTTGATTTATATGCAATTTGAGCTCAAATTAACTTCTTACTTTGCATGTGTAGGTGTGGTTTACTTAGTGCCTTCCCGTCCCCGTCCTAACCACCGTCGATCGCCCGCACCGTCCCGTCGCCGTCACCACACCTTGGTGAGCCTCTTGTTCGTTCTTATCCTTTTTATAAAAAAAAATCTTATTTGTATGATTTAGATAGTTAATTGTATAATTTTCTTACATGTATGATTGTTTGTTATACATAGTGCCATGACTTTAATATCCGTCCCCGTCGGCCCTCGTCCGGTTTATGATTCGGATGTGGTATATATATTCTCTTTTATAACTATTTGTTGCATTTCGCGTTTATGACAATTATGCCCATCAAGTTGACATAGATATTTTTATCTAGGAGGTATGTGAACCGGAAATTGCAACCGACATAGATATTCTTGTCAAGAAGTTAAATTTAGTTGAAAAAGAAAACGAGTATTTGAAAGAAAAATTGAAAAGAGTTGAAGAAGAGAAGATGAAACTGGAGTTGTATGTTGCCGATGTCATCGATGATCACAAGATCAAGATGGATGCAATGCGCTTGAAGATTAGAAAATTTAAAAAATATGCCATTGATAGTGAGGCTTGGTATCACTATGCTGTTGGATCAATTGTTACCTTAGTTGCGATCTTGATCGCATTTGTTGTTGCATTTAAATGCTTTAGCTAGAGAGTTTGTATGTTGCTTTATGAGAACAAGTGTGTATGAACTTTATGTATGAACTTGTATTAATTTGGTCTTTTCGGTGTTGTGTAATGAAGATGAGCCGGCAATGGATGTACGATGACCGATGCTCTCCCCAGTTCATTAATGGCGTGCATACTTTTCTGGTTGCGGCTGAGGCAAACAAGCGGGCGGATGGTTTTATGTATTGTCCATGTGCTGGCTGTAAGAATGATCGAAATTACTCTAACTCAAGAACCATTCACGTCCACCTGTTTGAGTCCGGTTTCATGTCCGACTATAACTGTTGGACCAAGCACGGAGAAAGAGGGGTCCTAATGGAAGAGAATGAAGAAGAAGAGGATGACAACAGCTATCCTGGCCATGGGTTCCATGAATACGATGGTACAACAATGGGGGAAGAAGCTGAGCCGGCATTGCAGGAAGGAGCTGAAGAAGAGGCATCAGATGAGCCCGCTGATGATCTTGGTCGGGCCATTGCCGATGCAAATAGAAACTGTGCAAGTGAAAAGGAGAAGCTGAAGTTGCAGCGTATGTTAGAGGATCACAAGAAATTGTTGTACCCAAATTGCGAAGATGACAAGAAAAAGCTGGGTACCACACTGGAATTGCTGCAATGGAAGGCAGAGAATGGTGTACCTGACAAGGCATTTGAAAAGTTGCTGAAAATAATGAAGAATAAGCTACCAAAGGACAACGAATTGCCCGACAGTACGTACGAAGCAAAGAAGGCCGTCTGCCCTCTAGGATTAGAGGTGCAGAAGATACATGCATGCCCTAATGACTGCATCCTCTACCGCGGTGAGTACGAGGATTTGAATGCATGCCCGGTATGCTGTGCATTGCGCTATAAGATCGGCCACGATGACCCTGGTGATGTTGCGGGCGAGCGCCCCAGGAAGAAGATTCCTGCCAAGGTGATGTGGTATGCTCCTATAATACCACGGTTGAAACGTTTGTTCCAAAACAAAGAGCATGCCAAGTTGATGCGATGGCACAAAGATGACCGTAAGAAAGACGGGAAGTTGAGAGTACCCGCTGACGGATCACAATGGAGAAAAATCGAGAGAAAGTGGAAGGACTTTGCAGATGCCGGAAGGAACGTATGGTTTGGTTTAAGTGCAGATGACATCAATCCTTTTGGGGAGCAGAGCAGCAATCATAGCACCTGGCCTGTGACTCTATGTATCTATAACCTTCCTCCTTGGTTGTGCATGAAGCGAAAGTTCATTATGATGCCAGTGCTCATCCAAGGCCCCAAGCAACCCGGCAACGACATTGATGTGTACCTAAGGCCATTAGTCGAAGAACTTTTAGAGCTGTGGAATGGAAAAGGTGTACGTGCGTGGGATGAGCACAAACAGCAGGAATTTGACCTGCGAGCGTTGCTGTTTGTAACTATCAATGATTGGCCTGCTCTCAGTAACCTTTCAGGACAGACAAACAAGGGATACCACGCATGCACGCACTGTTTAGATGATACCGACAGTATATATTTGGATAAATGTAAGAAGAATGTGTACCTGGGGCATCGTCGATTTCTTCAGAGCAGGCATCCCGTAAGAAAGAAAGGCAAGCATTTTAAAGGTGAGGCAGATCACCGGAAAAAGCCTCTCCACCGTACTGGTGATGATATACTTGATATGGTCAAGGATTTAAAAGTAATCTTTGGAAAGGGTCCTGGCGGACAATCTGTTCCGAATGACGCTGACGGACGCGCACCCATGTGGAAGAAGAAATCTATATTTTTGGACCTACCCTATTGGAAAGACCTAGAGGTCCGCTCTGCAATCGACGTGATGCACGTGACAAAGAATCTTTGCGTGAACCTGCTAAGCTTCTTGGGCGTGTATGGGAAGACAAAAGATACACCGGAGGCACGAGAGGACCAGCAACGTATGCACGGAGAAGACGACATGGATCCAAAGCAGTTTCAGGGTCATGCCAGCTATGCTCTTACCAAAGAAGAGAAGGAAATCTTCTTCGAATGCCTGCTCAGTATGAAGGTCCCGTTTGGCTTCTTGTCGAATATAAAGGGAATAATAAATATGGCAGAGAAAAAGTTCCAGAACCTAAAGTCTCATGACTGCCACGTGATTATGACGCAACTGCTTCCGGTTGCATTGAGGGGGCTTCTAGCGGAAAACGTTCGATTAGCCATTGTGAAGCTATGTGCATTCCTCAATGCAATCTCTCAGAAGGTAATCGATCCAGAAATCTTACCAAGGTTAGAGAATGATTTGGTGCAATGTCTTGTCAGTTTCGAGTTGGTGTTCCCACCATCCTTCTTCATTATCATGACGCACGTCCTAGTTCACCTAGTCGAGGAGATTGCCATTCTGGGTCCTGTATTTCTACACAATATGTTCCCCTTTGAGAGGTTCATGGGAGTCTTAAAGAAATATGTTCGTAATCGTGCTAGGCCAGAAGGAAGCATCTCCAAGGGCCATGAAACAGAGGAGGTCATTGAGTTTTGTGTTGACTTTATTCCTGACATTAAGCCGATTGGTGTTCCTGAATCGCGGCATGAGGGCAGACTGGGTGGAAAAGGCACGCTAGGAAAGAATTCAGTAATATGCCGGGACGGGCATTCTTTGGCGCAAGCACACTACATAGTTCTACAAAGTTCCGCCTTGGTGGCTCCGTATATCGAGCAACACAAGAATATTCTACGCTCCAAACACCCGGAGCAGTCTGACGACTGGATTACACATGAACAAACTGTGACTTTCGCCGGTTGGTTGCAGACACGTCTCATGCATGACGACACTGTTGCAGATGACCTGTACTTGCTGTCCAAGTTACCATCTTCGACTATATTGACTTTCAAAGGGTACGAGATAAATGGGAATACATTTTACACGATCGCCCAAGATAAAAAGAGCGCCAACCAAAACAGTGGTGTCCGCTTTGATGCAGCAAACACCAATAGGCCAAAGGACACATATTATGGTTACATAGAGGAGATATGGGAACTTGACTATGGACTTGGTTTGAAGGTCCCTTTGTTTCGGTGCAAATGGGTCAATCTGAGAGGAGGCGGGGTAAAGGAAAACCCACAGTATGGAATGACAACAGTGGATCTCAACAATCTTGGGTACGCAGACGAACCATTCGTCCTAGCCAATGATGTGGCGCAGGTTTTCTATGTGAAGGACATGTCTACCAAGCCGAGAAAAAGAAAAGATAAGGAAGCGAATACATCATACGATGAGCCAAAGCGCCACATAGTTATTTCAGGGAAAAGAAACATCGTGGGAGTGGAGGACAAGACAGACATGTCAGAAGATTATGAAAAGTTTCATGAAATTGCTCCCTTCACAGTGAATGTTGACCCGAGCATCAAGTTAAACGATGAAGATTGTCCATGGTTACGGCACAAAGGGACACACGCGAAGAAAAAGTTTTATATCCAAAGATCCCACTCTGGGATGTGACCGGCTTCTCTAGTTAGTTTCCGGACTTATATATCTGGAAAGTCCCACTTCGGACAAACCGGAGGGAATCTTTGTAATAGAACTCCGACTTATGTGTTTTGGCATTTGAAACGCGAAGAAATATTATGTCCAAAGCCACGTCATCAATTTTCAACCCTTTCTGACTTCATTTGCTATTTTTCATTCATTTACTGATTTTTTTGAGCTAAATGACCCTGAAATTGAAAAACACTACAAATCACAATCAGAAAAGGTTGAATGTTGGCATGATATCATCATTTCACCCACATAGCATGTGCTAAAAAGTTGAGAGGGTTACGGCAAAAACTGGATGCACATCGTGTACAAAATGGACAATCTCTTTCGAAGTATCACGCTTTCGGACGAAAACTCGTCTGTTACAAAGGCATTTCATTTTTTTTAAATAACCTAAGAATTACCAAATTGAATATAATGATAAAACACACTAATATTAAACAACAGAAAAAAGAATCACTGAAAAATCTTTTTTTAAAATAAAGTTATTCACAAACTAGTGATTCACACAAATTTCAAATAATTCAAATTTGAAAACTACTAGCACTAACAGAAAGTTTATAATTTTTTTTACCTAAAGCAAAAAGATTCACTGAGAAACTCTAAATAAAGAAAAAAACAACCAAGAAACAAAAGAAAATAAATATAGAAGAAAACAAAAAAAAAACCCGCCTACTGGGCCGCCACGGCCTGCATACGACTAGACACCCACTAGTTGGGCCAGGATGTAGGCCCGCAAGGCCCAGTATGGCCCACAGGGCAGGAAAGAACGGTAGGCCTTGTAGGCCTGCTTTAGAGAGGAGCTCGAATGAGCTACCGCGCCGGGGTTTATAAACCAGTGCGAGCGCCCTTCGCTGGGCGAGGTGGGACTAAACATCCACCACACTGCGCCGTGCCAAGAACAGGCCTTTAGTCGCGGTTGGAGTCACCAACCGCGACTAAAAGGGGGCCTTTAGTCGCGGTTGGAGCCACCAACCGCGACTAAAGGTGAATTTCATCCAGTCCAAGCGGCGGGAAGCGAGACCTTTAGTCGCGGTTGGTGGCTCCAACCGCGACTAAAGGTGGCCTTTAGTCGCGGTTGGAACCACCAACCGCGACTAAAGGCTCTCATATAACTCCACTTATGAAAAATTCACCATCCTCTCCATTCTCTCGACGCCAAACACAGACGACGCCGCCAGGCTGCTGCGTGCCGCCGCCTGCCCCGATCGACGCCGTCGCCGCCCCCGACGCCGGCCGCCCGTCCCTCCTCGTCGACCCCTACTCCGGACGCGCCCTTCCTCGCCGTTCCCCGACGGCGCCGCCGGCCCGCGCGAGCGCGCCCGCTCCTCGTTGCGCCGCCTGCCCCGACGCCGTCGCTGCCCCCGATTCGCCTCGCCTCGCTGTGAGCTCAGTTCCTCCCTCTCCCCCCCTCCCTCGCCCCCTGCCGCCATGGCCGGCCGCCCGTCCCCGAGCCCCCCCCCCACACACACATGCATGAACACACACACACACACATTTTCTATTTAGATGTTTTAGTTGTTTTTCACTAGTATATATGTATGTATGAATGCATGTTAGATGGATATAATTAGTGTTTAATTAGTATAGATTTTTTTAATATAATGTTGTTTTTCTGTTTTTTAATGGATGTATAGAAGTATGCTTAATTAGTGTTTCTTTTTCTGTTTTTTAATTTTTTATACTTTTAGTTATAGAAATGTTAGATGAATGTTTTTTAGTTTTTTATACTTTTAGTTATAGCTAGATAAATGTTAGATATAAAAACGTTGAGGAATTTTGACATTTGATCCAATGTATAGCAATTAGTATTTGCAAAAGTTGCATATTTTAATGTTGTATTTGCAATAGATTTTCTTAGTCCTTTAAGGGATTAATTATCAGGAATGCCCCCATTATGGATGTGCACAAGTTGATCCAATTTCTTTCTGATCTCATGCATCTACCTTTCGGATCTCTGAATACTAAATTGTTTTATCTTTCTTCTGGATTAGTTAAATAAAAGCTATGGACAATACCGGCAGAGAAGGAGAAGAGGCTGTGTTCGACATCATACGCTCCACGAGCCTAGATGATCATGATGACGGCTCGCAATATCTGAACCCTTCGGGTGAGGGTATGATGTTTGATGAAGACGAACGAATAGATGAAGGTGACGACAACGATGTTGACGAAGAAAATGTTCTTCAAATAACAATGACCGGCGAGGTATATTTAATATATAAGCCATCCGGTGATCATTACATGTCTTAATTGATTTGTATGTATTAACGAATCGATCTTTCTTCTTTTAGGCCTCCGGATCGAGAAAATCTTGTACAAGCGACAGGGTAGTTCGAGGCCCGGCCAAAAAGTTGGACAAAGGCGTAAAGTTCAACATCGATTCCATCAAAACATCAACTGGCGAACCGCTTGAACCTAAGAAAAATGCGACCACGTTCAAGAATCAATGCGGAGTTATTGTCAGGGACCAAATCCCAATCTCCGTTCAAGAATGGAGAAAGCCAGCAAAGGGAGATCGAGCAGGAGTTACTTTTGTCGACGAACGAGCAAAAGATGTGCTTTGGACTACGCTCATGGAACATTTCACCCTACCAGATAATTTGACAGATGTAGATCTGAAGAAAGTCAGAAACTATGCTCTTAAAAAGATGGCGATCGCATTCAACACCTTCAAGAAAAATGCATGGGCTAAGTACGTCAAATCAAAAAAGAAGACTCCAGAATTCACGGGAGCACTGGTGAAGGCAAAAGATCACTGGGACGCTTTCGTGAAGTTCAAGGAATCGGAAGAAGCTAAGGAACTGTCGAGGAAAAACAAGATTAATGCTGCGAAAAAGAAGCGGCACCATCATCTGGGGCCAGGTGGCTACCAGGTGGCCCTGCCTAAGTGGCATCAATCTGAGCAAGAGATGATTAGTAAACGGGTCAGTCCAGTTACAATAACATGGCCCCCCAGGTGCAGGACATGGTTTTATGCGCATGGGGGGAAGTTGGACCCAGAGACAGGGCTGGTTATGGTGAAGGCAAGTCTTAAAGAAGCGACAGACGAAATACTTATTGCGATAGAAGAAGCTCGATCGGGGGTGTTCACGCCCAACAGAGATAACGACGAGCTTACGCGCGCCCTGAAGAATCCTGAACACCCGGGAAGAACACGAGGCAAAGGCGTTGTTCCGTGGTATGAGGGGTTTGCGGATTGGAACGACGACTATAGAAGTCGTGCGAGAAAGAAGAAGCATGAGGAGCAGAAGAAGAAGGAGGAAGCACTCCGCCTTGAAGGCCTAATATCCTCGCACCTGGAGTTGGAACGATTTGTCACGCGGCAGCAGGAGCAGATCGACTCACTCAGCCAGGAAAGGGCGTCTCAGCGGCAACATGAGCAGATCGATCCAGCATTGGATAGCACCGTCCCATCTATGCCAAGAAGCAGCGTGGGTTCCGCCCCGGCCGATATCGATAATGCACTGCTAGCTAGCTACCCTGTGGATGATATCAAAGACAGGACTAACTGTGAGCTACACATGAAAATGAAGAACTTATCCATGAAGGTGGCGGATGGCTATGCTTTAGCAAATCCCCCTGAAGCAAGCTTCCATTGCAATCCCATTCCAGCTGGCTATGCTCGTGTCGGGGTTGATGAAGTGATGTCAGGATATCACGATCTACAACTTGACATTCTTGGAGGTGACGAGGAGAGAACACTGGGAGAGGCCATACATCGTATCATTCTATGGAAAAAGGATTGCATCGTCTTTCCAAGGCCACCGACTCCTCCTTCTCCAAGTCCTCCGCCGCTTCAGTCGACTCCTCCTCCTCCAAGTCCGGCACCGTGTCAGCCGACTCCTCCTCCAAGTCCGGCACGGCGTCAGCCAACTCCTCCTCCTCCAAGTCAGCCGACTCAGCGTGCTCCGCCTAAGCAACAGCGGAAGAGAGAGGCCGCAGCTACGACGGCTAGCGGTACAACAGACAAGAAATTCAAACATGGTCCAAGCCTCAAGCCTCTTCCGAAGTTGTCTTACCACCTGACTCAGGAGGAACTCGACGACGCATGTGATGCCCAATTGAAGGCCCATTTTGCACCGAAACCGCCCGCGCCGCCAAAGGAGAAAGTACCTGAGCATGTATCACAACACTTTATTGATGTGGCTCGACCGGCTGACAATCAGAAGGACTCCGACTATGTGCGGTCTATCAAGAAGTCATATTCTGCAGGGCAAAAGGAGTCGAGCTCGAGCTCGAGCCAAGCAGTTGGCAAAAAAAGCGGGAAAACTGTTCCCCAGCTGGGAGAACAAGCAGTGCAATCGATCCCCCCACTCATTGTACAAACACATGTGAGTACCGCCGATCGGCCGGCAATAACCGACGATCTTAGAAGGCAGGCTAAAGAGGCCGGTGTCACTGTTGAACAACTCCTAGGCCTTGAGGAAATCCCCGGGATTACAGAGGAGGAAGTAAAATACCAATATGTCCGTGGCAAACCTCTGGTCAAGCCTGACGATGTAAAGCTTCTACCAACGAGAATGTACAATTTGCATACGTGGTACATGCAAAAAACAGCAAATACCAATGAAGAGTCCCTCATGGTGAAAGTCAAGCCAGAGCATTACTTCCATGGAAAAGATGTGTGGATTGATTTTTCAGAGTTGTTTCAGTTATTCCAACAAGACGCACTAGACAAATCTATCGTCAGTTGCTATTGTCTGTAAGTGATTTCTTTCTGTAATTTAATTAAGTCTCTAGCTAGCTAGCTAGATGTGCTCTCGTTCATTAACTGTAATTATCCTCACTATGTTCTTTTCTGTGGTATTATACAGAATGAAGATGTATGAAATGAAAAAAACTAGACGCTATGGAGTTGGGTTCATTGACCCAAATACGATTAATCAGGCGATATGGGAAGATCAATATTCGAGAGAAGACACAGAGAGATTCCTGCTAGAGTTTTTGAAGCAACTAAACACCCAACCAAAAATACTACTTCCTTACAACTTCGGGTGAGTGTTACTATATCTTGTACTACAAATTCTATTTTTTGCTTACTAGATGTTAATAAGTGTAGTTGATGAGTTATGCACATGCCCGCTTATTTATAAAAAACGTGTGCGCATGCAGTTTCCACTGGATCTTGTTAATCATTGAGGTTGACAAGGGAAAAGTTGAAGTACTGGACTCACTATATAAGGATCCATCCGAATACGCAATCGTGAAGGGGATGTTCGACAGGTAATTTCAATCATTATCGCACTATGTCTGCCTCTTTACTTCATTTCCTGATATCAACTAGTTAATAACTCCTTTATTCATTTTCTTTGCCGGCTGGCAGGGCTTGGAAAAAGTTCATCGAAGAGGTCCCCGGCCAATGGAAACAACAGCTGAAATGGGTGCGACCCAAGGTAATTAAGTAGTACTAGCTAGCTACGTCCGTGTATCTCTTTAATTCTAATTTCAATACCATTATCATGCTTGATTAATTATTACCTGATTGAATTTTATTCTCGTAAAGTGCATGAGGCAGGAGAAGGGGAATAGTTTATGCGCATACTACGTTTGCGAGAATATTCGCATGATCACGTCTGAAAGGAGCATAGATGAAAAAACTCTTTGGGTACGTTTGCCAGAACACTATCCATAATTTTTTTATCATGATCTAGCTAATATATATACACACAACTAATATATTCATCTTGATCTCCTGATTATAGATGATAGAGATGCGGGGCCAGCTCCTACCAACGGCTCGCGTACGAGCAATTCAAGAGGAAATAGCTGGATTTCTGGTCGACCAGGTCATAGATCCTAAAGGAGAATACCATTACAAGATCAAGCAGTAATGCCCTGCATATGTAATGATCCGCAAATTGTAGGAGAAATTGTATATACCAAATTGTATATATATATATGTATGTGAATGGTCGTCGTACGAGAAATTCGATTTATATATATATGCACAACGTGTACAGTATGTAGTAGCGTAATATATGTTTGAAATGAAAAATAATTAAATGGAAAACACAAAATTAAAAGGAAAAATAAACCAAAATTAAAAGAATTCCCGGTTGGTGTTACCAACCGGGACTAAAGGTCCCCCAGCGCACGGCCCCGGCAGGCGCCACGTGGTGGGCCTTTAGTGCCGGGCCGTGACGAACCGGGACTAAAGGGGGGTGGGGCCTTTAGTCCCCCGCCCTTTAGTGCCGGTTGTAGAACCGGCACTAAAGGACCTTACAAACCGGGATTAAAGGCCCGTTTTCTACTAGTGCCATGAGTTCATCTGCGCCGATGGACTCCTTCGACAAAAGCAACGACGACGTCGATATGGCGGCGGCGACACCAACGTGAGCAGCAACCGAGTAAGAATATCTCATAACTTGATTCATAGGTGTACTTTTCTTTACTTGATTTATTGATCATCAAACTTGTAGGAACATCTCATATGTTTTATATGAAGGAACATCGAAGCGTAGGAATAACAAACATGATTTGTTGACAAGAAAATAAATCATCGTGTTCTTCTTCTTCTTCAATAACAACTCTTCCTTTACTTCTTGTTATGATGGTCATCAACTTCATTCATAGGTGTACTTTCCTTTACTTCTAGTTATGAAGGTTTACATATATATGGTTTATATATTTATTTTCATAGGTGTACAACTAATTCAATTTCATGCATGGTGATTGCAAACATTTCTTTATAGGATACATAGGGATTCAGATCGGGAGGTCTGGGCAAGCTGAAGAAAAGGTCTATGATGTGGACATGCTCAACCAACCAGTAGTTTTTGGCCGCTCAAGAAGCTACCATCACGCAACTGAAGGAGGTGAGGGATCAGCTGCGGGATGAGAGGGATGGGCTGATTGACGAGAAGGCTCAGCTCATCGATGAGAAGAATGAGCTGACGGATGAGAGGGATCAGCTGAAGAAGGAGAGGAATCAGCCGAAGTGCGAGGGGGATGAGCTCAAAAGTCTCAAGGCTGCCTTTATCAAAGAAGGGATAGAGAATAGGCAGAAGCTTCGAAAGATCAAAGCAATCGTTGAAGTCTAATGTATCTAACTTGTTAAACTGCTATGTTTAGTTAACCGAGTACTGATCTTAGATGTTAAACTGCTATGTTTAGTTGATCGAGTAACTATCTTAGTTGTTAAACTGCTATGCTAAGTTAAACTGTTATGTTGTTATTTTACACGTGGAAAATTATATTGCTAATGTGACGCCAACATGGCATGTCACTGATGATGAAATATTACTGGTGACGTGGGACACGTCACACACTATAAGTATATATGTTAGTGATGGTGTGGGCTGCCACCTGCCAACGCCATCACTACTTTTTATTAGTGACGATGTGGGGTGACCAGGGCACCACAACACTTTTTGCCACGACACCACTAGCGTTTCCTGCACTAATGAACCACATGCTATTCATCAACATCTGCATGATATTGGCCGTCTCGCCGCAGCGATTTTACTCGTTGCCACAGTAGGATTTGCAAGCGTGTGCCTCACGAGGTTTTTTTTCCCAACAACACACGTTTCTTTTTGCATTAATTAAGGGAGGAAGCATTACAAAGTTCTATACAAAGGTGCAGGCAAAGAGCGATGCACCCATCCACTGAAGATGAAAAGAAATATTGTTTTTTCTAGAACAAAAGAAAAGAAATATTGTTTGCTTTGACAAGTGTCCACGTAGCTAGGATTTGCTCTCCTTCCATGCAGGAAACTCCTGAACTACCAAAAATCTCGGTTGTAATATACAAGGCTGTCGGTTCAGATTTTACCGGTTAGACCGCTGGTTCGATTGTAGGTTTCTAGGTAATAAAGTAATTCATATTTTACCAATAAATGCACCAATCAATAGATAAAAAATGTGTAATCAGAGATGACCTTCGGGCGTCTTGATCCTCCTGCTCGGCTGCTCCTAGTTTGGATTCTGGAATGGTGGAAGACAACCGGAGGGAAGCCTGATCGATTTGACCGTGGCGGAGGGAGAGATTGAAGTTGTACAGACCAGTCTGACTAGGCGGCGGCGGTCCCTCTCCCCAGCCGTCAACAGAGGTGGTGCAGATGGTGGGACGCGGGAGTGGTGGCGCAGACTTGTGGCCTGGTGCTGTCGTGTAGAGTGGCGAGGGAGAAGCGACATCGCCACGCCACGGCGCCAAGCAAGGGTTGCGCCAGAGGGAGCAGCGACGCCCGATAGGGTTTGTCCGTGGACAAAATCGAGAGAAATATTTCCAAAATGGTTGAAACCCTACTAACAGAGGGGTTTTCTTCCTTTTCTGATTCTACCCCTAGTTTGTTCGCATGAAAATGAGTTGATTGAGGGGCATTTCTAGAAACAACATCAAACCAACCGGTTTTCTATGAACCGCCCGGTTCATCGTTTTTTAGAAAAACCGGCCGGTTCAACCAGTTTTTTCAGGTTCGATTGCTCGAAGGTCCGCCGCACTTAAAAGAACCGTCGGGATCGCCGGTTCTGGGTTTTTCTGATCCGACCGCCGGTCTGGTCCAGTTTCTTAAACTATGTTATGGGGATGCTGTCAGAGGATCTCTTAGGGAGGAGAGACATACGCTGTCGTATGGAATGTAAATCTACTAGCACAATCTGTGGGATTCTTGTGTTGTTTTGGTCCAAGGTTCAACTTGACTTGGTGGTTAGTACGATCTAGTTGTAAATTTTGATCTAATTATTGTGGATCTTTGTTGCTAGTATTTGTTTCAATATTTGCATTTTTGATATTTTTTTAGTTAACCAATGAAAATATCATTTTTGATATATTTTATTTAGTTAACCAATGATAATTGTTTTGATTAGTCGAGTAGCTTAGTTTTCATGTATATAGGTGACACATAAGAGTTGAGATACGTCTGGATGGTAAACACGTTAATAACTCTTGATTAACAAACATGAACAAATAACAAAAGTGTGAAAGCATTACCGTGTAATGTAAGAGCAATATAAAATTAACTAAAAAATCGTTAAAACAAATTTAGTAATAAATCCATAACGTATCTTTGTCGTTGTTGATCTTCAACCGAGAAGGATCTTGAGCATTCTTCCTAATTAAGCTCGAGAAGCATTCACCATGGCATCAGAGTCTGGAGTACTCCTTGGGGAAGCAGCAGTATCTGGAGCAGCACTCCTTGACGGGTCCCCATCGGGGCACGTGTACGACGTATCGCACCTAGCGGCGACGTCCCCGACCCGTCTAGCCCCGCACTCTGCCACGGCCTCGCCGTCTCGACCACCGCCGGACTGTTTGAGCGTGACGCCGAACGCCTCCACCCCGCTCCGTATGTCGGCCGCGAGGCTGTCCATCATGTACCCCGGCAGGCGGATGTGGGCTCCCCTCGCGAACATGGGCTCGTCCCTCGCCTTCCTCGGCGCGACGCAGATCCGCTGTGCTGTGGCGTCGCTGGCGGCGAGCGGGACGCAGCGGTAGGACACCTCCACGTAGATGCCAGCGTCCACGCACACGGTGCGCTTGAGGCCGTCGGTGGTGACGCGGAAGGTGAGGTTGAACTCTGGGCGGGCGACGGCGGGTCGAGGCCGGAGGCGGAGTCGATGGCGATGGAGTAGAAGGTGTCCCCGGGTATTACGAAGACGAAGATTAGGACGAAGGCGACAATGGAGATGAGCCCTGCGACGATGAGCAGTACCCAACAAGGACATGCGCGGGTGGCTTCCATGGTCGTTGTTGATCTGTTGCGATGGTAGTAGTTAGGTCCGCGAGCATAGTCCGGGGTATCTACGTGGGTTGGTTAGTTTGGATTTCAAATTGATCGATGCATCTGCTGTCCCGTTAAGTTGTAGAGTCAAAGAAAAAACATCAGAAAGACATGCATGCATTCATTCATTAGGAAACAACTATGCATAGTTCATGTGCGTGCTTCCTTGCAAGTTTTGTATATCAGACAAGCTGCTTTACATTCGTTTCAATCTATAGTCATGAGCATAGTTCATGTGCGTGCTGCTCCAACTTTGTGGTTTTTGCTTTCTACTCCCTCCGTTCCTAAATATAAGAGCATCTCCGATAGATGATGTAGATGCAAAAATAACTAACTTTTGCATCTTCGAAGTCCAAAAACCCCTCTCCAACAGATGATGTAGATGCAAAAAAAATTACATCTCCGCCTCCCGGAGATGTAAAATATAACACCTCGCGGTGCAAATTTGCATCTCCACCTAAAGGAATGTAAAAACGGCGGTCGCGCGCCAACCGCCCAACGGCCTTCATTTGGCTTCCGTGCGACCACTGCCCGTCCGCCCGACGGCAGGCCGCTGCCCGCCGCCGCCATGGCCGACGCCTATGACCCCACCACACCGCCCGCCCGGCGCTGGTCTGACCCACCTCGCCGTAGCCGCCGTCGGCGCGACCACGGTCCCCAATTTGGCCTCTGCCTGCCCGCCACCGCCCCGGATTTGCCCCACCTCAGCCGGTCGCCGTCGTGTCGGAGCTGCCTGCGAAGAAGCAGCGGGCCGCCAAGCCACGCGGTGGAGGCGTGAAGCGGCAGATGGCACGGGGGCGCAACCCAGCGGCGAACCAACCTCGGCCGGCCAAAATTTCGAAGCCGGACGCGGCTGCGGCGGGCGATTGGCTGCCTCCGCCGGCCGTGGCTTCCTCCTCCGGCCAAAGAGGCCCTTCTCCACCTCCGCCGCCGCCCCTACGCTGTTCCTCCTCCTCTCCCCGCCTCTAATCGCCGCTGCTCCGCCGCACCGATTCACGCCGCCGCCGCACCGATTCGCGACCCCCGCCGCTCCTCCGCCGCCACCGCCGCCCCGAATCGCGCCGCGCCGCCGCCGTCCCCACTGTCGCCGCCCCGATTCGGCCGCCGCCCACTAGTTTTTACATCTCCATTTTGCATCACTTATTGGAGTTGCACTTTTACATCTCCGTTTTGCATCATCTGTTGGAGTTGGCCCTTTTTTGGAGATGCAAAAAGCAATTTTTGGAGATGTAAATTTTTGTTTTACATCTCCAAATTTGCATCTTCTATTGGAGATGCTCTAAGTCTTTGTAGAAATTCCACTATGGACCACATACGGATGTATATAGATGCATTTTAGAGTGTAGATTCACTCATTTTGCTCTGTATGTAGCGGGCAGACAATTGCTGACGCACTCGTCGCGCCGCCTGCCAGACCCGCTCCCCAGGGCCCGATCTGAAACAGGGAGCTCAGATCCATGACACACATGCCGGGAGCATGCCCAGCTGCCGCCGAGCTGCGCCACCTCGGCCATGGCGCCCGCAGCTCGCCCACGACCAACACGTAGAATAGCGCGAGGATGCCTCAAGCCGCCGCGCCAGGAGCAGGGAAGGCCTCGCCGCCGCCGTCCGCCGCGCCGGCTTCACCTAGCAGCCTCCTCTGACGGCAGCGAGGAAGCTGGGAGCTCAAGGAAGACCGGCAGCGCTAGGTCAGGGAGCCGCCCGTGTCGCCCTGAGGGGAGTGACACGGGATTTATCCGGGATCAACAAAAAATCGAGCTCACATCGTGGTACTTTTCTTTTGCTGGATTAGTTGCTTTTTTTCTTTTTCTTTTTGCCTCTTCTGCATTATCCGTCTCAAAGAATATTGGATGTATGCACTGCATGATGCAACAATTTTCCTTCTATTGTCTAAAGCCACGATTAGATGAAATGTAAAGTATGACCTCTGTTCTGAATTATAAGACATTTTAGATATTGCAATATAAACTACATACGGACTGTGAACAAACATACTAAAATGTGCTTATATATACATCCAATATAGAAAAAAGTTAATATATCAAGACGTACTACGAGATTGCCATCTAAACGGCAACATATAATTCAGCGTCAGTTCCATATGGTCCTTATCTCGCATCTACATGTGTATAACAGTCCATAATTGCAACCAGTTGAAATTGATAGATTCTTTAATAAAAGAATGTCATCCATGCACAGTTAAATCTCTACTACTTCTCTACTTATATACTACTTAAAAAGAATGTAAGGTTTCATATTTCATTCTTTTTCCCATCAGCCCTTCGTCCAACATTTCTCGTATGATAATTAACTAGGTAATTGCCCGTGCGTTGCAACGGGGCATAGATATTCTAATAGTTTAGTACAATCATCGCAAATATATACCTTTACAATCCTTATGCACATCTTGCCGAATCAAGTCTTGTTCATAAACATTTAGCTAGAAAGCAAATATAAGATGTAATGCATCCTTAGGTCCCATTTTTATATGGACAGAATATGAGCGGGCGATGAAACCCCAAGATTGAGTTCTACTCCCTCTTAAGGTATTTTTTGACACGATGACATTTCCAAAAAGTGTCTTATATTCGACCGCAAAAAAATGTCTTATATCACGTCACAGAGGGAATAGTTGCTTGTGTTTTTCAAACACAGGCACATACATAATCGTATTGTCGTCTACCTCGCTTGCGCACCATATTTTTTTCTAAATTTAGTAGATCTATAAATGGTCTCACATATCTTGGGAGATGAAGTGTATTGTATGTCTAATTTGCAAGTGAAACGACTGTCACCTGCACAGGAGACGGCATATTAAATTTCTTATTTACAAAAATAATGAAAGATGCATGCAATGATCACTCTAAATACACAGTAGTACAACATGATGTTATGTGGTCAATGCAATGATATCACGAATCCATTAGTAGTCAAGGACTCAGGAGTAAATTCACCCGCAAAAAAAAAAAGGACTCAGGAGTAAATTATGAGTTAAGTGAATGTCACATCTTAAGTACCTTAGGAGTTAACTTCTACGAAGTGGGCTCCTTTCTCCACGTTCTTTTTTCTCCCTTGAGCATGCATATCGAAGTAAGATGAACCTCTACTGAAGATAAAGAGAACAACAACTCTGTTATACTCTTAATTGCAGCATGTAGAGTCATTTCATTGAACATCCCTTAGGTGTTTAGATAGACAGAGGAACAAGAATTCAAAATCATATCATACCATGACATCCTAGGGAAGAAGATTACCTTGCCGCTGGCAGTCCCGTAGTGGTCCAGCTTCCACCCCTGTCACCTCGCTTTTCCATGACGATCGAGTCTCTGGAGACGAAATCCCATCAGCAGTGCCATGGCATATGATCACAATTTACAAGTTATACATTAACATATATCAACATACTGGAATGTATGGAAATCTGAACATTAGTGCATGCCTTGAATCATTGAATGTCTTGAGCTTGTACTCCTTAACTGTTTCACCACCTGAATCTGTGGTTCCTCCTTATAATTTCTCATGTGCAACATCAGCATGATCTGAGAAGATAAGCACTGTCCACTACCGCTGGATTGTTATTATCTGAATCTCTAATTGGAGTCACATGCTCTCTCTGTCCTGTCTTGCTCTTGCAGCAGTAGCTGCTGCTGCTGCCTTTTTATTGGTGATCTCTCTGCTTTGTTACCACGCATAAGCGCAATTAGAAAGCTGATCTGCTGGTTGCTAATGCACGTACGCAAATGCAAGGAGCTCACCTCAGCGGGTGCTACGGACATGGCGGGCGGCCGTGGCGCAGCATCTTGAGATGGACGGCCTTGAGGTGCGGTACACCGGTGAGCCCGTCTCGGCTGCCGTCCGGTCGCCCGCGTATACAGATGAAACGTGCCCACAGCGATCGGCCATAGGGATAAAAAAAGAGATATATGAATCACGTTTTCAGAAAATCCAAATCGAGAGTGCATCAGTGCATGTGCAGGGCCGTTGATGGGGGAGTGCGAGCAGCCTAGAGATTTCTTTCCTTCTTTTCCGCGGATCTCGACAATTTCTTCCTGCATGTCACGCGCGGTCTCCGCAATTATCTTCCGTATATGCACGTGATTGCTTCCTTCTGATTTGTTTACCGATTGGTTCAAAGAAGAAAGGAAATTGATGACCAGTTTATTGCGTTACCAAAGAGGATATTCATTACCATACATGAATTGATTGTGTTTGTACTGATAATTGGTTACCATACATGAGAAGAGGCGTTACCAAAGAAATTGCGTTACCAAAGAGGCGTTTGTATTATACCAAACAAAAGATTGGTTACCATACATGAATTATTTGGTTGCCAAAAATATAAAGTGGGTCTGTCCAACCAGATGTGAATAAAACCAGCAAATCGGGAATCAGCAAGGAGAAAACCGGTGGAGGGAGGAAAGAAATTCGTTGGTGGGGTGGGGGTCGTACGAGAGAAGGATGGACGAAGGGTGGGGGGCATAAGAGTGGAGAGGGAACGTTACATTCTAAAAGGTAGTAGAGATAATCACCTTAATTTACTTATCTTGTAAACCAATTTTACTTTAATTACTTACAAAACTTCTCATTAAACTATAAGGTAAATCATGGAAGGATTTGATATACATTTATTTACAATATATCACAATAATATGGGCAGGTAAATCATAAGCTAACGTACTAGAATATTTATATCCGTTGCAACGCATGGGCATGGTCCTAGTTAAATAAAAAAAAATTATACCTGTGTAGAATATTGCATAGTTGCTGGATACACCATTTTAATAAAAACTAAGGACATCGTTCATGCATGGCCAAATTAAATAACCAAACAACGCAGCATATATTGCCAACATAAATAAGAGAACAAACAGACCTTACAAACTCTGCTAACCCGGATTGAAAGATGTACGACATGTAACGGGTAGTTCCTTGAAATCTCGAGAGAGAGAAACCCCGAATAGTTCTAAGAAATAAAGCGAAGTAGTTAACACTTTGGCGACTGATCGATGAGTTGATAACTAGATCATCCACATATATATACATATTACTTGGATAAACCATATGAGAAAAAAACTCTGGGATCAACTACTGTTATTGCTAAGCAAACAACTATTGGTCGAGAAATTCACATGGCACGGCGCCGAGACCGACTCGCATGCCCTTGCAGCCTAACCCCCACGTGTACGGTGACAGTACCCCTTCAAACGACCCGACTGGTAGGTGCAATGTGGCATCGAACACCGCCACCCCTCTCTTCATGTCCGCCGCAAGACCGTCCAACACTTTCCCTACCGGAACCGCGGTGGCCATTGCCAAGACATGCTGCTCCACCGCCTTCCGTGGCCCAGCGCAGAGTGGCCGCGTCTTGGGCCCGCTAGCGGCAAGCTGGACGCCACGGTAGGTCACCGTCATGTATGTGCCGGGGTTGATGCACGCCTTTGAACCGTAGCTTCGGGAGGCGAGACCAAGGGTGAGGTTGAACGAGAGGCCTGTCTTCGGGTCGGTGTCGGAGATGGAGTCTACCGCGACGGAGTAACGGGTGTGGAGCCTGTAGTACTCGGTCTGAACGATTACACATGCGGCGATCACCACTAGTGCAGAATCGGCCTATAGTGCCGGTTCGTAAGGGCCTTTAGTCCCGGTTCAGGAACCGGCACTGAAGGGTGGGGACTAAAGCCCCCCCCCTTTAGTCCCGGTTCAACACGGCCCGGGACCAAAGGCCCACCACGTGGCACGAGCCGGCGCCGGGGGCTGGGGGACCTTTAGTCCCGGTTGGTAACACCAACCGGGACTAAAAGTATTTTATTTAATTCTGGGTTTATGAATTATGGTTTATTTTTCCTTTTAATTTTGTGTTTTCCATTTAATTCTTTTTCATTTCAAACATATTTTACGCTACTACATACTGTACACGTTATGCATATATATATAAATAGAATTTCTCGTAGAACCGATCATATATATATCATCGAATTTCTCATACGACCATTCACATACACACACACACACACACATATATATATACAATTTGGTATATACAATTTCTCCTACAATTTGCGGATCATTACATGCAGGCATTACAGCTTGTAATGGTATTCTCCTTTGGGATCTATGACCTGGTCGAGTAAAAATCCTGCTATTTCCTATTGAATTGCTCGTATGCGATCCGTTGGTAGGAACTTGCCCCGCATCTCCGATAGCTTTAAAGAAGGAGATCAAGATGAATATATTAGTTGTGTGTATATATATTAGATCTTGATAAAAAAATTGTGGATAGTGTTCTGGCAAACGTACCCAAAGTTGTCTTCCAGATTTTTCCATTTCGGACGTCATCATGCGAATGGTCTCGCAAACGTAGTATGCGCATAAATTATTCCCCGGCGCCTGGCTCAGCCACTTTACGAGAATAAAATTCAATCAGATAATAATTAATCAAGCATGATAATGGTATTGAAACTAGAATTAATCAAGCTAGCTAGTACTCCCTCCGTCCGAAAAAGCTTGTCCCAAGCTTGTGCCTCAAATGGATGTATCTAGCACTAACTTGGTGCTAGATACATCCATTTGAGAGACAAGCTTTTTCGGACGGAGGGAGTACTACTTAATTACCTTGGGTCGCACCCATTTCTGCTGTTATTTCCATTCGCCGGTGACCTCTTTGATGAACTTTTGCCAAGCCCTGCCCGCCGGCAAAGAAAATGAATAAAGGAGTTATTAATTAGTTGATATCAGGAAACAAACTAAAGAGTCCGACATAGTGCGATAATGATTGAAATTACCTGTCGACCATCCCCTTCACGATTTCGTAGTCGGATGGGTCTTTATATAGTGAGTCCAGTACTTGAACTTTTCCCTTGTCAACTTCAATGATTAACAAGATCCAGTGGAAACTGCATGCGCACATGTTTGTATAATTAAGCGGGCATGTGCATAACTCATCAACTACACTTATTAACATCTAGTAAGCAAAAATAGAATTTGTAGTACAAGATATAGTAACACTCACCCGAAGTTGTAAGGAAGTAGTATTTCTGGTTGGGTGTTTAGTCGCTTCAAAAACTCTAGCAAGCTGATCTCTGTGTCTTTTCTCGACCATTCAATTGACCATGTCTTTTGATTAATCGTATTTGGGTCAATGAACCCAATGCCATAGCGTCTAGCTTTTTTCATTTCATACATCTTCATTCTGCATAATACCACAGAAAAGAATATAGTGAGGATAATTACAGGTAATGAACGAGCACAGCTAGCTAGAGACTTAAATTACAGAAAAAAATCACTTACAGACAATAGCAACTGACGATAGATTTGTCGAGTGCGTCTTGATTGAATAACTGAAACATGTCTTCAAACTCAACCCACAAATCTTTTGCATGGAAGTAATGCTCTTCCTTGACTTTCACCATGAGGGACTCTCGATCAGTCTTTGCTGCTTCTATCATGTACCACTTATGCAAATTGTACATTCTCGTTGGTAGAAGCGGGACCTACTCAGGTTTGACCAGAGGTTGGCCGCGGACATATTTCCATCTTAGTTCCTCCTCTTTAAACACGGGGAGTTCCTCGGTGCCTAGGAGTTGTTCAACAGTGAGACCGGCCTCTTTAGACTGCCTTTTATGATCGTCGGTTATTACCAGCTGATGGGCGGTACTCACATGTGTTTGTACAATGAGCGGGGGTATCGATTGCACTGCCTGTTCTCCCAGCTGGGGAACAGTTTTCTCGCTTTTTTGTCAACTGCTTGGTTCGAGCTCGAGCTCGAATCCTTCTTTTGTTGTGCCTGATATAACTTCTTGATACAACGCTCATAGTCTGAGTCCATATGCTTGACAGCCGGTTGAGCATTATCAATAAAGTGTTGTATGACATCCTCACGTACTTTCTCCTTTGGCGGCGGGGGCGGTTTCGGTCCAAAATGGGCCTTCAATTGGGCAGCCACTTCGGCTTTGGTTTCCTCCTCAGTCAGGTGGTAAGGCAATTTTGGAAGAGGCTTGAGGCTTGGACCATATTTGTATTTCTTGCCTGTTGTACCGCTAGCCGCCGTAGCTGCGGCGCTTCTCTTCCGCTGTGCCGGACTTGGAGGAGGAGGAGTCGGCTGACGCTGTGCCGGCGGAGACGGCTGACGCGGTGCCGGGCTTGGAGGAGGAGGAGTCGGCTGACGCGGTGCCGGCGGAGGAGTCGACTGACGCGGCAGCGGACTTGGAGGAGCAGGAGTCGGCTGACGCGGTGGCGGACTTGTTGCAGCAGGAGTCGGTGGCCTTGGAAAGACGATGCAATCCTTTTTCCATAGAATGATACGATGTATGGCCTCTCCCAGTGTGCTCTCCTCGTCACCTTCAGGAATGTCAAGCTGTAGCTCGTAATATCCTGACATCACTTCATCAACCCCGACACGAGCATAGCCAGCTGGAATCGGATTGCACTGGAAGGTTGCTTCAGGGGGATTTGTTAAAGCATAGCCGTCCGCCACCTTCATGGATAGATTCTTCACTTTCATGTGTAGCTCACAAGTAGTCCTATCTTTGATATCATCCACAGGGTATCTAGCCAGCAGTGCATCATCGTCCGGGGTGGAACCCACGCTGCTTCTCGGCATAGATGGGACGGTGCTATCCAATGCTGGATCGATCTGCTCCTGCTGCCGCTGAGACGCCCTTTCCTGGCTAAGTGAGTCGATCTGCTCCTGCTACCGCCTGAAAGCGCGTTCCAACTCCAAGTGCCTTGATTGTAGGCCTTCATGGCGGAGTGCTTCCTTCTTCCTCTTCTCCTCCTCCAGCTTCCTCTTCTGTTCCTCCTGCTGCTTCTTTCTCGCACGGCTTCTGTAATCGGCGTTCCAATCCGCAAACCCCTCAAACCACGGAACAACGCCTTTGCCTCGTGTTCTTCCCGGGTGTTCAGGATTCTTCAGGGCACGCGTAAGCTCGTCGTTCTCTCTGTTGGGCATGAACACCCCCGTTCGAGCTTCTTCTATTGCGACAAGTAAATCGTCCTGAGCTTTTTTAAGACTTGCCCGCTCCATAATCAGCCCTGTCTCTGGGTCCAACTTCCCCCCATGCGCATAAAACCAAGTCCTGCACCTGGGGGGCCAGTCCAATGTAACTGGAGTGACCCCTGCATCCATCATCTTTTGCTCAGCGAGATCCCACTTAGGCAGGGCCACCTGGTAGCCACCTGGCCCCAGAGTATGGTGCCACTTCTTTTTCGCAGCATTAATCTTGTTTTGTCTCGACCGTTCCTGAGCTAGTTCTGATTCCTTGAACTTCACGAAATCGTCCCAGTGATCTCTTGCCTTCTCCAGTGTTCCATTGAATTCTGGAGTCTGCTTTCCTGCTCTGACGTACGCGGCCCATATATTTTTCTTGTGGTTGTTGAATGCTATCGCCATCTTCTTAAGAGCACTCTTCCTGACTTTCGCCAGATCTGCATCTGTCAAATGATCTGGTAGGGTGAAATGTGACATGAGCGATTCCCAAAGCAGATCATTTGCTCTTTCGTCGACAAAAGTAACTCCTGGATCTCCCTTTGCTGGCTTTTTCCATTCTTGAACGGAGATCGGGATTTGGTCCCTGACAATAACTCCGCATTGACGAGTGAACTTGGTCGCATTCTTGTTAGGTTCAAGCGGTTCGCCATTTGATTTGATGGCATCGATGTTGTACTTTACGCCAGCCTGCAACCTTTTGGCCGGGCCTCGAACTGCCCTGCCGCTTGTAGAAGATTTGCTGGATCCGGAGGGCTAAAAGAAGAAAGATCTATTCGTTAATATATACAAATCAATTAATACATGTAATGATCACCGGATGGCTTATATAATAAATATACCTCGCCGGTCTTTGTTATTTGAAGAACATTTCCTTCGTCATCATTGTTGTTGCATTCATCTATTCGTTCGTCTTCATCAAACATCATACCCTCACCCGTAGTGTTCAGATATTGCGAGCCGTCATCATGATCATCTGGGCTCGGGGAGCGTATGATGTCGAACAGAGCCTCTTTTCCTTCTCTGCCGGTATTGTCCATAGCTTTTATTTAACTAATTCAGAAGAAAGATAAAACAATTTAGTATTCAAATTAGAATGCATGCAATCAATAAGGAAAAACTGAATCATAGTAGATAATATGCATCTCGAATAATCCAGATAATATGCATCATCGAATATAATCTCGAATACATCGTCTCGAATATTATCGAATAATATAATCTCGAATACATCGTCTCGAATATTATCGAATATAATCTCGAGTATTATCACTAATACATCTCGAATATTATCATATATATAACATCACTAGCTAATTAACATCACTCGCGGTGGACACCCAAAGAGAAGGAACGATCACAGGATCATAGCTCGGGTGAGATTCCTGAAGAACCTGCCAGGTATTGGAGAACCTAACGTCCAACGCAACCATGTAGCGACGGACGTGATCGTCCTCCTCCCTGACACGGTGACGTACCACCTCCGCGGGGGACGCCAGCCTCCACACCAAATGTGGCCCACGCGCCCGCCACCAAAGAAGCTCCGGGTCGACGACGGGACCCGGGTTCCTCACCAAGCATATGCGCACCCCTGAAAGTAGCACCTCCCAGTGCCAGCCCGGCGGAGCCCAGTCCCGAACGTGGCGCCTCTGAAGCAGGACGTCGTCGCGAACGAGTCGACGACGAGGATGCGGGCCGGGCATCGTTGACGTCGAGAACAAATTCTTATGAAAAAAAATTCCTATATATGCAATGTCATTTTATTAGGAAATTTTGAGCAAAATATCATCTTTTCAATTATAATGTCCCATTCCTAGGTTATAACTACCATAATAATATTCCTTTCTCAAAAAATTCCGAAACTTTTCCCACTTATATATAGTCCTTCTAACAAATATATATATGGTCAACTTTTTCCTATGCAACTTTTTTATATGCAAATTTTTTCTGTACTATGATATACAACATTATATAAAATTAAAAAACAGAAAAAGAAACACTAATTAAGCATACTTCTATACATCCATTAAAAAACAGAAAAACAACATTATATAAAAAAAATTCTATACTAATTAAACACTAATTATATCCATCTAACATGCATTCATACATACATATATACTAGTGAAAAAATAATCATCTAAAACAACTAAAACATCTAAATAAAACATCAAACATTCATGTATAAAAAAAACTAGTGAAAAAAAAAATCGCCGGAGGGGGCGGCCGCGCGAGCTCACAGCGGACGGACGGCGGCGTCGAGGTGCAGGGGCGCGGACGGACGGCGACGGCGACGGCGAGGTGCAGGGGCGCGGCGGCCACGACGTCGAGGTGCGGCAGAGGCGCGGACGGACGGCGGCGTCGAGGTGCGGTAGGGGCGCGGACGGACGGACGACGACGTCGAGGGGCAGGGGCGCGCGGACGGACGGCGATGGCGAGCTCCCGCAGCCTGGCGGCGTGGTGGTACGTTCGGCGTCGTCGAGAAGAAAGGCAGATTTGGGGAAAAATTCGTAAGTGTTGTATATATAGGAGGCACCTTTAGTCCGGTTGGAGCCACCAACCGGGACTAAAGGGTGAAATTTGGCCAGGCAGAGCGGCGGGAAGACAAGCCTTTAGTCGCGGTTGGAGCCACCAACCGCGACTAAAGGTGGTGTGCCAGGCGAGGGGCGCGGTGGATGTTTAGTCCCACCTCGCTAGTTGAGAGGAGCTCGCAAGCCCCGCCGCGGCTACCGTGTCGAGCTCCTCTCTAATGCAGGCCTTCTGGGCCTACCGCACCTGTGCCGCCCAGTGGGGCCTACTGGGCCGTACAGGCCTGCATCCTGGCCCAACTAGAGGTTGGGTTTCTAGTCGTATGCAGGCCGTGGCGGCCCAATAGGCGGGTTTTTATTTATTTATTTATTTATTTATTTTGTTTTCTGCTTTATTTATTTTCTTTTGTTTCTGAGTTGTTTTTTGCTTTATTTAGAGTTTCTTTGTGAATCTTTTTGCTTTAGGTAAAAAAAATTATAATCTTTCTGTTAGTGCCAGTAGTTTTCAAATTTGAATAGTTTAAATTTGAATTATTTGAAATTTGTGTGAATCACTAGTTTGTGAATAACATTACTTTAAAAATAGATTTTCAGTGATTCTTTTTTCTGCTGTTTAATATTAGTGTGTTTTATCATTATATTCAATTTGGTAATTCTTAGGTTATTTAAAAAAATGAAATGCCTTTGTAACAGACGAGTTTTCGTCAGAAACCCTGATACTTCGAAAGAGATTGTCCAGTTTGTACACGAAGTGCATCCAGATTTTGCCGTAACCCTCTCAACTTTTTAGCACATGCTATGTGGGTGAAATGATGATACCATGCCAACTTTCAACCTTTTCAGAGTTCATTTGTAGTGCTTTTCAATTTCAGGGTTATTTAGCTCAAAAAAATCAGTAAATGCATGAAAAATAGCAAATCCAGTCAGAAAGGGTTGAAAATTGATGACGTGGCTTCGAATGGTGCATACTGAGCGAACAAAAAGTCTGGAGTTGAAAGAAGTTTAAAAAAATAAAATGCCTTTGTAACAGATTTGTTTTCGTCTGAAGCCCTGTTACTTCGAAAGAGATTGTCCATTTTGTACACGAAGTGCATCCAGTTTTTGCCGTATCCCTCTCAACTTTTTAGCACATGCTATGTGGGTGAAATGATGATACCATGCCAACTTTCAACCTTTTCAGAGTTCATTTGTAGTGCTTTTCAATTTCAGGGTCATTTAGCTCAAAAAAATCAGTAAATGCATGAAAAATAGCAAATGAAGTCAGAAAGGGTTGAAAATTGATGACGTGGCTTTGGACATAATATTTCTTCGCGTTTCAAATGCCAAAACACATAAGTACCGTAACTATTACAAAGATTCCCTCCGGTTTGTCCGAAGTGGGACTTTTCAGATATATAAGTCCGGAAACTCACTAGAGAAGAAAGTGATGACAGTGAAGTCGGTCACATCCCAGAGTGAGATCTTTGGGTATAAAACTTTTTCTTCGCGTGTGTCCCTTTGCGCCGTAACCATGGACAATGTTCATCGTTTAACTTGATGCTCGGGTCAATATTCACTGTGAAGGGAGCAATTTCATGAAACTTTTCATAATCTTCTGACATGTCTGTCTTGTCCTCCACTCCCACGATGTTTCTTTTCCCTGAAAGAACTTTGTGGCGCTTTGGCTCATCGTATGATGTATTCGCTTCCTTATCTTTTCTTTTTCTCGGCTTGGTAGACATGTCCTTCACATAGAAAACCTGCGCCACATCATTGGCTAGGACGAATGGTTCGTCTGCGTACCCAAGATTGTTGAGATCCACTGTTGTCATTCCGTACTGCGGCTCTTCCTTTACCCCGCCTCCTGTCAGATTGACCCATTTGCACCGAAACAAAGGGACCTTCAAACCACGTCCATAGTCAAGTTCCCATATCTCCTCTATGTAACCATAATATGTGTCCTTTGGCCTATTGGTGTTTGCTGCATCAAAGCGGACACCACTGTTTTGGTTGGTGCTCTTTTTATCTTGGGCGATCGTGAAAATGTATTCCCATTTATCTCGTACCCTTTGAAAGTCAATATATCGAAGATGGTAACTTGGACAGCAAGTACATCTCATCTGCAACAGTGTCGTCATGCATGAGACGTGTCTGCAACCAACCGGCGAAAGTCCCCGTTTGTTCATGTGTAATCCAGTCGTCAGACTGCTCCGGGTGTTTGGAACGTAGAATATTCTTGTGTACCTCGATATACGGAGCCACCAAGGCGGAACTTTGTAGAACTGTGTAGTGTGCTTGCGCCCAAGAATGCCCGTCATGGCATATTACTGAATTCTTTCCTAGCGTGCCTTTTCCACCCAGTCTGCCCTCATGCCGCGATTCAGGAACACCAATCGGCTTAAGGTCAGGAATAAAGTCAACACAAAACTCAATGACCTCCTCTGTTTCATGGCCCTTGGAGATGCTTCCTTCTGGCCTAGCACGGTTATGAACATATTTCTTTAAGACTCCCATGAACCTCTCAAAGGGGAACATATTGTGTAGAAATACAGGACCCAGAATGGCAATCTCTTCGACTAGGTGAACTAGGACGTGCGTCATGATATTGAAGAAGGATGGTGGGAACACCAACTCGAAACTGACAAGACATTGCACCAAATCATTCTCTAACCTTGGTATGATTTCTGGATCGATTACCTTCTGAGAGATTGCATTGAGGAATGCACATAGCTTCACAATGGCTAATCGAACGTTTTCCGGTAGAAGCCCCCTCAATGCAACCGGAAGCAGTTGCGTCATAATCACGTGACAGTCATGAGACTTTAGGTTCTGGAACTTTTTCTCTGCCATATTTATTATTCCCTTTATATTCGACGAGAAGCCAGACGGGACCTTCATACTGAGCAGGCATTCGAAGAAGATTTCCTTCTCTTCTTTGGTAAGAGCGTAGCTGGCATTACCCTGATACTGCTTTGGATCCATGCCGTCTTTTCCGTGCATACGTTGCTGGTCCTCCCGTGCCTCCGGTGTATCTTTTGTCTTCCCATACATGCCCAAGAAGCCTAGCAGGTTCACGCAAAGATTCTTCGTCACGTGCATCACGTCGATTGCAGAGCGGACCTCTAGGTCTTTCCAATAGGGTAGGTCCTAAAATATAGATTTCTTCTTCCACATGGGTGCGCGTCCGTCAGCGTCATTCGGAACAGATTGTCCGCCAGGACCCTTTCCAAAGATTACTTTTAAATCCTTGACCATATCAAGTATATCATCACCAGTACGGTGGCGAGGCTTCTTTCGGTGATCTGCCTCACCTTTGAAATGCTTGCCTTTCTTTCTTACGGGATGCCTGCTCGGAAGAAATCGACGATGTCCCAGATACACATTCTTCTTACATTTATCCAAATATATACTGTCGGTATCATCTAAACAGTGCGTGCATGCATGGTATCCCTTGTTTGTCTGTCCTGAAAGGTTACTGAGACCAGGCCAATCATTGATGGTTACAAACAGCAACGCTCGCAGGTCAAATTCCTGCTGTTTGTGCTCATCCCACGCACGTACACCTTTTCCATTCCACAGCTCTAAAAGTTCTTCGACTAATGGCCTTAGGTACACATCAATGTCGTTTCCGGGTTGCTTGGGGCCTTGGATGAGCACTGGCATCATAATGAACTTCCGCTTCATGCACAACCAAGGAGGAAGGTTATAGATACATAGAGTCACAGGCCAGGTGCTATGATTGCTGCTCTGCTCCCCAAAAGGATTGATGTCATCTGCACTTAAACCAAACCATACGTTCCTTCCGGCATCTGCAAAGTCCTTCCACTTTCTCTCGATTTTTCTCCACTGTGATCCGTCAGCGGGTACTCTCAACTTCCCGTCTTTCTTACGGTCATCTTTGTGCCATCGCATCAACTTGGCATGCTCTTTGTTTTGGAACAAACGTTTCAACCGTGGTATTATAGGAGCATACCACATCACCTTGGCAGGAATCTTCTTCCTGGGGCGCTCGCCCTCAACATCACCAGGGTCATCGTGGCTGATCTTATAGCGCAATGCACCGCATACCGGGCATGAATTCAAATCCTCGTACTCACCGCGGTAGAGGATGCAGTCATTAGGGCATGCATGTATCTTCTGCACCTCTAATCCTAGAGGGCAGACAGCCTTCTTTGCTTCGTACGTACTGTCGGGCAATTCGTTGTACTTTGGAAGCTTCTTCTTTAACATTATCAGCAACTTTTCAAATCCCTTGTCAGATACACCATTCTCTGCCTTCCATTGCAGCAATTCCAGTGTGGTACCCAGCTTTTTCTTGTCATCTTCGTAATTTGGGTACAACAATTTCTTGTGATCCTCTAACATGCGCTGCAACTTCAGCTTCTCCTTTTCACTTGCGCAGTTTCTCTTTGCATCGGCAATGGCCCGACCAAGATCATCAGCGGGCTCATCTGATGCCTCTTCTTTAGCTTCTTCCCGCATTGCCGGCTCAGCTTCTCCCCCCATTGTTGTACCATCGTATTCAGGGAACCCATGGCCAGGATAGCTGTCGTCATCCTCTTGTTCTTCATTCTCTTCCATTAGGACCACTCTTTCTCCGTGCTTGGTCCAACAGTTATAGCCGGACATGAAACCGGACTCAAATAGGTGGACGTGAATGGTTCTTGAGTTAGAGTAATTTCGATCATTCTTACAGCCAGCACATGGACAATACATAAAACCATCCGCCCGCTTGTTTGCCTCAGCCGCAACCAGAAAAGTACGCACGCCATTAATGAACTGGGGAGAGCATCGGTCATCGTACATCCATTGCTGGCTCATCTTCATTACACAACACCGAAAAGACCAAATTAATACAAGTTCATACATAAAGTTCATACACACTTGTTCTCATAAAACAACATACAAACTCTCTAGCTAAAGCATTTAAATGCAACAACAAATGCGATCAAGATCGCAACTAAGGTAACAATTGATCCAATAGCATAGTGATACCAAGCCTCACTATCAATGGCATATTTTTTAAATTTTCTAATCTTCAAGCGCATTGCATCCATCTTGATCTTGTGATCATCGACGACATCGGCAAGATACAACTCCAGTTTCATGTTCTCTTCTTCAATTCTTTTCAATTTTCTTTCAAATACTCGTTTTCTTTTTCAACTAAATTTAACTTCTCGACAAGAGGGTCGGTTGCAATTTCCGGTTCACATACCTCCTAGATAAAAATATCTATGTCAACTTGATGGGCATAATTGTCATAAACACGAAATGCAACAAATAATTATAAAAGAGAATATACCATATCCGAATCATAAACCGAACGAGGGCCCACGGGGACGGATATCAAAACCATGCCATTATGTATAACAAACAACGTATGGGTAAGAAAATTATACAAGTAAATATCTAAATCACACAAACATGATTTTCTTTTTATAAAAAGGATAAGAACAAGAGGCTCACCAAGGTGGTGCCGGCGACGGGACGGTGCGGGCGATCGACGGTGGTTAGGATGGGGGCGGGAAGGCACTAAGTAAACCACACCTACATATCCAAACTAAGAAGTTAATTTGAGCTCAAATTGCATATAAATCAAATAAACTACCACATATAAATACTCCCAAACTAAAACCCACAAATCACTATACTTATATAGCATTGCAAGAGCTAATCTAGCAATGAGAGATGAAAGGACAAAGTTGCTAACCTTTGTGAACACTTGGATGGATGGGGTGCCTCCAAATCTTGACAAATTTTGACAAAAATGGAGGATGATCTCGAGGAAGAGGGAAAGAACAGAGAGGAGAGGAAAGGGGAAGAACAGAGAGCTAGGGCTGGACGAAGGGTTTATATAGGAGTATCTTTAGTCCCGGTTCGTTACACAAACCGAGACTAAAGGTGAGCCTCTAGTAACGGTTCGTGACACGAACCGGGACTAAAGGCACGAACCGGGACTAAAGGCCTGCCACCACCCCTTTAGTCCCGGTTCGTGTCATGAACCGGTACTAGAGGTTTAACACGAACCGGGACTAATGATGCCCGCCCCCCTAGCCGTTGGAACCGGGACTAATGATCACATTAGTACCGGTCCGTTTCCAAACCGGGACTAATGGGGCTCACATAAAGTCCTTTTTCTACTAGTGCACGAGGGCGCCGACTAGCGCGAGCACGATGATGCACCAAAGCGGGCACCCTCTGGCGGCATTGATCTCGTGATCTCCATGGGGTGGTTGGCTCTCGACGTCGTCCATGTCCGGCAGCCTGCGCTTTTCGCTGTCGGGTCTTGGCTCTTGGGTTAGTTTGATTTGGCGTAGACGCAGAACAGGTTATATATATGAAGAAAAGGATCGTAGGCACGTCTCCGAAAGGAAATTAGTTTGGAGTAGTTTAATTGTATCGTTAGCTAGTATCCTTTACGAATCCGGCCGGAATCGTAACCGCACCTAATTACTACGCACGTCTCCGAAAGGGAAATAGTTGGCTGCCACCAATCTAAGTTGCTTTCCAATAAGGACACCATCAATCAATCCAGCGCATGGATCCATCAATCCATCGATCTAACAACAACAACAACAACAACTTCAATGGCAGCCACCGCGGCGCCGCCACGGTTAACGACGACGATGTTCCGATGATCAACCACTAGTGGAGAAATGCTTACCCACAATTCAAATTTGACGATGTTCCGACGATGTGACGCAGCACTTTTAATCCACACCGCAATTATTTTATCCAAATAGTGGTCACGTGGCCATATTTTGATACGCCATCAATAAGACGTTTCTACTGGCGTGCCATCTAAAATCCATGTCACTAATATTTGAGATCCAACAGCTTGGCCCGATGCAAGTAAGTAGTGGCCTGGATCTTTCTGCCCTGCCATGTATGTCGATACTAGTAGTGGCGTGTGAATTTTTACCGCGCCACAAGTAATCAAACTAGTTCATTCAAAAACAGAAAAACCGAAGAAAAAACTTGAAACGGCCTACGGCCTGAACTTGAAATGAAAAAGAGAAAAGACGAGAGAGAGAGAGAGGCCCCCATGGCCCAAACCCCTCTAGACACCGCTCTCTCCCCTTCCCCTTCCTCTTCCTCTCTCCCGCACCCAGCCGCCGCCACCCTGATCCCCTTCCCTATCCTCTCTTCCTCTCCCTCTCCCTCTCCCAACCGTTGTCGTGCTCCTCGTTTTCCCCTTCGCGGCGTCGCACTCCTCCCCGGTTGGCACCTCTTCTCCCTGATACTCGACTCGCTCCGTCTGCGGGAGCCTGTCCCCGCCCCTCCTCCAAATCCACACACGCAACTAACCCCCCTCCCTTCCTCCCTACCACTGACATGGTTCCACACACACACACACACACACACACACACACACACATGGATTAACTTTGTTTAGTTCTTCTTCTTCCATGAATCAATCAAAGGGTATTATGTGATATGTGCATTATTCAAATTCATGGTTTTATTATGTATATTATTAATCAATCAAAGGGGATTATTCAAATTCATTTGGTACTACTACTAGCTATATATATTCATGGTTTTATTATGTATATTATTAATTTTGCTACTACTACTAGATGTACATATCAATCAAAGGGTATTATGTGATATGTGCATTCTCTTGTGATGGTTGCTAGTTGTGATATGTGCATGCTGCTGTGATGGTTCCTAGCTATGATATGTGAATATGTTAGCTATGATATGTGAATGTGTAGTTGTGATATTTGCTAGCAGTGATATGTGAAAGAGGAAATTCTATATGTGCTAGATGATGTGTTGGTTATTCTGTGATGGTTACCGGCCATCGAGCTGTGTGTTTTCTTATTTTTGGGGAATATATACATAAGTCCTAGATGTATAATGTGGCTGTTATAATACCTTTAGTTGTTATATATTGTATAATGTGGATGTTATAATCTCTTTAGTTCTTATATATTGTTGTTATATGTACATGGTTCCTAGCTTAATTAGATAGTTTGCTTAGTTTAGCAGGTATTCAAATTCACCACTGCCGTCGCCATGAGTTCATCTGCGCCGAGGGACTCCTTCGACAAAAGCAACGACGACATCGATATGGCGGTGGCGACACCAACGTGAGCAGCAACCAAGTAAGAATATCTCATAACTTGATTCATAGGTGTACTTTTCTTTACTTGATTTATTGATCATCAAACTTGTAGGAACATCTCATAGGTTTTATATGTAGGAACATCGAAGTGTAGGAATAACAAACCCGATTTGTTGACAAGAAAACAAATCATCGTGTTCTTATTCTTCAATAACAGCTCTTCCTTTACTTCTAGTTATGATGGTCATCAACTTCATTCATAGGTGTACTTTCCTTTACTTCTAGTTATGAAGGTTTACATATATATGGTTTATATATTTATTTTCATAGGTGTAAAACTAATTCAATTTCATGCATGGCGATTGCAAACATTTCTTTATAGGATACATAGGGATTCAGATCGGGAGGTCTGGGCAAGCTGAAGAAAAGGTCTATGATGTGGACATGCTCAACCAACCAGTAGCTTTTGGCCACTCAAGAAGCTACCATCCCGCAACTGAAGGTGGTGAGGGATCAGCTGCGGGATGAGAGGGATGTGGCTGATTAATGAGAAGGCTCAGCTCATCAATGAGAAGAATGAGCTGAAGGATGATAGGGATCAGCTGAAGAAGGAGAGGAATCCGTCGAAGTGCGAGGGGGATGAGATCAGAAGTCTCAAGGCTAGTTTTATCAAAGAAGGGATAGAGAATAGGCAAAAGCTTCGAAAGATTAAAGCAATTGTTGAAATCTAACGCTTTTATGTTAAGTTCATCGAGAACATATCTAACTTGTTAAACTGCTATGTTTAGTTAACCGAGTACTGATCTTAGATGTTAAACTGCTATGTTTAGTTGATCGAGTACCTATCTTAGTTGTTAAACTGCTACGCTAAGTTAAACTGTTATGTTTTTATTTTATACGTGAAAAATCATATTGCTAATGTGACACCAACATGGCATGTCACTGATGATGAAATATTAGTGGTGACATGGGACACGTCACACGCTATCAGTATATATGTTAGTGATGGTGTGGGCTAACAACGCCATCACTACTATTTATTAGTGGCGTCATATTGATGACGTGGGGTGACCACGCCAACACAACACTTTTTGCCACGACACCACTTGTGTTTCCTGCATTCACTAACATCTGCATGAGATTTGCCGTCTCGCCGCTGCGATTTTACTCATCGCCATCGTAGGATTTGCAAGCGTGTGCATCACGAGGTTTTTTTTTTCAAGAACACACGTGTATTTTGCATTAATTAAGGGAGGAAGCATTACATAGTTCTATTCTATAGAATGGTGCAGGTAAAGAGCGATGCACCGATCACTGAAAAAAATAAAAATAAATATTGTTAGCGTTGACAAGAGTCCACGTAGCTAGGATTTGCTCTCCTTCCATTCAGGAGACTCTAGACTACTCCCTTCGTCTAGGTGTATAAGTCACCTTACGAAAACCAAATAATCCCAAAATACTTAGGCGCGATGCATTAACTCCCACCTCGTTTCTTGTTTCTTGACATAAATAAAGGAATCAACCAATAAGAGATGTGAGGCGTGTGTGCTTTCAATGACTTGAGACTATCAAACACGACATGCAGTGGTCAGTTCATTGCATGCAATGCTATTAATTAGCAAATAAACATTAAGTTCTCTCGTTTTCCCCTCCGCCTTGGTCACGGTGCACAACCTAAGATGACTTATGCACCCAGACGGAGGGAGTACCAAAAACTTCGGTTGTAATATAGAAGGTCTCAACTCAACTCAAAGAAAAAAAAACATAGAAGGTCGGTGCTTTCCGACAATTTAAAGACGACCCACGGCAAACACTAGTAGATATCAAATTTTCTTTATCAACAACAGAAAAAGTAGCAGAGATCGAGATCGAGCCATGGACATGTTGGTCGCCGGCGGCTGGTTCACGGGGGTGCTGTCGTCCCTGACGAGCTTCCTCTTCATGTGGTCCATGGCGCAGCAGTGCGTTCCGGATTTTCTCAGGAACTACGTCGACACCCTCGCCAGCCGCATCATGGACGCCATATCCCCCTACGACACCGTCACCATGGACGAGCACCACCCCGACTACTTCGGCCGCAACCAGGCCTACGCCACCACCGAGGCCTACCTCACCGCCACCTGCCGGTCCGGCGCCCGCTGCCTCCGCGCCACCCTCGACTTCGACGACGACCGCATGACCCTCGCCATGGACGACCACGAGGATGTCGTCGACGACTTCCGTGGCGCCAACATGCGCTGGAGCAAGATCAAGGTGGTTCCCCGTGCCACCACCATCGTCACCAACGGCCCCGGCCGCACCGCGGAGCGCCGCATGTACCGCCTCACCTTCCACCGCCGCCATCGGCGGCTTGTCGAGGACACCTACCTGCTGCACGTCCTCGCCGAGGGTCGTGACGCCATCGCCAGGGGCCGCCAGCGCAGCCTCCACACCAACAAGCCCAAGGAGGACTGGGACGGAGACTACGACGCCTGGAGCAGTATCAAGTTCGAGCACCCCTCCACCTTCTCGACCCTCACCATGGACCCCACCAAGAAGCAGGAGATTCTTGACGATCTTGAGATGTTCCATGACGGCAAGGACTATTACGCTTCAATCGGCAAGACGTGGAAGCGAGGTTACCTATTGTTTGGGCCTCCTGGCACCGGCAAGTCCACCATGATCGCCGCCATGGCCAACTTCCTCGACTACGACGTCTACGACCTCGAGCTCACGGCGGTCAAGAGCAACGCCGAGCTAAAGAGACTCTTCATTCGCACAAAAGGCAAGTCCATCATTGTCATTGAGGACATTGATTGCTCCATCGATCTCACAGGCAAGCGCAGTAGCAACAGCAAGAAGATGACGGATGATGGAGAAAAGGACAAGGAGAACAAGGTGACGCTGTCCGGGGTGCTCAACTTCATCGACGGGCTATGGTCCTCTTGTGGAGGAGAACGAATCATTGTGTTCACGACCAACCACAAGGAGAACCTAGACCCGGCACTGATCCGACGGGGCAGGATGGACATGCACATCGAGATGTCCTACTGCTGCTTCGAGTCCTTCAAGGTGCTCGCCAAGAACTACCTTGGTGTCGAAGAACACGATCTGTTTAGTGAAATTCGGCAGCTTCTAGGCGAGGTCAACATGTCGCCGGCCGACGTAGCGGAGAACTTGATGCCTAGGTCGAAGGAGAAGGACGTGGACGGCTGCCTCGGTAGGCTAGTTATGGTGCTTAAGGAGAAAGCATCTGCCGGGGACAAAGATGAAGATGAGAATGACAATAGTGGCGAACAACAGGAGGAAGACAAGAGCAAAAAGGGCGACATTAGCAACAATGACAAGAAAGTAGACGATGATCATTAATCCAACCACGATAGCATATAGAGTTAGTAAGTGCACGTGTAGATATAATTTTTAACACAAAAGTATATGTACACTTGCATTCGAGTCGGTTCGTTAGGGTGCCTGCACCCATGTGTCATCTCGGTTGTGGCATCTTACTTGCAATCAAGTTAAAAATATAGATACCACGTGACACATGTGGTAAGCAATCCAAACAATTCAAAAACAAGTTAAAAATATAGATTCTGTGAAATTTATACAAGTGTTAACTCGTGTGGTTTGCTCGTCCCAATCTTTTTGTCAACTTTTCTGCTTCAAAATCTGCAAGAATTTATATGTTTCATCATTTTCATGTGAGTTTGTCGTAGTAGGCTAGTACTAGGAGAGACTGTTTCTACACATGCATAGATGGACCCCTTTTCTTATTTGTTTGAGCGAAGACAAGACAACCCTTTTCTATTTGCACAGAAGAACCGATTTTCTTTGAAGCTACTAGTACATTTTTTCTCCGCGTGTAGATTTTTGCTCCTTCAAAAATAACTATATACGGGGACATTATCTTCTTTACAAACTGATATACCAATGAAATATATTTCTCTTGTTTGACTTGATCATGAATATATGTATGCTAGTTAATTCAGCTGCATATATACACAGACCACGAATGTGTGAATCCAGCAGTTTGTAAAACGTATTCGGAAGTTTACCTGCTTTAGATGTGCGAATAAAAACTGTTTGCCGCAACACACGCCATATAGAAAATTCCATTGCTCGATATGTGATATGTCCGAGGGTATGTCTCGCCTCTGGCGCTGTTGACAGGCCGGCCTAATGTAGCGTTTTTGAAGTGGTTTTGGGAAGCTTCATTCGGACCAGTTTTAGAAGCTTTCGCGTGGTCTTTTTCCTTCTCGTGTTTCTGTGTTTTCTGTTTTCGTTTTTCCAGTTTATTCTTCTTCTTTCTTCAAATGGATGTTGACATTGTACATTTCTGTATGCACGTGAAATATATTTTTAATAAATTTTGAACATTTCTAAACACATGATGACCATTTTTTAAAATAAGTGTTTTAACATTTTTGAATACAAGTTAAATATTTTTCCGATAAACATTGAACATTTTTTAATACATCTAAAACAATTTTCTGATACACCTTAAACATTTTATGAGTACACGTTGATCATTTTTCGGATACATCTTAAACATGTTTTCTAAATGACATGGACATTTTTTTAAATGCGTAAAACATATGTTAGGTGTTAGAACAATTTTTGAAATCATTAAATGTCACTGAACATTATTTTTGAATGTTACGAAACATTTTTTAAAATTACGTAAACACTTTATAAATTGTCTAAATATATTTTAAAATGTCACAAACATATTGTTGAAAAGCGTGATCAATTTTTAAATGTCATCAACATTTTTAAAGCGAACATGAGGGTGCAGCAGGGAACTTGATTTATCTAGCAACCAAAGAAGAAACAACACTGTCCAATAGCTGAATTTTTAACTGAAGCTAGCGACCAAAGAAGCAGCCAAGTAGGCAGCTTGATTGATCTACAGGAAGCTAGCAGTATGTGTGCATGGCTGGATTGAAATTGAACACAGTGCTGCTGAATTTGTTTAGCTAGCAACTAGAACCTATTATACTGTTGTTTGTTTGTTGTTGCTTCAGTTAAGCTGCACAATACATGTACTGTACTAGTACCTTGCACGTGTTTGATGATATGTGTAGAAGAAAGATGCAATGCGGCCTTGGAGTAGTGATGCCCTATTTTAGGATAGCTGTTTGGAGACAGCGCTTGCTCGTGCCCAAAAAAATATATCAGCTTTCGTGCCCAAAAAGTTTTACTCCACCAGCTTTTCGTGCCAAAAAATAAGGCTGATGTATAACTCGACTTGATTGCAGAAATTAGAAATTTCATGGAAGCTTGCGGGTGAGTTCCTCTGAAATTAGAGTGCGAGCAAAATAGGGTATTCTCATTGTCTAGCTAATCATGGTCGTTATGTTTGTAGCACCGCTCGTTAGCTGTGCCAGGTTCCAGATTGTATCTCTTAAGCTTGTATTAGCGGACTATAATTCTATTCTTATGAAATAAAACCTATTCTTTCTCCCTGAAAAAGTATCTAGCGTCATCACGTTTCTTCTTGTTTGAGAGTGTGTCTTCATGTTTCATGTATCTCAGCAAAATCTAGACGCACATACTTGAACACACTTAATAGTAGATCAATGCACGCTATATAGTATGCACGGTTGAAAAACACTACCTACTAGTAGAACGCCCGTGCGTTGCCACGGGCCTTTAATTTTTTTTTCCGATATTGTTGTATAGAACACGATGAATTTTTGGCCCGTACCAATTACATCGTCTTAGGACCCTTGTCAATGGTTTTATTTTTTTGAACATGGACACAATCCATCTCCATCTCCATCTCTCTATAGTATGCCAAAATAAACATATATAGAAATACACCTTTTGTATTATCGTGTGGAACATATATACAGAAGAAGAAGAATTATTTGTATGCATCTCTTCTGACTGTGTAAAACTCGGTTAGTTTTCTGATCCATCATAGTTATGTCAGTAACTTTGTCAATCGGCATTTTCACAGCATCATCAAAGCCATCGGTTTTTATCTCTTATTTACAAAAGTAAACATATATTAAAGTAATAATAATAAAAGCTCGTATACCAGCAATGAGAACAAGTATGTTAGAGAGATCTATTTGGGTGGAGAATATTGAATATTACATTTTTTCTGAACCAAAAAAACTTATTTGGAATCACACGCCAACATGTGAAAAATGGCATAGTATACATACCAACAATGAGAACAAGTATGTTAGAGAGATCTATTTGGGTGGAGAGACGAGGAACAATGAGGAATTTGTGTTGCTAGGTGGAAGATCTGCGAGTCACTGCCTTCGCCGGCGCCGGTCATCCCTCTAAACCTACCATCATCTTCGCCGCCCACGACCTTCCGCCTAGCCGCAGTCGAATCTAATAACCTGTTGCCTCTCCTCCGCCGACGATGACCCGTTTTTGCTATTGTTGTTGTTCTTCTTCCTCCCCCTACTGTTGTTTTCTTCGTCCACTCTATCAAACCGCCCACCTCACTCGGCGTAACCCACAGTTGATGTTGCCCCTGCCCAAGTCATCGCCGTCGACACCTGCCAACGCCACCCACAGTTGACGAATGTTGATGCATAAGGCCTCGCCACCCCCTGTATAAGTCGCTGCCTCCATCGTCGGCTGCGGCCTGCCATCCCTGCAGACGATGCCACCATCATCAGCGCCCGCGACCTCCCTCACCCCTCATTCAAATCCGTTCATGCGTCATCGATGAAATGACAAGCCACATAATTTTCACCTCGGGTGAGGTCCCGATGAGCCGTCGTGGGGGATGCTGCAGCCTACCGTCTCGGGCGCGCGGATGCATGTGTGTTGCTACATAAAAAATACAAATAAATGTCCGTTGCTACACACAAAAAAAACAAAAAAAATGTTCTCATCGAGAGCAAAGCATGTTCGAAACTCACCTTGATAAACTTCAGTGTGTTCTGCTAAGCTCCAAACACTTTAGTTAAATCAAAATGAAACTAAGTAACAAGAAACCAACCTTCTCCCATTTACTTTAGTTAAACTAAAATGACCATGTTGAACTTGGAGGTCAAGCAAGAGAAGATATCAAGATGATATTGAACGAACATGATTGAGAAAAGGGTCTTCAACAGGCAGAGGCAAGAGTAGCCAAAAATGAAGATTCGAATAAAATTTCCTTTTGTGGAATAGTGCTGGGTTAATTTAATTTAAGTGGAAGTGCAGACCATCCAACACACTTGGTCATGGCAAAGTAATTGTAATACGTCTCTACAAAAATATTAAAGTACCAGCAACACATGTTTAACCAAAGTGTAAATTTGACCTTAAGCAAAGAATTGGGAAGTCTTAGTTCGAAACTGATGTTGATGACCACAAGTTACGCTTTGCACCCACACCGCATACATCCATGCTATGCACCTGTACTTTTTGTGATCTGTACCCACCTGTTTTGCTCTCTAGAGAATTAATTGGCCGCCTGCATTATGATTAACTTTATTTCCAATCATAATTTCTACAGGATAGAGTAAGTTTCAGACTTAGGTATTAGTATATGAAGACTATTGCATTTCTTTCCATGAGCACTAAGGAAGATGACAATCAAATGTTGTTCATGTCTAGTTGAGTAACTGCGTACTTTTAAATTTAGCTCCTTGAACCCACTTCATTGATCATTTTCTCTTGTGCAGAATTAATATAAACTAAGTAAATATTATCAATCCTGGAAAAAAATAGGTGAGAAATTGTGGGAACACACACTATAAGCCTATGTGCTTCTCTTGAATGGTTGCATTCTTGTCGTTCTTCGAATAATAGTCGACTAGTTTTTTTAACCTATCATGTTCTCAAAATATAAATAATACACATGTTTACTTGCATTGGTAATAAGCATCTGCAGTACAAGGTATTAAGATTCTAGCTAGTTGATACCTCATCAAAAATTAACATAGTTCCATAACATTTCTTCCTCGTATTCACCAGCATCATTTATAGAACTCGCCACGTACCAGCTTGTCATACTGATAACATAGTTCGATAATTTAAATTCCATGTTACCATTGTAGAAGTCACCTATCAGCTTGTAATTGTCCCGGACAATGCCGAGTCACCCCACTGTAGAAGATTATATGGAGTTCAAATAGTTAACACTCATTAGATTATGTTGAGCAACGAGATATTCATCTAAATAGCTGATATGCAAAACTGAATACCTACCGACTCCCAGGAGCCATTAAAAATTTCAAACACAAAAGAAACCAGAACTTGAATGCATATTGAAGCTCAAAGTTGCAAACATTTATGCCAGGAAAAGTGACAAGAAATGATAATTTCGAAGAATGCATAATTTGAAATGCAGCAGTATCTTACCATATATTCCTACAAGGATAGAGAAGAGTTGTATACCTTGGAACCTACTACAAAATCTTTCTCCAACGAAATAGGAGTACAACTAAGAACATATTCCACAAGCAATCTACATCTATATTCCTCTCCTCCAAGTTCAAATCATGACACAAAATACATTTAGAATCTGATAAATAAATGCATGGAGAGTGGATCTAACAAATAAATGCACATAGGAACAGAAGAATATTATGCAAGATATTTCTCGAGTATTTAGCGCCTTACCATATCAGCAAGACAAGAGTGACAAAAATTCGGCGAAAATGTTAAGAACAGAAAAGCTACCAACTCCCCCTTTAGGAGTAGAGATTCACACAACACACAAGCACTGCAAATGATAGTGAAATAAAGCAATTCACCACTGCCAAATACTTAACGTCCAGATACAAGAATCTCTATCTAATATTACCCTCCCCGCATTAATGTGGTATGGTTGCCTTTTCCCATCTCTTTATATATTCTTTCGTACAATCCAGCTTGCAAAACAGGTGCAAGGAACAGACTATTTCAGCGCAATAATGTTAGCAAACTTTAACCATCGCAGACATATATAAAAATGTGATGAGCATTAAAAAGGAAAGACAAAAAAAGGTAAGTTTCATGGATTAGCTCACTGGCCAAACCGGCTAAGCAACAAATCTGCCGAAGCAATATGTGGCTTCCTTTCTTGTAGTCAGTGTTGACACATGGTCCAGTTTTACAAATTCTGTCAATAGAAACTGAAAGTGAAGCAGACTACAATATATATGGTCCACAGATTATGGCTTCTACTCCGATTGAAATCCTAATTCAATTGTCCTTCATCTACATATACAGCAGATAGCAATGCCCAAAGGAACCACCTCACCTGAGTGAAGCTTCAATCCTGAAAATTGAAGTTACCAATGTGGGGAAGAGTAATGAAGCTTCATTTCTAAAAAGTGAAGTTACCAATGTGGGGAAGAGTAATGAAGCTTCATTAACTCACCAGTAATAGGTCCCTTGTACAACCATTTGGAAACTTCATCCTGAAGTGTGTGAGCCAGAAGTGTGTTATTTGTCAAACCTGCCCTGTTTTAGTTCATAGTAAACTTGATATATTCATCTATAAACTTGCATACTACATGCCTAACTGTTGCAGTCACGAAGATTTCAATTTAATTTCTCGGGTTTCATTTGGACCTGCTGTTAGTAGTGTGACCAGTAGTGTGATCTTGTGGCTTAAATAACCTCTGGATTGCTAGAATGATAAGAAAATTTTCCAGGTGAAGTACGCCCGTACTATGTTTAATATTGGATTTACTTTTTCCAGTAAAATATCTTTCTTGCTCTGAATTACTGCTCTAGTAATCATATGGTAATCACCACTCATCATTATAGGTTTCACTCTCGTTTGCAAGCTCCGCAGACTATAGACGTTATGGTTACATTTTTTTTTTAAAGGAGGATGTACCCCCGGCCTCTGCATCTGGGTGATGCATGCAGCCACTTTATTAATTATTCACAAAGACTTTACAAAGTAATACATCAGTAAGCCTGGATCCACCATCTTGGCAACACCCGTCGCTACTCCCATCCCCTTGATGAAGGGGTGCCGAATGTCCGAGCCTAATACCAAACAGACATCGCACCAAAACCTAACATCTAATGCCGGGTGCCCCATCCTAGCCACATACCGGGACTGGGTCACACACCGGTCCGGCGCACTCACTGAGGCTGCCGCCGCCGTCTTCCACCGATCCATCTCCAGAGCAGGGACTGACGCATAGACCTTGCCAAGCCTGCCGTCGATGCCACCATGGCGCCAGACAGCTCCACCGCCCTGCGCTCGTCCATCCAGCCACATCCATCGTCGATATCCAACTGCACCATGCCGCCAATACTCGTCGTCATCGACGCGGTAGACACAACGCCGCACCTCCTGGCAACCTCCACACCGTCGCCGCTGCTGGAGCTACACGGAGTCCATCACCCACAGCATCTCTCCGCCGAACAGCAGAACCTCCCAAGACGGCGCCTCCAGGGAGGGTACGACGCGAAGGACGCCGCCGCCGCCCAATCCAGACTGAATTTTGGACTTTCGTCCGGGAGGGGTTCAGAGGTGGATAGGAGAGACCTCGACATCGCCTCCACGGAGGGTAACGGCGTCGAGAGACGTCGCCGATGCCGGACCGAACAAGCCGATCAAAGTTTCCTCCGGTCCCCATCCTATACCACCAAACCTCCGTCGGCTCCGGATCCGGCAACGGACCACGAACCGAAACCTGCAGAGATGAGAGAGCCATGGGGCTCAACCCACCATGAAGGAGGATCGAGAAGAATCCATCGTAGATCTCCAGGCGCCGAATCCAGCGATCCGGCATGGTCAGCGACGACCACCACCACCCCGCGGCGGCCGACGGCGTTCAAGCCCAAGACCCAGAATTGGAACCGATCTGAACCCGACAGCGCCCGCGACCACCGATCTTGCCCACCACGCAGCCGTCACCATGCCATGAGCAGCCGCCGCCGCCGCCGCGCCGCGCATGACGTCGCCAAGAAACCCGCCCGCCGCGCCGCCCGACCCCATGCTAGCCCGGCGCCCCGCCCGATCTGGCTGCCCCGCGCCAGCCGTGACGGACAAGGGGGAGAGATGCCCCGCCGCCGCCCAGCCGGCCAAGCTTTGCCCGGCGGCGCTGCGGACGGCGGCGAGGAAAGGTGGAGGCGGAGGAGGGCCGAGAGGACGGCGGCTAGGGTTCTCCCTTGGGTCGCCCGCGGAGGCGACACGAGGGGGACGAGGGGGAAGAGAGACTATTCCAAACCTGCTCCCTCCACCCTTATATGCACACAGTAAAAGATCATGGTGAAGTATAAAGCCAAAAACACATGCTCTTTCAAATAAATTTTGAAATATAACAACTTGCTACTTAAAGGTTACTCATGACTTGGCTGTGTGGATTTTAGAACGGCGTACCTCAGATGGAGCACATGCGGTCGGCGTTCCGGCGAACTTGGTAGAACGGCGAGACTGGATGCTTCCGTACAGGGGCTTGAGGCCGTCTTTTATGTATCATACCATCTCACAATAGTATCCTGGATACAGAGGAATAAGCATTTACTTTTTAGTTTGAGGGCTACAATCGTGGAGATTAAATAAAAATATTCAGAGTTCACAAAGTGTCTTTTCAGTATAAATTCCATGAAAGACTACAGTGCTACTAATTGCATCACTTATCTGAACAAACCATAAATATTTGGTGAGAAAACATTTACCTTTTGGAAGCAGATGTTTCCAATACAACCACCGTTGCCGAGAAATTTTGTGGCAGGAAGACAAATTGCCGGTTGGAAGCAAGTTCACACTTCAAATGACAATGAAATTGAAACATACATGCCCATGAAACAGTTCATCACTCCTCTTCTAACCCATTCAGACAGGTTGTAATAAATCATATTATAGCAACAACGACAATGGAGGGCATGAAATCGTCTAGATCCAGGGCTGATCTAGATGGCAGAGAGCAGCAAGAGAGAGTCTGACTCTGAACTGAACTCCACAGACTATAGACGTTATGGTTACATGCACACAGTAAAAGATCATGGTGAAGTATAAATCCCGAAACACATGCTCTTTCAAATAAATTTTGAAGTATAACAACTTGCTACTTCAAGGCTACTCATGGCTTGGCTGTGTGCATTTTAGAACAGCGTACCTCAGGTGGAGCACATGTGCGGTCGGCGTTCCGGCGAACTTGGTAGAACGGCGAGACTGGATGCTTCCGTACAGGGGCTTGAGGCCGTCTTTTATGTATCATACCATCTCACGATAGTATCCTGGATACAGAGGAATAAGCATTTACTTTTTAGTTTGAGGGCTACAATCGTGGAGGTTAAATAAAAATATTCAGAGTTCACAACGTATCTTTTCAGTATAAATTCCATGAAAGACTACAGTGCTACTCATTGCATCACTTATCTGAACGAACCATAAATATTTGGTGAGAAAACATTTACCTTTTGGAAGCAGATGTTTCCAATACAACCACCGTTGCTGAGAAATTTTGTGGCAGGAAGGCAAATTGACTGTTTGAAGCAAGTTCACACTTCAAATGACAATGAAATTGAAACGTACATGAATGCACATGAAACAGTTCATCACTCCTCTTCTAAATCATTCAGACAAGTTGTAATAAATCATATTATAGCAACAGCGACAATGGAGGGCATGAAATCGTCTAGATCCAGGGCTGATCTAGATGGCAGAGAGCAGTAAGAGAGAGTGTGACTCTGAACTGAACTCCGCAGAGTATAGACGTTATGGTTACATGCACACAGTAAAAGATCATGGTGAAGTATAAATCCCGAAACACATGCTCTTTCAAATAAATTTTGAAAATAACAAGTTACTACTTCAAGGCTACTCATGGCTTGGCTGTGTGCATTTTAGAACAGCGTACCTCAGGTGGAGCACATGCGCGGTCGGCGTTCCGGCGAACTTGGTAGAACGGCGAGACTGGATGCTTCCGTACAGGGGCTTGAGGCCGTCTTTTATGTATCATACCATCTCACAATAGTATCCTGGATACAGAGGAATAAGCATTTACTTTTTAGTTTGAGGGCTACAATCGTGGAGGTTAAATAAAAATATTCAGAGTTCACAAAGTATCTTTTCAGTATAAATTACATGAAAGACTACAGTGCTACTCATTGCATCACTTATCTGAACGAACCATAAATATTTGGTAAGAAAACATTTACCTTTTGGAAGCAGATGTTTCCAATACAACCACCGTTACCGAGAAATTTTGTGGCAGGAAGGCAAATTGACTGTTTGAAGCAAGTTCACACTTCAAATGACAATGAAATTGAAACGTACATGAATGCACATGAAACAGTTCATCACTCCTCTTCTAACACATTCAGACAAGTTGTAATAAATCATATTATAGCAACAACGACAATGGAGTGCATGAAATCATCTAGATCCAGGGCTGATCTAGATGGCAGAGAGCAGCAAGAGAGAGTGTGACTCTGAACTGAAATCGGAACTGCACTGGCCGCTGCAGCAAGACACACGCATTTCAACCAGAGAATCTGATGGACTGAAACTAAAAAACAATGTACCATAGGAAATTTGTTGTTGCTTTTGCAGTTCTGCTTAACCTGTTGGATGGGAACAGTTGTGATGTGGCCAGTGATTTTCAAAAGAAGCAAACACAACTACTGGAATTTGTGCTAAAATTAAAAAAATCTACTGTTGTACGAACAATTGAATTGAATAACCAACGAACATATATACTCAAATAGAAGTCCTGGATTCAGAAATTCCTTGCACGTTCATCGGATCGATGTCGCTCCCAACTCGGACTTGGATCCACGTAGGTGTATCGTTCTCATCAGGACTTGGGAACTTGGGATCAGATCAGATCATTTTCGTCTACGGCATCCAGCGCAAGAATTTCTAGATTTTCTTCCTGTGGAACTTGTGATCAGATTAGATCAGTTGATCGACCATGGCCGTCGTCATCGACGAGGTGTACCTGAGTTCGATGGCGGCGGACCTGGAGCTCCTGATGGCGGTCCACGAGGAGCTGGTGGCGTCGGACGTGGAGACCCCGTGTCCCGAGCAGGCGGCCACGGCCGAGGCCGAGGGTCCCCTCTTGTCGGCCATGGATGCCATGGCGGCCATGGCACACGAGCTCCACGTCCGAGCGGCGGCGATGGGTGATGGCGGCGGAGGCATGCGACAGGGGTGATAGTGACGGCAACGAGCAAGCGGAGTGGCGGCGGCGGCGGGGGCATACGAGTGGAATGGTAGCGGCGGCGCCGACGTGACCTTGGCGTAGCAAATAGATCGAGCGGTTGCCTGATTATTTTTCGCTACGGGCGAGGGGTCCTCTTCGCCTGGTTTTTTTCGTTTCGTGCGAGGGGGAGCCGTTTCGTCTGGTTTTCTTTTCGTTATGTGCGAGGGGATCGTCGTTGCGTTGTTTTCTTTGTATCGTGCAAGGTAAAACCGAGGGGTAGATGGTGGTGGGAGGAGAGACGAAAAAAAAACCAGACGAAGGTGGGAGGTGGGACGAAAAAAAAACTGTGGATGCTAGCCTACCAAGTGAGACATTAGGAGTAGAGATTCACCCGCAAAAAAAAAAAAAGAAACACTCTATTACTAGCCTACTACTACTACTACTACAAATTTACGTATAAATTGAAGCAGTTATTGAGGAGAAAATTTGACAAAAAGATTCACCCGAACAAACCAGGTGAGTGGGGCACTTGTATAAATTCACATAATGTAATTTCTTTTACTTTTCTTTTTCGTCTGAGGGAACGTGGTAGCCCTGATCTAGCTAAGACTTGAGATTCCATTCTATTTCATTCAAATCTCGTTATGAGGAAATAGGTGAGGCGAGGAATGGAAGATAACCCAACCGATGCGTGTCAGCACCCTGCGGACTGATTCGAATGCAAGCATACATATTTTTGTGTTATACTATGTACGCATGCACTTACTGACTCACACATTTGTATATGCTATCGTGGCATAATTATTGATCCTCGGCTTCTTTCTTGTCGTCATGGCTAATATTGTCGTCGCTATTGTCTTCCTCCTCTTCTTCGTCACTACAGTCATTCTCTTCTTCATCTTTGTCCCCGGCAGATGCTTTCTCCTTCAGCGCCATGGCCAACCTATCGGCGTCCACATCCTTCTTCTTTGACCTAGGCATGAGGTTCTCCGCTACATCGGTGGGGGACATGTTGACCTCGCCTAGAAGCTGCCGAATCTCACTGAACATATCGCGTTCCTCGACACCAAGGTAGTTCTTGGCAACCACCTTAAAGGATTCGAAGCAGTAGTACGACATCTCGATGTGCATGTCCATCCTGCCCCGCCGGATTAACGCCGGGTCTAGGTTCTCCTTGTGGTTGGTCGTGAACACAATGATTCGCTCGCCTCCGCATGCGGACCATAGCCCGTCGATGAAGTTGAGCACCCCGGACAGCGTCACCTTGTTCTCCTTGTCCTTGTCTCCATCGTCGTCCTTCTTCTTCTTCTTGCCCTTCTCACTACCCCAAACGCAGTTTTTCCTGACGGCCGAAACCCGTCAGGAATTAGTCAAAATCGTCAGGAAAGAGTGCATACCGCCAGGAATCTCCCGTCAGCAATAGCTTGTCAGGAATAAATAGCATTCCTGACGGTACATGTCAGAAATGTTGTTCCTGACGGTCTTTCCTGACGGGCGCACCAAAATCGACCAACCGTGATGCCTGATGGTTGCACCGTCAGAAAATGCCTTCAGGAATCTGGCCGTCAGGAATGCTCTCTTCCTGACCGTTATGAGCTGCCTTCAGGAATGAGCTCCTCTTAATCGTGAAGGCTGACTACGTCAGGAAAGATAAATATGGCCTTCAGGAATCAACACGCACAGTGACACTAGCACCTTCAGGATTATACCAACGCATGTCAGGAATGATTATTCAACCCAAAAAAAGAAAATAATACTGAAATTACCCAAATCCACAGCCAATTGTCATACAATTATTCACATTCATGCACAAAGAAAGGTCACATGGCCCAGTTTAAGATGCATCCCATTCATAGCTCACAATATATATCCATTACACTGAAACCTCCATGTTCACCAGATCACATAATTACCAAAAGCTCAATTTAACATTAGTTATTAGGCAAACCAAAAGACATACTAGTCCTAAATTTCCATCAGTAGTAGCGATTGACAAATAAAAGGCTACGCAGCACCATAGTTACCAATACAAGCACTAATTATAACTATGGCATTCCTAAATGATTGTCGTGTGTTGGAGCAGAATCATGATCACCCATTTGAGTACCAGCATCAACATGGCTTTCAACATGTGAAGAATCTGTCAAGGGAGTACCACCATCCTCTTGGGCTTGGGGTGTTTCATTCATCTGCAAGGTGAAGATGTAATAGATTTTAGCATAGTGAAAAGTAAAACAACAATGACACTAAAACAGAACTTGCACATTTTACAAGTATTATAACAGGTTATTAATAAAGCAGGAGCAACTGATTGCCATCGATTGATTTTCGTAAAATTCACTACATGCAATTGTATCAGGTGATATATTCTATCTATCCCATCTGCTTGGTTAAACAGGAAAAGAAAGTATTCTCACTTTATACACTAGTCAGACGGAAGTGCAGTCAGTAGATAAAAGCACATGAGTAAAATATGTGAACGAGCCAACAGCCCAAGTTATCTTTTTGAGATCAGATCAAAAATGTGGACGATATGAAGTGCAGCAACAGCTTGTGCAGTATTAAAAATGCTAACTGGTATAAACATGCTCAAGTTTGTTGTATAGAGGGGTTGAGTGCCATGGAGTACGTACCAGATCAGCGCCATCCATCAGCTCATCTTGATAGGCAAGAAGATCTTCGGGTACTTCCCATCCCATCTTGCCATAAAACCCCTACAGTGCAATAAAGGGTTAAGTTGCTGTGCAAAACATCAACAAGTTCTATAATGCAATCAAAGCAAATCTGTGTAAAAGATGAGCAACACCTGTACATGTTTGCAGAGAACAAAATTATTCTTGCAGCGCCTTTTAAGATCAGCATTTTCCTTCAATACACAATGGTATGATATGGAGTTTGATGGCCTTGTGTCATTCTCTCTAGCTTTTGCAACAGCCACTTCTTTCTTTATAGCACCATCACCCATTGCTAGTCGCCCATGGGGCATGCCACCACCAGAGGAGTACACGATTTCTGGATCGAGATCACGGTCCTCCCAATGTAGTGGATCTGCTGCTTTCAGAGCTGTGTAGTAGGTGTTCTGAAACCATGAACAATAACAATATCTCGCTATTAATTTCAGATTAACAAGCATTGAAGTTTTGAAGGCAGAGCAAACGTGCATGAACTTACAAGATGCTCGTTGACCTTAGTGTTGTTGATGGGGCCACTTTCTCCACTCTCGGTACAATTCTTAACTCCTGCCTTCATGCACTTGTAAGTGTTCATGTTTGTTGCTGCTGCAGGCCCATGCTATTTTTCCTACATAAGAGAATATGCTCTTTCAACAAACATCCCATACACAGAAGTCACATGAAACTGAATGCAACTTACCAACATGCTTTGGGTCTGAACAAATGATCGTGAACCACCCCGGTTTTGTGCAATATCCTCTGATTTGAAGCGTGACACTTGGCCAAGATTCCTTAACCCCTCGAATTTAGAGGAGCACCAATAGTCACATATGCTTTCCCACACTTCAAGATCAGTGCACCAATAAAGCTGAGCTTGCATGTATTGGTTTTTGTTAAGCTCTTTTCCACATGCTTCATGATCTTTGATGGGCTCCTTAACAACATCCTTATAGTACAATTTTACGGCTTCCTTACGGGCTTGGTACCACATCTGCCTAAATTGTCTCTTTGCAGAATTTTCAATAATATGATCAGCTTCTATTCTTTGGGCACGAGAATCATCAACTAGTTTGTATATACTCTACACAGACAAGAAACACAGGTTACATATGTGGTTAATATTGGTTTTGAAAGTATGCAATTATGTACACATTTGTCCAGCATATTAAAAAGGAAACTACATTTAGCTTGCACTAATACTTACCCAAAACTCCAGCATCAAACGATGTGCAGCCGCTTCCCTAATATTTTCACCTTCAGTTACTTTGTTAATGTAGTAATCATCCCAAGAAGATGCATGACGCTTGATTTCCACACCTTCCTTATTCTTCTCCTTGATAATGGATGGGTATTCGCGTTTGAGAAGTGCAGTAATCTGGCCACCTATCCCCTTATCTCCTACAAAGTGACTATCACCTTTGGGCTGAATTGCAATGCGAATGCCATTTGGTGGCCTTTTTAGTTGGGTGCGTGTCCGCCCCTTTCTTTTCTTAGTTGTTGTACCATTATCATTGTTGGAGGTACTCCCATTGTTGCTGGAGGGACCATTATCGTTGTTGTTCGCTTCGGTTTCATCACTTGGTCGTTGAGCTATTGTTCTTTTAGGTCGGTGGCGATGGCCTGCCATGTCCTGCAACATGTTAACACAAATTGTAAGTATTTATAAAGACAGCAGGTTAGATCCATAGCAAACCGATCACAAGTACAAGATTACTCAAAAAGAAAAATCAGCATTATTTAAGTACATCAGTTAAGTAGAAAATGAAACTGCAAGAAGATTTGAAGACCAATTGCAATTCTAAATAGAAATAGTTAAGAGTACAACAAGTATTTTCTTATAAGTCTGCTTAGCATTAAGATAAACTCTTCGTTTTCTTTCTCTTTTTCCTTCTATCTTCCTCTTCTTCCTCTTGGCATTCAGATACACTCTTCATTTTCTTTCTCTTCTTCCTTTCATCATCCTCTTGGCATTCAGACACACTCTTCATTTTCCTTCTCTTTCTCCTTCTATTTTCTTCTTCATGTTGTTCCTCTTCCTGTCTTCTTCTTCTTCTTCTTCTTCTTCTTCTTCTTCTTGTTCCTCTTCTTCTTCTTCTTCTCCTTGTTCCTCTTCTTGTTCTTGTTCTTCTTCATCTTGTTCCTCCTCCTCTTCCCCCGCCTCTTCTTCTTCTTCTTCTTCTTCTTCTTCTTCCCCGTCTTCTTCTTCCCCTTCTTCTTCTTCATTTTCAGGATTCTTTTTCCTCTTCTCCAACTTCTTTAGCACCTCCAATTCCTTCGGATCAGTTATCTCACATGATTCTATTGTCTCCAAATTGTCCAAGTCATGTCCTATATCTATCACAAAAGTACCTTCTAGGTTATCCTCTTGAAATGTTGGTGAGTCCTCGGTTGGTATTTCACTGTTATTGTCAATTGGGGGAATACGGTCTGTAGGTGGTACCTCATACACAATCCACCAAGGAGCTAATGCTGGGCTTTGACACGCATATGACAGATAGTACACTAGTTTAACTTGACTAGCCAGCACAAATGGATCAAAGTCTGCCATTCTTGAGCTATGCATGACCTCTACCAACCCTCTGACCCGCGCTACTGCTATTTGTCTGTATTTTTTTATATATTGTATTTATGCATGGTTATACAAATTTTGATACCGTAGCAATTAAGAGATTGTTATATCATTATGATCATGATGAGTTATTATATCATTGGGTGGAAGGAACGCGGATTAGATTCAAGTGGATGGATCAAAAGTGATCAAAAGTTGGATTAGTAGGACAATCCTACTAATCCAACTTTTGGTCACTTTGGATCCATCCACATGAGTCTAATCCATGTTTCTTCCACCCAATGATATAATAATTCATCATGATCATAATAACAACTCATCATCATCATCATCATCATATTCATATAGGAACTCATGCATCATCATCATCATAATAACAACTCATCATCATAGTCATATGAGAACTAACTCATCATTCTAGCACATAACTCATCATCATCATAATAACAACTCCTCATCATCATCATAGTCATAACCAACACTAGCTAATTGTTCTTAGCACATGATGAGTACTACCTAAGACCTGCTACTCTCTCGAAGAAAAATAGCATAAAACAGGTAAACCCCTGAATCTCCATTATGTAGAATAGAGATCAACCTGTCTCCCACTTGTGGGCTGCGTTTCATGTTGCCCCCAAGTAGTTCCCTGCGATCCTTCAAAACTTTTCTCCAGTCTTTGATTGTGAGGACTTCATCTCTTTGAGAAATCGTGTATGCACTGCGGTGAACCGTAGGCCAACTTGGCCATAAGCTAATAATGTTCATGTCACATTTCATATGCATCAGATGAGGCACACAATCCTTTGGGAGTTTCTGTTGAAGAACATCATAATCATACTTAGCAATGTAGTTTAGCTTAAGAAGAATGTATGCAAAAGATGCGCTGGTGACATAATAGAAAAAATCTTACCATGATATCTCGATGGATGTTACCGTAGTTCAATACCTAGACTAGTGGCATGTATTGATCATAATTTGGAGGAATATCATGACTCGTCTTGAAATTCTCAACATCATTAATCCATAAACAAAATGATTTATCTCCTCGCAAGTTATTTCAGAGCCATAACTGTAGTAGGTTTTGTCTACTACGTTTTGTACTTTCTTGAAGAGTGAAAATAAGCTGTCAATGGAAATAAGCTATCAACTATTTTTAAATAAAAAATATAAATTACTTAATAAATATGTTTGACAAACTCACATAGAGGTAGAACTGGAAGCGTATTCACATCGACCCAAATGTCGATATTATCTTCATTGTCATCTTCAGGACAAATATCGAAGGTGACATGCATATCCTCCTGAAATGCATATGCCTTGCATAGTGCTCTCCAATCTGAGCAACCAAAATGGGAGTGGTTCATTGCATTGTATAGCTTAACGACAAAAGTGTAACCATGTTGGGTCCTCAGGTGGGTTTTCTTCATCTCTATACTCTCACGATATTCGAAACCAATCTTCTCTAAGACATAAAGTCTTGCATGGCGGGGGATGCACTAGTCGAATTGTAAAAATCAGAAATTACACGTTGAAGCAAAGAAGTAGAAGTCATGCTTAATTACAAAAAAATACTTGTCGTTGTGACGTACCGTAAAAACATCCAAAATCTCGTCGAGCTTGATGGTGAAGCGCCTACCGTCTTCCAAGTGAGGCATGTGTTGGGGAACGGAGCATGAATTTCAAAAAATTTCCTACGCTCACGCAAGATCTATCCATGGAGATGCATCGCTACGAGAGGGGAGAGTGTGTCTACGTACCCTCGTAGACCGTTAGCGGAAGCGTCTCACAACGCGGTTGATGTAGTCGAACAATCCTTCGAGCTCCACCGATCGAGTACCGAACGTACGGCACCTCCGAGTTCTACACACGTGCAGCTCGGTGACGATCCTCGCCTTCTTGATCCAGCAAGACGTCGAGGAAGTAGATGAGTTCCGTCAGCACGACGACGTGGCAACGGTGACGGTGAAGTGATTCCGGCAGGGCTTCGCCTAAGCTCTCCGAAAATATGACTGAGGTGGAAAACGGAGATCGGGGCACCGCACACGGCTATGGTACAATTGTTGTACTTTGGGGTGCCCCCTTGCCCCCGTATATAAAGGATGAGAGGGAGGAGGCCGGCCCCCTAGGGGTGCGCCAAGTGTGGGGAGTCCTACTAGGACTCCTTAGTCCTAGTAGGATTCCACCTCCCATACGGAGTAGGAAAGGGGGAAGGGAGAGGGAAAGGAAAGAGGGGGCTGCGCCCCCTCCCCTAGTCCAATTCGGTTTGGGCAAGGGGGGGCGCGCGCCTCCTCACGTGGCCTGCCTCTCCTTTTCCCGTATGGCCCAATAAGGCCCATTACTTCTCCCGGTGAATTCCCGTAACTCCCCGGTACTCCGAAAAATACCCGAATCACTCGGAACCTTTCCGACGTCCGAATATAGCCTTCCAATATATGAATCTTTACCTCTCGACCATTTCGAGACTCCTCGTCATGTCCGTGATCTCATCCGGGACTCCGAACAAACTTCGGCCACCAATCACATAACTCATATAATACTAAATCGTCATCGAATCTTAAGTGTGCGGACCCTACGGGTTCGGGAATGATGTAGACATGATCGAGACGACTCTCCGGTCAATAACCAACAGCGGAACCTGGATGCTCATATTGGTTCCTACATATTCCACAAAGATCTTTATCGGTGAACCTCATATGTCAACATACGTTGTTCCCTTTGTCTGGCGGTATGTTACTTGCCCGAGATTCGATCGTCGGTATCCAATACCTAGTTCAATCTCGTTACCGGCAAGTCTCTTTACTCGTTCCGTAATACATCATCTTGCAACTAACTCTTTAGTCACGGTGCTTGCAAGGCTTCTGTGATGCTGTATCACCGAGAGGGCCCAGAGATACCTCTCCGATAGTCGGAGTGACAAATCCCAATCTCGATCCATGCCAACTCAACAAACACTTTCAGAGATACCTGTAGTGCACCTTTATAATCACCCAGTAACGTTGTGACGTTTGATACACCCAAAGTATTCCTACGGTATCCGGGAATTGCATGATCTCATGGTCAGAGGAACGTGTATTTGACATAGTGAAAGCAATAGCAATAAACTGAACGATCATTTGCTATGCTAACGGTTGGGTCATGTCCATCACATCATTCTCCTAATGATGTGATCCCGTTATCAAATGACAACTCATGTCCATGGTCAGGAAACCTTGACCATCTTTTGATCAACGAGCTAGTCTAGTAGAGGCATACTAGGGACATAGTATTTGTCTATTATCCACACATGTATTTAGTTTCCGGTCAATACAATTCTAGCATGAATAATAAACCATTATCATGAACGGAGAAATAATAATAAACACTTTATTAATTGCCTCTAGGGCATATTTCCAACAGCATGTCGAACATACCCCGGTCGTCGGAGCAGTACTCACACTCAGGGATCCTATCGTCGTCAGACATTTCCTATGTTCATAATTCAAAGATTAAAAATCGATCGACGGCAATTACCAGGAAACTCAACACACAGATCACTATTCAGCACGGGTTGATTTTCGGTCCGTCGAGTCTTCCTTGCTAAACTCTCATCTCACGTGGTGTATATGGTGGGCACTCCCTCTCTGATATTGCGACCGTCGGTGATGGTCGCTTCCCCTCTTTCTCTCGTGTATTACCAAGGTATATCACGAGAAGAAGGAGAGGAAACGACCCCCAGGACAATAGTCGGGATTCTTCCTCTCTCATATATGGAGCAAGAAGCCCCAACAGACTGAAAGTCAACCCGTTACTTATATGGAGCAATGGCATAAAAAATGGCCTATGTTCTGCCGGAATGTCGATTAATCCCCGTTCCGGCAAATCACGGGCACTCGATATTTCCTACTTTCTAGCACAAGTCATGCCAAAATTCACGAAAAATTTCGGCATGACCTTTGCTAAAATAGGACATATTAAGCGCCTGAAATTTGCCAGAATGGAAATGAATGAACATTCCGGCAAAACATAGGCCACTCGGAGGTGTTCCCTGCAAAATGCATCCATGCATCGATTTTTGTCGGCTTTTTTTTCAAAATGAAACAAAAGTGCAACAATCAATAATTCATCCATGCATCCATCCATCTAACCATCCATCTAGCAAACATACATCCATCTACATATATATTAAAAAAAACTAAACCTAAAACTAAACAAAGAGGAGAGGGAGGTGCTCACGGTGGGCGGGACGGGGCCGAGCGGGAGAGGGAGACGCGACAGGAGAAATCCTGCATAATCCACCGAGTAAAAAATTTAGATTATCAATATAATTGGCAACAACATTTTTATATTTTATTCGATACCTAAAATATTTTCTATTCATAAAAATTGTATACAACATTTTTATATTTTATTTGATACCGAAAATACTTAAAGGTAATTGGTTCAAAAGACCTACATTGAACGAATAAATTTTTTCTATTCTATTCAAAAGACCTACATTTACTGAAAATTTTCTAATTTTCTATTCTATTCTACATTTACTAATTTTCTATTCTATTCAAAAGACCTACATTTACTGAAAATTTTCTAATTTTCTATTCTATTCTACATTTACTAATTTTCTATTCTATTCAAAACACCTACAATTACTGAAAATTTTCTATTCTATTCAGAAGACCTACATTAACTAAAAAATTTCTATTCCATTCAAATAATCTGCATTCTACTGTATTCGAAAAACATTAAAAAACCTACATTCTACAAGAACAGAGAGAGGAGGGATGGAGGGAGGCAGGATGGAGGAGGGAGGAGAGAGGAGGACGGCGGCCGTACGAGGAGGGAGGAGGGAAGATGGATGGAGGGAAGGCAGAAGGGAGAGGGAGGAAGGAGAGAGGAGGAGGACCGCCGTACGAGGAGGGAGGAGGGAGGAGGGATGGAGGGAGGGAGGAGGGCGGCGGCTTACCGAGGACGGCGACAGCAATGCGGCGGCGACGGCGGGAGGAGGAAGAGGCAGAGGAAGTGAGTGAGGGAGAGTTAGGAAGTGGACGGGCGCGGGGGAGATAAGGTTGCCTTAGCAGCAACGCGGGTTCAAGCCCGGCGCTACTGCTAAGTGCCGTTGCAGTAGCGCGGTGCCATGGACGCGCGCTGCTGCTAAGCGGGGCCCACCAGGTGGCACAGTGCAGCAGTAGTTGCAGCGGTGGGTCCTTAACACGCGCTACTGCTACAGGTTTAGCAGTAGCGCGTGTACAGTGGGCCGCACTGCTAATATAGGTAGCCTGGTGAGTATTGTGGGGGCCCACTTAGCAGTAGCGCGGTCTGGCACACCCCCGCTACTGCTAAATAGATAGCAGTAGCGCGTTTCTTCCACGCGCGCTACTGTAAATTAGCAGTAGCGCATATCACTGACCCGCGCTACTGTTAAGCCTCCACCTATAAGGTTTTCCCTAGTAGTGAAGCTTCCAAGACCTCCATGCCACTGTTGCGAGGGATTTGCCCGGTGACACGCCCTGTCTACAGCGAGAGGGGTTGGTGTCGGGAGGCGGCTTCGTGATCGCCTGCCTAGTCGCCTCTCTTCAGAAAATGTTTTGTGTTTACACGTTTGAGTGTTGGATTTAACCGTTAATCATGGTTATTGTAATAACTTGGTTACAGTAAGTTAACAATTACAATTAGTGAATGTATGTTTACCCTCTTGTTGCATGTTTGAATTCCTTGCTAATAGAGTTCACTGTGAAAAATTATATTTTTTCAACAAAATGTTTACCGATTCAATCAAATATACAACCGATAAAGTAAATTGGCAAACACAAGCATAGAGAACCTATGATGATAAAAACCAAAATTTACCGCAAAAATTATGTTATCGTCTCATTACCCCAGCGCCAGATCTCCAATGACACTTTTATTTGCGTCTCCATGTTTTTATAAGGATTCGATGAAAATAACCGTCGAAAGCAAACAGACTATCGAAAGAAGCTTTCAGCCTGCTTTATATATAAAGCAAACCAGCACGTCCAGACAACAAATTCAAGTGCAGGAACAGACTAATAGACTAGTAGAAGCAAGGTGAACCCGTGAAAGGACAAGAACCACGGCCTTGCACTTGTGTCTAGGGTTTTCAACGCCGTCTCCATTGCCACACACATTGTTGTGATAATGCCAGAATTATTAATATTTTCTCCTTCCTCATAATTTATAACATTATAGTGGCGCTTAGTTTCTCTGACTTCACCTGGTTCTAGAGTTCAACTGCATGCTCTAAGCATAAAACTGTGTCTGCACCGTATTTATTCATATTGCACGATGCTTGCAAAATTCTATGGATAGATAGATGATCGACCAATCGAAGTCCAGATTAACCAACACATACACACATAGCCCAGTCTAGGTATGCGTGCATGTGTACAATAGAGCTTGGTTAATACTATAGCTAGTTGTTGGCTATATGTTGTTGCCATGTCATCTATAGTCAATCTTAAAGCCAACACGTAGAGTAGTTAGCTATAATATGTAATACTTTATTAATATATAACCCACCTCACACTGTCTCAAAGTTTCTTGTAGCATTGTGCTGCAGCTGGTTGTTAATGCACTGTATGTTTTTCGCTTTTCTTCTCTCTCCTGCAGCTCTGCAAAAATATATTATTTAAAACATTATAGCCTGCTTACATCAGCTTATTATGCTTGCTCTTAGGGTTGTATAAGCGAGCTGGGCTTGAGCAAATAATGTTAGGCTTGGCTAGAGAGTGGGGCGTTTTGGAGCTCGGCCTCCACGGAGGCCGAAATTTTTGAAAAAGTTCAAAATTCGAACTTCTCATTTTAAAAAAAATTCTGAAAAAATTGTATAAGTAAATAAGTATGAAGTACGTTGAAATGCGATTTGTGCAAAAACAAAAACAAATACACGGACTTTGGATGAATGGTGCATCTACTAAAAAGCATCGGACATTTTTTTGTGTGTAGCACTCATTTTAACGTATTTCATCCTAAGAATTTACACACTTGTGCATTTTGTCTATAAGTATATGTGTATTTTTTTTTTGTCAAAACGAATTGAGACATGCAAATTTGAATTTTGATCATTTCAAAATCGACCTCCATGGAGGCCGAGCTCCATTGAGCATTATCATTGGCTAGAGCTTGTTAGAAGCTCGTACTAGCCAAAGTTAGTCTTCGAACTTGATTTTAGGTCTGTGCTCGTCTCACAGAAAGCTTGTGAAGGCTTGAGGTCAGTTCGGCAAAGCTTCATAACTAAATAAAGTGAATCTTCACTCATGTAAGAATACAATAAGATCCGAACCCCCAACGAAAACCGCAACTACAAGCAGATGGACGACGTCGAGAGCCAGGAACCCCATGGAGATCGGGAGATCAAGGCCGCCACACACTGCCCGTTGTGGCTCATCATGGTGGTCGGGCTGGTCGTCAGCCCCGTGATCGCTGTAGGCGGTTTCCTCCAATACGGGTACTATGTGATCGACGCCCGTTACACCATCGCGGTAGATTCTATCTCCAGCACCAACCCCAAGATGGGCCTCTCATTCAACCTCACCCTTGGCGTCGCCTCCCAAAGTTACGGGTCAGAGGCGTGCATTATCCCCGGCACATACATGGAGGTGGCCTACCGGGGCGTCCACCTCGCCGCCAGCGCGCCCGAAACACGACCGCTCTGCGCTAAGCCACGGAAGGAGATGGAGAAGGTCCTCGCAATGGCCACCACGGGTCCCATAGGGAACGTGTTGGACGATCTTGCGGCCGACATGAATAGAGGGGTGGCGGTGTTCGACGTCACATTGCACCTACCAGTCGGATCGTATGACAGGGTGAATGCATGGGTGTCAGACTGCAAGGGTATGCGGGTCGGGCAGGGCGCTGTGACGTGTGAATCCCCCAACCAATAGTTGTCTGCTTAGCTAGAATAGTTAGTACCTAGTTGATACAAGAATTTTGTTTTACCATAAATTGGTCTGACTAATATATATGGATGATCTAGTTATCAACTCATCGATCAGTATATTGTCCAAAAAGTGTAAACCTCTTTGCTTTCTTTCTTGGAACAATCCGTTGCATGTCGTACATCTTCCGATCGTGGATAGCAGAGTTTCTAAGGTAACGATTATCACAATTCTATTTTTTGTCAAGCCATATTTTCATTGGTTAACTAAATAGAAAAATACATCAAAGCATGTATATTGAAAAAAATACTAGCAACAAAGACCCACGATATATACTTACCATGCTCACTGAAACAAGGGATGAACTGAAAAAAATACATATACAACAATGTTTAAACACTAGAAGACCTAAAATCCAACTAAAAAAAGACCTAAAATCATTTTAGTGGCGGCCGATCTGGCGTGAGGGGAACAACAACTCGAGCATTGTATTCCAACCAACTGAATTTAGTCCAAGCATAAATGCCACGCGGTGCAACTAGTTTGGAGATTGTCGGCAGTGGCTCCAACACGCCGATAACCCCCCACGATGACCACCATGTCATCGACGTAATTGCTATCGGACAGCCTTACAGTCACTTGGAACATACGTGTCGGGCTATGCATGTGCTACTATGACGGCTCGCGGAGACAATGCGGAGGGTAAGGTTGAACGCTGGGTCTAGAGCCGGTAGCCCAAGGTCCGTGGTCGGGTCCAGGCCGGAGATGGAATCGATCCCAAGTTCCCAATAGAGTGTCAACTGAGCGTGGCTCGTATGGTTAGGTTTCTTGTGGTGCAACCAACCAGGGTTCATGTCGTGGTTTTGTCACGGTAGATGTCCTCGTGAAAAGGACTTAGTGGTGAGGCCATCGCAACTAGGTGGTAGCTTGAACGGGGTTGGTCGGAATAGAGAGACGCGAGTTTTACCCAGGTTCGGCCCCTCACGATGGAGGTAAAAGCCTACATTCTGCTTGATTGCTATTGATGGTGATGATCTCGATTACAAGGGTGCGGTTTCGCTACCTCTAACTTCGAGAGCTTCTGCTTTTCTGTCTATCTTGACTTGTCTAATCTTTTTTTCTCCCCCCTCTTGGTGTGCCTCGTCCCTCCTTATATAAGTTGAAGGGGCCGGCTTACATGTAGAGTCCTAGTAGGATTACAACTAGTCTCTTTTCTACTACAAACCGGATCCTAGTCCGGGTCTTGCTTCCCTTGTCAAGGAACTTTTCTCTTCTTGAACCTTATCCGCGAGCCGGCCCATTGGGCTCCCCTTAAGCCGGGTCTCGCCCTGGCCCCTTGGTCTCTTCGTGAGCCGGCCTCCTGCCGGGTTGCACACTGGGCCTGAGTCCTTGTCATCCTGGTCGCCCGGGTAAGCGAGGTGACCCATGAGCCGCCAAGCCGTGGGGAATATCCCCAACATTAGCCCCCAGGTTAGCTTGAATTTATTCATGCTAAGCTTCTGAAAACAAAAATATATTTAATAGAAAATGGCTCGCACAAAAGGCCGCCTTTATTCAATGAACCAGCTTCTGGAAAAATCCGGGTTTCTTCCTCATAATTTCGAGCCGGCTTCTCAATCAACTTGCTGATGCGCATCCTTTGCAGGAAAATATTGGGAATAATAATCCATCCGTTATTGAACCGGTTTTCAAAAGCTTCAACATGTCGATGTCATCTTCCGTCTTGTAGATACAGAACTTGTCGAGTTACGAGCGTCGAGGTTGCCGGGTCATGGAGGTTGATACCGCCGGGTCATGGAATTGGATTCCTAGAAATTGTGGGCCTCTGTCATCGACAAGCTCGCTTCACAATTAACTTGCTCACGCTGGTTCCTTGCGGAAAAATATTGGGAAATAAAACACCCATCTGCCATTGAGTCGGCTTCCAGTGCTTTGGCTTGATGAAAGTTTTGGGAATAAGAAATCCATATGATGTTGAACCGGCTTTCCGGGCCTTTCTATGAGTAGTTTTAGAGGAGATAAACTTTGCAAATTTCTCCACCAAGAATATGAGACCCAGTTCGCTCAAAACTGAAAACTTGAAGGTGTTCCTCCCTTATATCCATATCATCTGTAGCCCCCAAGTTTTAAGAGTATAGAACATAGTGATAGCTTAAGCTTGCTTAAATATAAATGTTGCAACTTTGCATTTCACATGTGTAGCCCCCAAGGGCCGGCTCATCAGTATGTGATGGGCCGGGTCGTCAATTTGGACCTTATAATCTGATTAAACAACTGAATGCTGTAGCCCCCAAGGGCCGGGTTGTCTTGCCTGCAGCAACCTGGGAATTTGAACTTTAACTTTTGATGTTTGTAGATGTATAACTACAAATAATGTAGCCCCCAAGTGCCGGGTTAGCTGTTCTTATCAATCTGACACTTGAACTATCTGTAGTCAATGACTGTATCCCCCAAGGGCCGGGTCACTATTAATAGTGAGCCGGGTATTCGATGAAAATAGTTTAAAATAACAATGCATTAGCCCCCAAGTGCCATGGTGCATGCTTGCAGCGACATGAGACTTTCATACTGAATGTAATCTTGATTTGAATAATGTAGCCCCCAAGTGCCGGGTCGTATTGCCTGCGGCGACTCGGGACTATTCCTTTCACTGTAGAATAAACTCAGATCCACTGTAGCCTCCAAGAACCGGGTTACCTGGCCGCATAGTAGACACTTTTGTATTATCAACTCACCAAATAAATCCTGGTGACCCGGCAAGTGACAACCCAGCGGCAATTGACGCAGAAGGAGAACAAACCAAATGTTAATCCGGCAGATCCAGCTACCGGGTCTCAACCATCAATCACTCTGCAAGCTTGAATTTGCTTTGAAAAACTTGATAGAAAATATCCCAATCGTGGCTTGTAATAGTTTTTGAGCGTGAAACTGCATAGTCTGCCAATGCTATCAAACACTTTAATATTTTGCCTGTGAACTGATGATGCTTTTATAATGAAAGAAATTCTTGGCCGTGGTTGCAGTGCAACCCGGCAAATATGTGTGAAAAAATCCATAAGTGTTGTAGTGTTCTACAAAGCACATGTTGAATAACCCAAAACCCGGTCAATTAAATGACCAGGTATTATATGTGACCCGGCTGGATTTGTAACCCGGGAATTTAGAAGAATTGATATCTCAATCATTTAATACTGGTTATGATAAACCATGATGAAGATCCAGCCATTTTGGCTATCAAAGATCCGTTTGTTCCTGTGGAGTCACAATGTAACCCGGTTTGAAGACCAGCTCCTGCGACATAAACAAATATAGATATGCATAAATGATGCATTGTATGATGATGCAATGTATGATGATGCAATGTATGATAATGTATGTGTATGATAACAGATTTTAAAAACACCAGCTTTCGAGGCATGGCATAAGACCGGCTTTCAAGGCTCGAGTCTTGGTTTCGCTTCCTGTGGAAGCAGGCCTTTTGGCCTCTTTTGGTTTGTCCTATCTCTCTGCAAGCCGGTCTCACGCAACCAATCGAGCGTTTTAACTCTGATGAATTCAGGGTCACCTTTGTGATTGACTCATCAGGCGTACGCCGGGTTGCTTTTTAGGGAGTAGCATCTTGCTAACAGGCAGGTTTAACCAAGTATAGTTTGGCATTTCGCCGGGTTAAAAGGGTTTTATAAGCTAAACTCGATGAGTTGGAAGCCCCCAAGTAACCATATGATCATGGAAAAGCTCAGCATAGGATATACAGGAGACAATGCTACTACTGCAAAACATCTGGGGTTCAGATAAGCCGGCATTCGCTTGATCATTATTGAGCAGGCCGGGTCATCCTTGAGGCCAGGTCCTGTAGCAGGCCAGATCATCCTTGAGGCCAGATCCTGTAGCAGGTTGGGTCTTGACCGCGGATAATTCCCCTGACAATACCGATGTTTAGACTGCGCATCATGGCAACTAGTCTTCTTTGGTAAACTTTCTTTCTCGCCAATAAGGCAGCAGCCCCCGAGCACCGGGTTGTCTTCCCTGTAACGACCCAGGGTTTTTGTATTTATTGAAACCGGCCGAATCTGCCGAGTCATGTCTGTGTAGCCCCCGAGTCTTAAGACAACTCGAGGAATCGGCTTGAGATTCATCATACCTGGCTGTGGCATAAGCCGGCGTAGAGTTGATAGCCGAAAGATGAAATTTATTGAAGCCAAAGGTGCGTGGCGAGTTGATGATCTTCGCAATGCTCGTTGTATGTCCTCGGAGGCTGATAATAGATATTTTTTTTTGCTCCAGCTTGTTGGAGTAGACCAGGCTGCAGGGATGGCGACCTCTGCGCGTCCGTTAAGCTGCTCGTCCGGGCGGGCGTGGCCCTGGCATGTTGATGTAGTCCAGATCGCGGGGGCGGCGGCCTGTGCGCGTCCGTTGGGCAGGTCAGGCGAGCAGGCGCAGTCCTGGTGTGTTGATGAAGACGTGGGAGTCGACTGCGGCATTGGAAACCGCGGACGCACGAGTCGGCCGCGACGTTGTTAGCCGGCGCGAGCGTGCAAGTCGACCGCGGCGTTGTAAGCCGGCGCGGGCGCGTGAGTCGGCCGCGGCGTTGTAAGCCGATGCGGACCCGCGAGTCGGCCGCGGCGTTGAAGTCGGCCGTGGGGACGAGAGTCGGCCGCAGCGTTGTAAGCCGGCGCGGGCGCGTGAGTCGGCCACGGCGTTGGAGTCGGCCGTGGCGTGTTGATGTAGACTGGACCACGGGGGCGACGGCTTACACGCATGTCCGTCGAGCAGCGCGGCACGGACGAATGTCCGTGCAGAATGATGCCGGCGCGTGCTCCGTATCCGCGGTATAATGCCACTTTTGTAATGAATAATTTTCCTGCATAAAAATATTATAGGCCAGAGTAATTGTTCTCAGACGAATTAATATGTGCTGATAAAATACATAGAAAGGATAACACCTGATGTTTTGTCGGTGCACACGGATTACTCGCGCTGGATAATGATGGACGTAATCAGGCGAAAAGATAGCATATGTACGCCTAGCTCGGCTGATCTGATGTAGCAGGGCGGCGAGACCATGCGCCTTTGACGGGTAGCCCAGTGTAGGGCCGTTGCAGCGCGTGCTGCCTTAACGTTGTTCGCGCAGCAATATGATGTATCACGGTGGTGTACGGCGACTCAGAGGATCGGTGGAGGCCGCGTGCCGAACGCCGGCAAATTCCATAAACCTGGTGATCCCCTCATGCCCATAGGATTTTGAGAGAGGGACCTTTGGTTATGTGCCCCCACGTGCACGCACTGTACGAGCACCACGAGCAAGTCTCCATGTGGAGCAGTTACCCTTTTTTTCTTTTCAAGTCTCGGCTCTTGGGCAAGTACTAATAGCACCTGTCCTTCATCTTTTTACGTATTAGTAGCATCGATGACCTTCATGGATGTGATTTTTCAACAATATTTTAAGTAGACCTAGGGAGCTCACGGGGCTACGGCCTCTTGATCCAACCGACAGTTCATCACTTTTTTCCGTGGGTGTAAACAACAACAACAACAGTTGCATCGGGACTTGTAGCTGTGTCTTTAGTTGCTTTTGCATGGACTGGCCGCTCGATAATGAATCGGATCTACGCATGCAGCGGCGAACCATCAGATTTCTTGTACTCGTGTACTGCTTCCAAGAAGAAGCTGATCCCTAATACAACTCAATGTCTACTTGATTCCTTCAGCCTTCAATTGATTTTCTTCATGTATGGAGTTGTGCCACCGCAGCCGATCCACTAGCAGAGTGCGATGGTAGGAACGAGACAGATTGGACCGCACAGGTCGGCGGTGGCGGCAGACGAAACATCGTCGGTGTTTTTAAACCCGATCACATATGGAGAACTAGTACTGTCTCGGTTGAAACTTCCGTGAACACGTGCACTGCGTCAGCTCCAAGTTGATCTGACATGGCTGCCTGTTTATATGGGAAGAGAACTAGCATGACGACTCGACTGCTCGGTCACGCCTAGAATCAAACCCCTGTCCGTCTCGGCCACTTGCGGCTATAGCGATCTTTTATGGATCGTCGATGCCCGTGCCCGCTGTCGAAGTAAGCCGCCGGTCTCGTCGAAACAATCTAATGACCGTATATGGCGGTGCAGAGACGCGCAACCCTAACTTTCGTCTTAAACTCGTATATGCCAGCTCCAAACTTTATCACGGTTTTGATCACAAACGATGAATTTGCCCGCTCTGCCCAAGGTTGTCCCATGCCGGGTCATCTTGCGCAATTGTTCGGTGCCGGTTCTTCTTCATCTGACTAATTGCGAGCTTCTCGATCCCTGAGAGATCTCCCTCCAAGAATACAACACCACCGTGCGCAGGCCCCACGGTGGGCGCCAACTGTCGTGGTTTTGTCACGGCAGATGTCCTCGTGAAAATGACTTAGTGGTGAGGCCATCGCAACTAGGTGGTAGCTTGAACGGGGTTGGTCGGAATAGAGAGACGCGAGTTTTACCCAGGTTCGGCCCCTCACGATGGAGATAAAAGCCTACATCCTGCTTGATTACTATTAATGATGATGATCTCGATTACAAGGGTGCGGTTTCGCTACCTCTAACTTCGAGAGCTTCTGCTTTTCTGTCTATCTTGACTTGTCTAATCTTTTTTTCTCCCCCTTCTTGGGGTGCCTCGCCCCTCCTTATATAAGTTGAAGGGGCCGGCTTACATGTAGAGTCCTAATAGGATTACAACTAGTCTCTTTTCTACTACAAACCGGATCCTAGTCCGTGTCTTGCTTTCCTTGTCAAGGAACTTTCCTCTTCTTGAACCTTCTCCGCGAGCCGGCCCATTGGGCTCCCCTTAAGCCGGGTCTCGCCCTGGCCCCTTGGTCTCTTCGTGAGCCGGCCTCCTGCCGGGTTGCACACTGGGCCTGAGTCCTTGTCATCCTGGTCGCCCGGGTAAGCGAGGTGACCCATGAGCCGCCAAGCGATGGGCCGGGTTATACCTCCTGGCCGGGTCAAACCGTGGGGAATATCCCCAACAGTTCAAGTCTTAAACTTGGCATTGGTGGTCGCTTTTTCTTGGATTTATTTCAGGCCTTCTGTGACGACTTCGTCAATCTCAAGATCATGTGCCGACTCAATATCTCGAAGGTGCTCATAGGGTAGTGTGTGTGCGTGCGTTTGTAGGGATGAGTGTATGCTCATATGTACGAGCGTCTGCGTCTGTATTGTGTTAAAAAAAAAATACCAACCGAGTACTCCTGGTTCGTCTGGTTTGTTAGTTGCTCCGTAGGATTGCCTAAGTAGTACGCAAGTCTCCGGCCGAAAAGAAATTATTATTTTTACGGGTGAAAAGAGAAATTAGTTGGCCAGTTAACATCCTTTCCGATAACAACACCATCTGCTATATAAATTCCAGCCCCAGCCACAGACCCCAACCCAAACACAAACACACGGAACAATCAATCGATCTAACAACAACAGCGTACGTCCATGGCCGCCACCGTCAACCGCGGCGGCGCTCCAGACTACGACAGCCCAGGTATCTTATGCACACTACTGGCCGTTGCCGCTGCGATTCTACTCGTGGCCGGTCTAGGCTGTTTGCTCTACTACGTGCCTGCCTCTCCGTACTACTACTACGTCGCCATCGACTCCGCCTCAGGCCTCCTAGACGCTCCGGCGCCGGACCTCACCCTGAATCCGGAGTTCCTTATTACCGTCCGCATCACCTTGGCGAGCCCCGGTAGTGGCGTCTGCATCGAGGCCGGCACGTACGTGGAGGTGTCCTACCGCTGCGTCATGCTCGCCTCTAGCACGGCGACATCGGAGACTCTGCACCGAGCCGGCCAAGTCAAGGGAGGTGCCCTTCGTCGCTAGGGGCGTTGGCGTGCGCGTGCCAGGGTACATGATGGACAACCTCGCCGGCGATGTGCGGAACGGGGTGCATGTGTTCGACGTCACGATCAAACAGTCCGACGCCTTCTACATCAATCGAAGGGTGAAGTCGTGCGGTGGCAGGCGAGTCGGCGGGCACACCGCCGCTGAGTTGGAGATCGCATGCGATGGGGTGTGCTTGTGCCCTGACCCGGACCAGAGAAGGATCCCTTCGCTCAACTCGCCCACAAAACACATCTCTGCTCAATCAATTCTTATGTAAATCAAGACCAAGGATGTCGTGCCCTTCAAGTTGAAATCTATTTGCTCAAGATCAGCCGTCGAGATGTGTTACGCATTTACAAGAGTTAGATTAAACGTTTTTTTTTTTGACAAAGGGAATATATTAATATCGCGAAGATACCAATTACACCCGGCCTCTGTACCAACAAGATGTCCAAAGGCATCAAGGATACTCACAGCCAAAAAAGAAAATAAAAAGAACAGAAGAAAATAGACCCCGCCACGGTGATCAGTCACTAGAATCAGCAACACTCTAACCACCACCGAATACAACACCCGGATTACAAAAGAGGTTCTCCAAAGGCAACGCCTCCCAGAAGGAAACAATGCACAAGCGTTGTCGTTGCCCGATCGAAGATCTTGGTTTTCACCTTTGAGAAAGTCCGAGTTCACCCAAAAACAATGCCTTCAATAAGGCCATTGCCAGGTACAACCAATAAAGGCCAGACCTTGGGTTTTCATCCTAGGAATCGAGACTCGGTACTCGAGGAGCACCACCAAAAATGTAGTCCTCCAGTGTTGCCGCCCCCGCTTGCCGAGGCCGCTGTTGCAAGTCACCAAACACCTGGCACACAGTCTTCATCGCATCCCGTACACCCTTCCACCAAAGCTTCAAGACCTCCAATCGCAGCCGCCAGGACTTTCTCCACCTCTATCAATGTCTTGGGAATCTTAGACTTAAACATGTCCAATGACACCAATAAGAAATCAAAGCTTCGTGTCGCGCCCTCTTGAGGCCGTGCTGGCTGATAATATGAGCGCGCGCGACCGGAGTCTTTCCGATCTAGATATCCAGGGACGACATACGCCAATCCGTATAGATCACATGTCTTTGTAACTAGATGATATCCGGCGCGTTCCTGTGGGGATTTTGTAGAAGATTGATGCAATGATGAATATTTAAAATCATGGACAAAAATATATATTCATTTGTTGGAACCATTTATGAAAAAATGAGTTGATTAGCTGATAGAAAAATATTGTGTAACATAATTTAAGCAGCAATTAGTGCATTGAGGCCAACTCCAACATGCGAATGCATTTGGTTCGTCCCTGTCCGTTTGGGTCAAAACGGATAGAAAACGCGGGCCAAGGCACCGACGCAAACGGACGGGCACCCATTTTCTGTTCATCCGCGACCCATTTCCGGTCCAAATTTGGGCCGCATTTGCGTGGAACGGACAAAGCGCGGACGTGCGGGACGCACACCCTTGTCCTCCCCCCTGGCTTGCCCGTTCGGGCCACCACGTTTCCATTTTCCCCCTTGTCTCCCAAAAACCCTCCTGCCCTCCCGCTCCTACCTTGGCCACCGCCCCAAACGACGCCTCTGTCGCCATCCCGGCCGCCACCGACGCCCGTTCTGCGACCCCGAAGAAGAAGAAACCCAAGAAGGTGCTCACGCCGGCGCAGCTCGCCCGAGAAACGGCGAAGAGGGCTGGCCGGAGGGCCGTTGCTGCGGAGAGGACAAGGACAAGGACGATGAGAAAAAGGTGATGCTGTCAAGGCTGTGGTCCGCATACGGTGGCAAGCGGATCATTGTGCTCACGACCAACCACTGGGAGAACCTAGACCCGGCACTGATCCAGCGGGGCAGGATGGACATGCACATCGAGATGTCCTACTGCTGCTTCGAGTCCTTCAAGGTGCTCGCCAAGAACTACCTTGGTGCTGTTGAACACCATCTGTTAGTGAAATTGGGCAGCTTCTAGGCGAGGTCAACATGTTAGCAGCTGAGGTAGCGGAGAACTTGATGCCTAGGTCAAAGAAGAAGGACGTGGACGCCTGCCTCGGTAAGCTGGTTTTTGTTGACACCAGATTTTGACGTGGCCAAAAACCCAATTAAGATGGCCTCAAATGAGGAAGTGATCTACATGAAAAAGTTCCGTATTGTCGTCATGAACATCTCTGAAGCTTGGGTCATTGCCATCCGATCTCATCTCGGGGGCCGAAGTTGTGCTCGTAGTACTAGGATTTTGTATGCAGAGTACTGTTCGGCCGATTACGCCTCCAAGACGGCCTCGTCTGAGAAAATTTTCTACATGGATTGTCTTTGTCTCGTCGAAACGATCTATTTTGATGTAAAAATCGTCTCAAATTTACGCACTTGTGCATTATGTCTATATAAGTATATGTGTGTTTTTAAAAAATATTTTTAACGTGCAAATTTGAATTTTGATCATTGCAAATTCGCTCCATGGAGGCCAAGCTCCATTGAGCATTATCGTTGGCTAGAGCTTGTTAGAAGCTCGCACGAGCCAAAGTTGGACTCTGGTGGCAGCCTGCTAATTTCCTTTCGGAGACCTGCGTACGTACGTACGTACTAATTAGGTACATATACAATTCCGGATTCCCAAAGGATACTAACTACCGATACAATTTAAACTAATCCAAACTACCGATACAATTTAAACTAATCCAAACTAGTTTCCTATCGGAGACGTGTGCCTATCGATCCTTTTCTTCTCCATATATAAGTAGGCTATATACGCCCGCAAGTACAAGGAGATGGACGACGCCGAGAGCCAGGCACCCCATGGAGATCGGGAGATCAAGGCCATCAGACAGTACCCGTGTTGGCTCATCATGGTGGTCGCGGTGCTCGTCGGCGCCATGATCGCTGTAGGCATTTTCCTCCCGTAATGTATGATCCACGCCCGTTACACCGTCGAGGCAGATTCTGTCTCCAGCACCGACCCGAAGACGGGCCTCTAGTTCAACCTCATCCTCGGCGTCACCTCCCAAAGTTACGGGTCAGATGTTGAATATATGAGCAAATTACTACAATATTTAATCCGAGTAAGTAGAAAATAAATCATGACAGCAAGAGCATAGATTAAACTAATCATGCAGACTAGCATCGTAAACGAGTAGATCGAATCTACGGCACAGACTAGACACATAAATTCTAGCATGATCTTAAACAGAGAAGACAAGATTACGTACGGAGCAGCGGGAGTAGAACCGCCAGTGTTGATGTTGTCGGCCATGTCGTTGAGGAAGAGGCTGCCAAGATCGGGGAAGACGTCGCTGGCAGCAGTCGCGCGAGTGCGCTCCCCAAAAACCTGATCGCCCCTCTCCCGTACAGGATCACGAGAGGCGGGGTTCCGGAGGCCTGCTGTCCCTTCTCGCGGTGCACGCCGGAAGGAGGGATGGAGAAGACTTGTATGGCGGCGCAATGCTCTGGAACGGTGCGAAACCATATGTTGGGACGGCGGCTAGGGTTGGCAGGGACCTCGCGTATATATATGCACGGCAGGGTAGAGAGACGTGGACTGGACGAGGCGAGGCGAGGTGTGGCGAGGCGAGCGAGGAGGAGGAGTGCGCGAGGGCCTCTTCTCTTCTCATTCTCTTACAAGTGCTAGAAGAGCTCACCTTATAAAGAGGTGTAGCTCTCTCTCCACTAGCGGGGTGGGACTAAACTTTAGTTCCACCCACACCACACCAACAGCCAACACAAATGGGCCATGAGAGTTTTAGATTTTTGGATGGGCTTTGGGCCAAAGGCCTGATAGCAAAAAATCCAACATCAGAGGCGTGCATTATCCCCGGCACATACGTGGAGGTGACCTACCGTGGCGTCCAGATTGCGGCCAGCGCGCCCGAGACACGGTTCATCTGCGCTAAGCCATGGAAGACGAGGGAGGAGAAGGTCCTCGCAATGGCCACCATGGTTCCCGCAGGGAACGTGTTGGACAGTCTTGCGGCCGACATGAAGAGAGGGGTGGCGGTGTTCGACGTCAAATTGCACCTACCAGCAGGGTCCTATGACATGATGATGAGCGCATGGGTGTCAGGCTGCAAGGGAATGCTGATTGGTCAAGGCGCTGTGGCGTGTGAATACCTCTTCTAATAGTTGTCTGCTTAGCTAGAATAGTAGTTGATGCAAGTTTTTTTTTCACCGTATGCTTAATCTGAGTTGAGTATATACGGATCATCTACAGTAGTTATCAACTCATCGATCAGTGCGTTGTCAAAAAGGTATAAACCTCTTTGCTTTGTTTCTTGGAACTGTCCGCTGCATGTCGTACATCTTTCTATTGTGGTTAGCAGAGTTTCTAAGTCCTGTTTGTTCTCTCAATCGTGGTTAGATAACAATTACCATAATTCTATTTTTTGTCGAGCGATATTTTCATTGGTTAACTAAATAGAAAATATATATCAAGTCATGAATATTGAAACAAATGCTAGCAACAAAGACCCACTGTACTTACCATGCTCACTGAAACAAGGGATGAACCGGAACAAAAATTACATATACAACAATGTTTAAACACTAGAAGACCTAAAATCCAACTAAAAAGACCTAAAATCATTTTTAGCTAACACGGCTGATCTGGCGCGAGGGAAACAACAACTCAAGCATTGTATTCCAACCAACTGAATTTAGTCCAAGCATAAATGCCACATACCCTAAAAAAATGCATGAATGCCACACGGTGCACTCAGGGATTGCTGAAGTCGTTGGGCACAAGCGCCGCGCGCCACTTGTGGCGCCTGAGGTTCCTGTACCTGTTCACGGCGTCCATCAGGCCGAGCAAGTAGTTGTCAGCTGACCAGTGCACCTGGCCGACGACGTTGCTGAAGAATCGCCAGGCGACCTTTCTGCTGTTGAGATGGCTGGCAAGGACGCCGTGCAGGTCCAGGATCCTCATGTCATCCGCCGAGGTGACGAGGCAGTCCATGAAGACAGCGTAGGTGGAGACGTCCCGCGCGGGGTGTCCGGGTATGTCTGCTCGAACGCGATCAGGTTACGAAACAGCGACTCGCTCGAGTCGTTGAGCTACAGCTGCGGGATCTCCAGGACGCCGCGGGCGAACCTCACGTCCATGAAGCTCGTGGTGTCCTTTCTCTTTCGGAACCGGACCCCCGCCTCCTCCAGCTCCTTGGCGCACGGGATCCACTGCGGGAGCTCCAACAGCAGTTCGTCGCTTCGGTGGCGGCGGCGCCGGCGGGAATGCTGCTGGCAGTCACTCGTCGGCGGTAAGGTGACGGAGAGGTAGAAGAGGTGTAGCAGGTGGTGCACGTCATCGCAAGCAACGGGTGAGCGGTGCAGCACCTGGGGACGGAGAGACCGGAAAAGCCTGACGCTGCCCGGTCACGAGGAGCTCTTGGGGCTTGTCCTCGTTCCTCAGCTGCTGAAAGAGCTCCCGGACCACGAAGAACGGGATCTGGTTCTCCAGCAGCAGCAGGTCGCGCGTCACGAACTGCCACATGAAGCACCTGCCGTACACCTGAGTCGAAACTGATCGCCATAGTCTCATCATCATCGTCATCCTCCTCCTCTTCATAGTCTATGAACTATGGTTCCAAGAGACTCTTGTGTCGGTTGATGAGCAGTCGCACGCAGCTCCATTTGTATCCTTCCATCTTCAACAAGCTTTCCCTGTCCTGAATTGCCCACCGACAATAAATCTCGGGCCCTCCCAGATGAACAGCAACCGGCTCATATTCTCCTCTGGGGTTATGATCCAAGTTTTTAAGTTCCTCGATCGGGGACAATGTACATGATGGGTTGCCGTGTCCTGCAGGATCCGCACTGCACAACTGCTCCAACATTTTTTTTAAATAGCCCGGACCTACACGGACATCGCCATTTCCTGAGAAAAACCAAATTGGCAGAAGATCCTTCTTCCCTCCTCTCATTAACTAACATGTAGTTTGAAGGGAAATACCCCTTGGTTCTTGGGTGTGTATACCGGAGTGACGAGGCGAGGCGGGCGGCGGAGGAGGAGCGCGCGGGAACAACTTCTCTTCTCAAGCTTCAATAGCATGCGGAAGAGAATCCCTTATAAGGAGGTCCAACTCGGTATGGGACTAAACTTCCCACCACACACTATACCATATATCCCACATGGGCCCTTAGAGATTTTTCTGAAATTGTTAGATGGGCCCAAGGCCAACCCCTATATTTCAACAGCATTTGTCTAAGCATGACATCCTCTTCAAGCGCTGTTCCAGCACCGTCGCCGGCGGTCGCGGGTTCTCGGTATCGGTGGACTTGGTGTCCAAGCCCGACGGGTATCCCACCATGGTTGCGCTCGTCGAACGATCTGGCTATGGCTTGGTACACGATCTGCCTTGCATATGCTAGTTTAATTAGGGTTTGGATTTGGCGCGATGTCATCTCCGAGGTTAGTTTATATACGCACGCGTATCTGCTTAGACCGTAAGTGGTACTAACACTATAGACTTCAATCGAGCTGTACGTCTCTCGCTACTTAATTTGGAGTTTTCAACTACCTCACGGAATCGCATTACTCATGAAGAAGAGCGAATTGATCCGGCACACTCAGTTCGTTTCACTAGAGAAGCACTTGCTCTCCTCAACATTCCGCTGCAGCAAGCTAAGGTACTCCCTGGTCATGACTGGAGGCCGCCGGAGTTGGGCTTCATCACATGCAATACTGATGCAGCGACCCGTCGAGAGGATGGGAAGGGAGGGGCAGGGGGTGTTCTTCAGTCCCCTACCTCGTTTCTAGGGGCATGGAGCAAGCCTCTTCTTGGAGTCACTGATCCTTTGATTGCCGAAGCAATGGCACTTCGAGAAGGAGTTATTGTTGCTAACTTACGTGGCTTCAAGAATATTGTCATGGAGACAGATTGCCAGGAGGTAGTTAACCTCTGGAACACTCGCCGCGATTCCCGTTCGGTCATGGCACCACTTCTTCTGCAAATTGGAGAGCTATGTAGTAATTTTGATGTTTCTTTACTTCGTCATGTGCCTAGATCAGCTAACGGTCCTGCACATCTGTGTGCCCCCACTAGTAGAAAATGGGCCATCAGTCCCGGTTCGGGAGGGCCTTTAGTCCCGGTTGCCCAACCGGGACTGCGCAATCGGGACTAAAGGCCCACCCCTTTAGTCCCGGTTGTGTTGCGAACCGGGACTAAAGGCCCTCCACGGGGCCGCTGTCTGGAGCGGGGCTGGAGACTAAAGGTGGAGCCTTTAGTCCCGGTTGGTAACACGGTATAACCAACCGGGACTAAAGGAATTTTTTTTTTGAATTTTTTTTGAATTTTTTTAAGTTTTTCCCGATTTTTAAATCTTTGAATTATTTGACAATTTAATCTCTAATCATCCCTTCTCACTGGTCCAACGTGAAGCACTCATTCCAAATCGTCTAACTTCCCGGCCGCCCCAGCACGCTTAACTTCCCAGTTCTATTTCCCCTAGTTTCCAAGTCTGCACTTGTTGTTTTCCTGACAATAGTAAGCTATCAATCCTATTAACCCTTAGGTCTTGATGTCACATGATTTAATTTTTTGAATTCCAAACAATTATTAAAATAAAATAAGTAATAATAATATTGAATTTCAATGAAAATAAAATGAGTAATAATATTGTTTTATTCATTTTTTTGCCATTTATTCATTTAATATGGCATAATTAATATCTTTAAATCTGTAAATAGAAATTCGACAAATAATATATGCATTATTATCAGAAAAATGCGAGGAATCCAAATATGACATCATTGTCAGGAAAACAATTACAAAAGCTAAATTATTGTCAAACAACAGAAACTAAAGTTAATTATATTAAAGTGGCAAAAAGAATTACTTTTTAATATAGCAAAACTAATTCTATCAACTATAATTAAAGGCTAAACAACTATTAATACAAAACAGTAGCAAAATTAATATTAATTAATTATAAAATTTTATCTACTGTTGTCTAACAGAAGCATACCAGAACATGTTAAAATCTGTAGAAAGAACTAACTAAAAATAATTAAAAACAACAATTAAATGACTAAAACAACTATATAAGCAAAACAGTACTGTTTTAATTAAAATCCTAATTTAAATTATTCTAAAAATAACCAAATAAATCTTACTGTGACAACAATCTAATATGTGACTAGGAGAAAAAATAATTAAATTAAAAACTATTTTGAAACTCAAGTTATTCACAATCTAGGGTTTGAAGAAAATTTGAACAAATTCAAATTTAAACCATTCAAATTTGAAAAATAATGGCACAAACAGAAACTAGACAAAATTTTGAATCTAATGCAAAAAGAATCACTCAAAAACATCAAATATCCTAAAAGATATAAGCAATTTAAAACAGAAACTAAAAACAGAAAACAAATGAAAAAACAGAAAAGAAACTTTCAAAACCCCTTTAGTCCCGGTTGGTGTCTCAAACCGGGACTAAAGGTCTAACCTTTAGTCCCGGTTGGAGATACCAACCGGGACTAAAGTTAGTCCGGGTTGGTGTCTCCAACCGGGACTAAAGGTCTAACCTTTAGTCCCGGTTGGAGACACCAACCGGGACTAAAGTTAGTCCGGGTTGGTGTCTCCAACCGGGACTAAAGGTCTAACCTTTAGTCCCGGTTGGAGACACCAACCGGGACTAAAGTTAGTCCGGGTTGGTGTCTCCAACCGGGACTAAAGGTCTAACCTTTAGTCCCGGTTGGAGACACCAACCGGGACTAGAGGGGTTCGCACCGGCCGCATCCTGCCGCAGCCCCTTTAGTCCCGGTTGGTATCTCCAACTGGGAATAAAGGTTGCGTTTGACCCGGGACTAAAGCTAGCCGAGCCCCGTCCGGCGTCCTAGCCGCTCGAATCGGGACTAATGCTCACATTAGTCCCGGTTCATAACGCGACCGGGACTATTGATCCTTTCCGGCTAGAACGAAAGCCCTGTTTTCTACTAGTGCCCACATGCATGTATGTTGGATAGGACTGAAAGTTGGATTGATGGACCTCCTAGTTTTCTGATCAGTAGCCCTCTGGCTGACTACTCGGCGAACGCTTTCGTTGAATAAAGCTCTCAAAATTCTTCTGCAAAAAAAAAAAAAAAAAAACTACCTCACCTTCAACCGACATATAAGTTTATTTAGATCAGCAAAAAATCTTTTTTTTTAGAATCACCGGGGAAGATTTCTCCCACCTGATGCGGCCAAATCCAAGAGCCACCCTTTAGGCTTTGGCTGATCCATATTATAAGGAAAGCCGGATCGAAAACATGAACAAGTTGGCCTCGTTTATGAGGGAAACCGGGCCGAAAACCGTAAATATAGCAAGGGTAAAAAAAGAAGAGAGAAAAAAGACGGCCAAGACAAAGCACGCCTAGCTAGCAGACAGGAGGACCATCACAATGAGGACACAAGTAGATGTGAGGTGTTGTCTAGGGATCACAATACCAAAACTTTGCAAGCGGCCTAACGCACCGCACTAGCGTGCTGTCTAGGGTTTTCAGATGCCGTTGTCTCTGTTGCCACATACATTGTTGTGATAATGCCAGAATTATTAATATTTGCTCCTTTCTCATAATTTATAACATTGCAGTGGCACTTAGTTTCTCTGACTTCACCCGGTTCTAGAGTTCAACTGCATGCTCTAAGCATAAAATTGTGTCTGCGCTGTATTTGTTCATATTGCACAGGATGCTTGTGAAACTCTATGTATAGATAGATGATCGACCAATCGAATGCCCGTGCGTTGCCACGGAATAACAAACTTACATATAAATAAATTAATTACAGCATCATTATGATCCTAAAAACATAGAGGCGTGGAGCACGTCAATGAGAGAAACTACGACAGCGTATGCAATGACCATATTGTCACCAGATCACTCGTATCCTGACAACAGCTTCATGATGGCCCACCCCTGGATGGGCCTAGCAGTCAGCCCGTTAGTCTTGAGCTCGGTCTTGTTGCTCGCATACCTCGTGGCTCCACCCAAAACAAGTAACAATTGTTGTAGCGTAGATCCAGAAAAATATTGACCTTGATTCTAGATCACATTCTTGTCTCATATTCCCGTGGATTCATTGAAATCTTGGGAATCTTTTCATGGAGAGCCACTCCATTTTTTCTGTCACCATTGCTCTACTACAACAAGTCTTTATCATTAGTTTCAGCATCAAATCATCTTCTGCCGTGCAGGTCCAGGATCCTCATGTCCTCCGCCGAGGTGACGAGGCAGTCCATGAAGACAGCGTAGGTGGAGACGTCCCGCGGGGTGTCCGGGGATGTCTGCTCGAACGCGATCAGGTTACGGAACAACGACTAGCTCGAGTCGTTGAGCTACAGCTGTGGGATCTCCAGGATGCCGCGCGCGAACCTCACGTCCATGAAGCTCGTGGCATCCTTTCTCTTTCGAAACCGGACCCCCTCCTCCTTCAGCTCCTTGGCGCACGGGATCCATTGTGGGAGCTCCGACAGCAGTTCGTCGCTTCAGTGGCGGCGGCACCGGCGGGAATGCTGCTGGCGGTCACTCGTCGGCGGTAAGGTGACGGAGAGGTAGAAGAGGTGCAGCAGGTGATGCACCTCATCGCAAGCAATGGGTGAGCGGTGCAGCACCTGGGGACGGAGAGACCGGAAAAGCCTGAGGCTGCCCGGTCACGAGGAGCTCTTGGGGCTTGTCCTCGTTCCTCGGCTGCTTTTTTTTCGAAAAGGAGGATTACCCCCGGCCTCTGCATCAACATGATGAACACAGCCATCTTTATTAATTATTCATCAGAGTCTGACAAAATGAATATAAGGATCAACCCAAAGCCACCTTCTAGCTAGGCGAACAAAGTCGCCGCACCTACAAGTATACAGATGTGCCCTATCCGCATAACAGTCACTATCTAATCCGGTGGCCTAAAGCCCAGCCAGTCTAGGCGTCCCATAACGTCCATCGCATGCGCACACTCTAGGATACGCTGCCGCAATCTTCCGACATCCCGTCTTCAGGAGAAATCACTACATAGATCTTGCCAGTCACATCTACCGTCGACATAATCACAACGCTAGACAGTGCCACCACCCTGCGCCCGTCCATCAACACACGTCCATCGCCAAGACCCCGCTGCGCCATGCCGCCGAGACCCGCCGTCGCTGACGCAGTAGATGCCACACCGTCACCACCTCCGGCAGTAGCAGGAGCGGGATCTGGTTCTCCAGCAGCTGCAGGTCGCACGTCACGAACTGCCACATGAAGCACCTGTCGTGCACCTGAGTCGAAACTGATCGCCATAGTCTCATCATCATCGTCATCCTCCTCCTCGTCATAGTCTATGAACTATGGTTCCAAGAGACTCTTGTGTCGGTTGATGAGCTGTCGCACACAGCTCCATCTGTATCCTTCCATCTTCAATAAGCTTTCATTGTCTTGAATTGCCCACCGATGATAAATCTTGGGCCCTCCAACGGAGAATATGAGCCGGTTGATGTTCGTCTGGGAGGGCCCAAGGTGGGCAATTCATAAGTTTTTTTAGAATAAACTTGACCTTTTTTGCACTAGTATGTAATTTTCCGCCAACCAAAACCCAGCGTTGACTTCAGGGCCAAAATAACAAAAAAACGAAGTCAAAATAGTGTGAATAGTGTTGTTGGATGATATTGTGTCAGGGTTTTGCAAGTTTAGAAATTTTAAATCATAATTGCAAGCCTGTGAAAAATACCAACATGGTTCTCATTTGCCAAGTTAAAAAAAATCATAGTGATGTACAGGGTTGAGACAAAGATACATTGGTTGAGGTATTAGACAGAAGAGAGGACACAGTACGTGGACAATTTAGAATTTGTATTTACATGGCCTAATATCAAGGAAAAAACGTTATTAGTGGCACCTATAATCAGGAGGCATGATAATCACACATGAGCTGATCTCGATTGGCCTAGACTATTTGAGTTGCTCACCACCAGCACGTACAGATGCAGGGCTTGGTGCACGCATGCATGTGTAACCTCGACCCATTGGCTGGACTAATTCAAACTTATTGAAGTCTATCAACTAGTTGGATAAGTATGCATGCAACAACGATCCAAATGGCCAATTGAGAGCTTCGCCGAACAGCCCGGCCGGAGGAGTTTGTTTTGTAACGGCGACGCGGTTTAACGTAAACCTGATTGATATAGCCCTGGAGTAGAAAAGGAGGCACAGAAGGAGGGGGATGAAGACAGATCCTTCACACACCCACGCCGGCCACTAGCATCACGCACACAACGCCGGAATCACACCACACTCCCTTTCCTAAGACCACGTTCATCATTCATAAGTACACATCCATATCCATACTCCACACGCACGGTTGATCAACACTCCTTTCAATCTTCATAACTTCAAGTCCCGGACCAATGGCGTTATCTGGTGAGTAGATCGCATGAAGGTAACATGCGGTTATTCATTTATTTCTTTTGTTTTGTTCTCTCGCTGCTGCAGGTTGGTGGTGTCTCGGGACTCAACCTGGCGATCGAATCGTGGTCGTAGACATTTCACCCTTCGATCTACAAAAAGAGTATGATGACATCTCGTGGCTCAACATGGCGATCTAATCGTCGCCGCGGATGTGCGTTGATCTGATATGGAAAAAGAAAGTTATGACATTTCGCGGCTCAACATGGCGATCTAATCGTCGCCACGGATGTGTGATGATCCGATGTGGAAAAAAAAAGTTATGACATCTCGCGGCTCAACATGACGATCTAATCGTCGCCGCGGGTGTTTGTCTATCTAATATGGAAAAAAAGAGTGATGACATCTCGCGGCTCCACCTGGCGATCCAATCGCCGCCGGAGATGTGTGTTGGCACGTTATAAAAAAAAGATTTATGACATCTCACGGCTCTACACTAGTGGAGAAACGGCCTTTAGTCCCGGTTGGGAAGGGCCTTTAGTCCCGATTCACCAACCGGGACTAATAAATCGGGACTAAAGGCCACCACCCTTTAGTCCCGGTTGGCCACGACCCGGGACTAAATCCGTGCCACGTGGCCGACAGCACGCGCCGGGGGCTGGGGACCTTTAGTCCCGGTTGATGACACCAACCGGGACTAAATCCCTGCCACTTTAGTCCCGGTTGGTGACACCAACCGGGACTAAAGGTTTAGGGGTTTAGGGGTTTAGGGTTTATTGTTTATTTTTCCTTTTCATTTTGTGTTTTTCATTTAATTCTTTTTCATTTCAAACATATTTTAAGCTACTACATACTGTACACGTTATGTATATATAATAGAATTTCTCGTAGAACCAATCATATATCATATAATTTCTCGTACGGCCATGCATACACATATATATATATATAATTTGGTATATACAATTTCTCCTACAATTTGCAGATCATTACATGCAGGCATTAGGTGAAATGATATTCTCCGTCGGGAGATATGACCCGCTGAAGCAAAAATCCCGCCATTTTCTCTTGAAGTGCTCGTATGCGGTCCTTTGGTAGGAGCCTATCCCGCATCTCCACCATCTTTAAGGAAGGAGATCAATATGAATATATTAGTTGTGTGTATATATATTAGATCATGATATAAAAAAATGTGAATAGTGTTTACATATCCAAAGATATCTTTCATCTCTGCTCCTTTCGGTAATAGAGCGAATGTTCTCGAAAACGTAGTATGCACATACATTTGTCCCCTTTTCCTGCCTCATACACTTTACGAGAATAGAATTCAATCAGATAATAATCAAGCATGATAATGGTATTGAAACTAGAATTAAAGAGATGCGCGGACGTAGCTAGTACTACTTAATTACCTTGGACCGTCGCCATTTCAGCTGTGGTTCCCATTCACCGACAACCTCTTTGATGAACTTTTTCCAAACCCTGCCCGGCAAAGAAAATGAATAAAGGAGTTATTAATTACTTGATATCAGGAAATGAACTAAAGAGGCCGACATAGTGCGATAATTATTGAAATTACCTGTCAAGCATCAAAAACAGGCTCCTGTATTCTTCATGGTCTTTACCTAGTGAGTCCAGTACTTCAACAGTTCCCTCGTCAACTCTAATGATTAGCAGGATCCAGTGGAATCTGCGCACATGTTTGTATAAGCGGGCATGCATAACTCATCAACTACACTTAACATCGAGTAAGTAAAAATAGAATTTGTAGTACAAGACAGTAACACTCACCTGAAGTTGTAAGGAAAAAGTATTTCTGGTCTGGTATTTAGTTCCTTCAAAAACATTAGCAATCTATTCTCTGTGTCTTGTGGGTGGTTATTTAACACATTTTCATTAACGGTATTTGGGTCAATGAACCCAATGCCATAGACTCTATCTCTTTTCAATTCATAAATCTTCATTCTGCATATATAATACCACACAAAAGAATATAGTGAGGATAATTACAGGCAATTAACGAGCTGAGCTAGAGACTTAAATTACAGAAAGAAATCACTTACAGACAATAGCAACTGACGAGAGATTTGTCGAGTGCGTCTTGATTGAATAACTGAAAAATTTCTAAAAATTCAATCCACACATCATTTCCATGGAAGTAATGCTCTGGCTTGACTTTCACCATGAGGCTCTCTCGCCCGGCCTTTACTTCTCTCAGGTACCAGTCATGCAATCTGCGCATTTGCGTTGGTAGAAGCTCCTCCTCGTCAGGCCTGACCAGAGGGTTCCCGGGGACATATTTCCATGCTAGTTCCTTCGGATCCATCGTGGGGAGTTCCTCGATGCCTAGGAGTTGTTCAATAGTGATACCCATCTCTCTAGCCGCCATCTATGTATCAGCGTCGGTTACCGCCTTATCGGTACTCACCTTGAGCGGGGGGATCGATTGCACTGCCTGTTCTCCGAGCTGGGGAACAGTTTTCCCTCTTTTATTACTACCTGTAAGGCTCGACTGCTGATTTTTTTGTTGATGATATGACTTGCTAATAGAGCGTTCATAGTCTGATCGCCTTTTCTCCACAGCCGGTTTAGCAAGATCCACAAAGTGTTGTACGTCTTTCTCAGGTATTTTCTCCTTCGGCGGCGGGGCCGGTTTCGGTGCAAAATGGGCCTTCACTTGGGCATCCACGACCCGTTTGTTTTCCTCCTCAGTCATCTCATAAGCTAACTTCTTTTTGGCAGGAGGCTCGTGTTTCTTCTTTGGTGCTCTCTTCCGCTTTGGAGTCGGCCCACGCGGCGGAGATCGATATCGTGTACTCGCGCTGGGCTCCGTCTCGAGGTGGGGTGGATTCGGCTGACGCGGCGGAGATCGATATGGTGGCGGACTCGCGCTGCGCTCCGTCTCGAGGTGGGGTGGATTCGGCTGACGCGGCGGAGATCGATATGGTGGCGGACTCGCGCTGCGCTCCGTCTTGAGGTGGGTTGGAGTCGGTTGACGCGGCGGACTTGGAGGAGGAGTCGGTGCCCTTGGCGTCGAGTTTGGAAAGACGATGCAATCCTTTCTCCATACAATGATACCACGTATGGCTTCTCCCAGTGTCTACTGCCCTTGACCTCCAGGAAAGTCAAGCTGTAGTGAGTCATATGCCGACAGAACTTCATCCACCCCGACACGAGCATAGCCAGGTGGAATCGGATTGCTGTGGAAGGTTGCTTCAGGGGGATTTGCTAAAGCATAGCCGTCCGCCACCTTCATAGATATGTTCTTCACTTTCATGTGTAGCTCACAACTTGTCGTCTCTTCGATATCATCCACGGGGTAGCGAGCCAGTAGTGCATCATCGGCCGGGACCCCCGTGGAACCCACGCTGCTTTTCGGCATAGATGGGACGGTGCTATCCAATGCTGGATCTGCTTGCTGCTGCCGCTGAGACGCCCTTTCCAGGCTAAGTGTGTCGATCTGCTCCTGCTGCCGCATGAAAGCGCGTTCAAACTCGGTGTGCTTTGATTCTACCTGTTGAAGCCGGTCTGCATCCTACTTCTTCTTGTCTTCCTCCTGCTTCTTCTTTCTCGCACGGCTTCTGTAACTGACGTTCCAGTCCGCAAACCCCTCAACCCATGGAACAACGCCTTTGCCTCGTGTTCAGGATTCCCGAGGGTGCGTGTAAGCTCGCCGTTCTCTCTCTCGGGCGTGAACGCCCCCGTTCGAGCCGCTTCTATTGCAACAAGTAAAGCGTCTGAGGCTTCTTTAAGACTTGCTTGCACCATAATCTCCCCTGTCTTTGGGTCCAACTTTCCCCCATGCGCATAAAACCAAGTCCTGCACCTGTCGGGCCAACCCAATGTTTTTGGAGTGACCCCTGCAGCAATCATCTTTTCCTCAGATTCATCCCACTTAGGCCGACCAGTCTTGTAGCCACCTGGCCCCAGAACATGGTGAAACTGTTTCTTCTCAGCATTGATCTTGTTTTTCCTCGACCGTTCCTTAGCTGCTTCCGATTCGTTGAACTCCACAAATAAGTCCCAGTGATCCTTTGCCTTCTCCAGTGCTCCAGTGAATTCTGGAGTCTGCTTTCCTGCTTCGACGTAGCAGGCCCATAATCTTTTGTTGTGGTTGCAGAATTGTGTGGCCCTCTTCTGAAGAGCACTCTTCTTGACTTTCTCCCGTTCTGCATCTATTAAATGCTCTGGTAGGGTGAAATGTGACATGAGCGTTTCCCAAAGCAGATCTTTTGCTCTTTCGTCGACAAAACTAACTCCTCGATCTCCCTTTGGCTTATTCCATTCTTGAACGGAGATCGGGATTTGGTCCCTGACAATAACTCTGCACTGACGAGTAAATTTGTCCGCATTCTTTTTAGGAGCAAGCGGTTCGCCATTTGGTTTGATCTCATCGATGTTGTACTTTATGCCAGCCTGCAACTTTTCGGCCGGGCCTCGTACTGCCCTGCTTGTAGAAGATTTGCTCGATTCGGAGGGCTAAAAGAAGAAAGATTCGTTAATATATATATATATATATATACAAATCAATTAATACATGTAATGATCACCAGAGGCCTTATATATACCTCGCCGGTCTTTTTTAATTGAAGATCATTTCCTTCGCCATCATTGTTTGTGTGGCCTTCGTCTGTTGGTTCTTCCTCAAATATTCCCTCAAAGGAATTGTTCAGATATTGTGAGCCATCATCTTCAGGGTCACCCTCTGGGTTTCGGATCATGTCGAACATGATATGCTCTTGATCATGGTCGTCTCTGCCGCTAGCATCCATAGCTTAACTAATCCAGAAGAAAGAGAAAACAATTTAGTATTCAAATTAGAATGCATCTCGAATAATATCACTAATACATCTCGAATAATCCAGTTAATGCATCATCGAATATTATTGAATATAATCTCGAATACATCTCTAATATTATCACTAATACATCTCGAATAATCCAGTTAATGCATCATCGAATATTATCGAATATAATCTCGAATACATCTCGAGTATTATCACTAATACATCTCGAATATTATCATATAACATCACTAGCTAATACAGATCGAATACTATCGAATAATCCAGTTGACTCGCGGTTCCTGAGGCGCGGGCGGTGGACACCCAAAGAGAAGGAACCATCACAGGATCATAGCTCGGGTGAGATCCCTGAAGAACCTGCCAGGTATTGGAGAACCTGACGTCCAACGCAACCATGTAGCGACGGACGTGCTCGTCCTCCTCCCTGACACGGCGACGTACCACCTCCTCGGGGGCCGGCTGCCTCCACACCGATAGTGGCCCACACGACCGCCACCAAAGAAGCTCCGGGTCGACGATGGGAGCCCGGTTCCTCACCAAGCTGCGCGCCCCGGAAGGTAGCACCTCCCAGTGCCAGCCCGGTGGAGCCCAGTCCCGGACATGGCGCCTCTCAAGCAGGTTGTCGCCACCGAGTCGACGACGAGGATGCGGGCTGGGCATCGTCGACGCCAAAAATGTTTCTATGCAAATTTAACATTTTTTAAATGCTTGATTATGATTTTTGTAATTCTTGTTCACTTGATTTTGCAAATACATGACAAACTTTTGCAAATACAACATTAAGATATTAACATTTTCCAAATAAGATATTAACATGTTTTTGATCAATATTTTTAAGATACAACATTAAAATATTTTTAATACATGGTCAACTTTTTTCTATGCAAATTTTTTCTATACTATACATGATACAACATTAAAAGTATAATTAACTAAAAAACAGAAAAAAAAACTAGCTAGTGAAAAAAAAACAATCTATGCAAATTCCACCATTCATCTACATACATACATACATATACTAAGCATCTACAACATCTAGTGAAAAAAAAACAATCTATGAAAAAAAAAGATGAACAAAATTAAGGAGGGAGGCTCACCGGCCGGGATCGTCGGGGCGGAGGGAGGCGGGGAGGACGCCGGAGACAGGGGAGCGGCGCCGGAGACGGAGGAGGACGCCGGAGGCGGGGAGGAGCGGCGCCGGCGCGGGCTCGGGCCGCGGCGGTTTGTGAAGGAGCGGTCGTCGATCGCGAGGCGGGCGCGCGCGGAGGAGCGGCGGCGGCGGGCAGCGTGGCGGCGCCGGCGCGGGCTCGGGCGGCACTTAGGAGCAGAGTGGCCGGACGGCGACGTCGAGTTCCGGCAGCCTGGCGGCATCGTGGTCTTCGGCACCGTCGGGGGGAAACTAGATGAGTTTGGAAATTTTGCTAAGTGTTGCTTATATACAGAGACCTTTAGTCCCGGTTGGTGGCTCCAACCGGGACTAAAGGCCCCCCTTTAGTCCCGGTGCGAGCCACCAACCGGGAATAAAGGTGAATTTCACCAGGCCGAGCGGCGGGAAGCCCAGACCTTTAGTCCCGGTTGGTGGCTCGCACCGGGACTAAAGGGGGGCCTTTAGTCCCGGTTGGTGGATCCAACCGGGACTAAAGGGTTGGTCCTGGCATGGTGGAAGTTTAGTCCCACCTCGCCAAGCGAGAGGCACTCGCACCTATTTATAAGCCCCGCTGCGATATCCGTCCCGAGCTCCTCCCTAAAGCAGGCAGTGCATGCCTAACGTTCCTCTCTGCCCTCTGGGGCCTATTTGCCCTGCGGGCCTGCATCCTGGCCCATATATAGTTGGGTTTCTAGTCGTATGCAGGCCGTGGTGGCCTAGTAGGCAGGCATTTTTTTATTTTTTGCATATGTTATGTCAATTTTTTAGTCCCGGTTGGTGGCTCCAACCGGGACTAAAGGTCTTTTCCAGTTTTTTTTGTTTTTTGCTTTATTTTTTTTTTCTTTTGTTTCTACTTACAGCCAAATATTTAGAGTTTTTGAGTGAATCTTTTTGGTTTAGGTCACAAAAATTATAAACTTTCTGTTAGTGCCAGTAGTTTTCAAATTTGAATAGTTTAAATTTGAATTCTTTGAAATTTGTGTGAATCACTAGTTTGTGAATAACTTTACTTTAAAAATAGATTTTTGAGTGATTCTTTTTCCTGCTGTTTAATATTAGTGTGTTTTATCAGTATGTTCAATTTGGTAATTTTTAGGATATTTTAAATAGGTGTTTTAATCAAAAACAGATTATGTTTAGCTCTTTTAGTTTTGTAGCTCAAAAAATCATTAAATGCATGAAAAATAGCGAATGAAGTCAGAAAGGGTTGAAAATTGATGATGTGGCTTTGAATGGTGCATGTTGAATGCACAAAAAGTCTGGAGTTAAAATAAGTTTTAAAAAATGAAATGCCTTTGTAACAGATGAGTTTTCGTCCGAAACCCTAATACTTCGAAAGAGATTGTTGAGTTTGTACACGAAGTGCATCCAGTTTTTGCCGTAACCCTCTCAACTTTTTAGCACATTCTATGTGGGTGAAATGATGATACCATGCCAAGTTTCAACCTTTTCAGAGTTCATTTGTAGTGCTTTTCAATTTCAGGGTTATTTGGCTCAAAAAATCAATAAATGCGTGAAAAATAGCAAATGAAGTCAGAAAGGGTTGAAAATTGATGACGTGGCTTTCAATGGTGCATATTGAACGCACAAAAAGTCTGGAGTTAAAATAAGTTTATAAAAATAAAATGCCTTTGTAACAGATGAGTTTTCGTCCGAAACCCTGATACTTCGAAAGAGATTGTCCAGTTTGTACATGAAGTGCATCCAGTTTTTGCCGTAACCCTCTCAACTTTTTAGCACATGCTATGTGGGTGAAATGATGATACCATGCCAAGTTTCATCCTTTTGAGAGTTCATTTGTTGTGCTTTTCAATTTCAGGGTCATTTAGCTCAAAAAAATCAATAAATGCATGAAAAATAGCGTTCCTTCGCGTTTCAAATGCCAAAACACATATATACCCTAACTATTACAAAGATTCCCTCCGTTTTGTCTGAAGTGGGACTTTCCAGATAAGTCCGGAAACTCACTAGAGAAGAAATTGATCACGGTGAAGCCGGTCACATCCTAGAGTGGGATCTTGGGGTATAAAACTTTTTCTTCGCGTGTGTCCCTTTGCGCCGTAACCATGGACAATCTTCATCATTTAACAGGATGCTTGGGTCAGTCTTCACTGTGAAGGGAGCAATTTCATGAAACTTTTCATAATCTTCTGACATGTCTGTCTTGTCCTCCACTTCCACGATGTTTCTTTTCCCTGAAAGAACTATGTGGCGCTTTGGCTCATTGTATGATGTATTCGCTTCCTTATCTTTTCTTTTTCTCAGCTTGGTAGACATGCCCTTCACATAGAAAACCTGCGCCACATCATTGGCTAGGACGAATGGTTCGTCTGTGTACCCAAGATTGTTGAGATCCACTATTGTCATTCCGTACCGCGGGTCTTCCTTTACCCCGCCTCCAGTCAGATTGACCCATTTGCACCGAAACAAAGGGACCTTCAAATCACGTCCATAGTCAAGTTTCCATATGTCCTCTATGTAACCATAATATGTGTCCTTTGGCCTATTGGTGTTTGCCGCATCAAAGCGGACACCACTGTTTTGGTTGGTGCTCGTTTTATCTTGGGCGATCGTGTAAAATGTATTCCCATTTATCTTGTACCCTTTGAAGGTCGATATAGTCGAAGATGGTGACTTGGCCAGCAAGTACAGCTCATCTCCAACGGTGTCGTCATGCATGAGACGTGTTTGCAACCAACCGCCGAATGACGCCATGTGTGTACGTTTGATCTAGGGCTCAGACTGCTCCGGGTTCTTGGAGCGTACACTATCCAGGTGTTCCTCGATATACGGAGCCACCAAGCTGGAATTTTGTAGAACTGTGTAGTGTGCTTGCGCCCAAGAATGCCCGTCCATACATATTACTGAATCCTTTCCTAGCGTGCCTTTTCCACCTAGTCTGCCCTCATGCCGCGATTCGGGAACACCAATTGGCTTAAGGTCAGGAATAAAGTCGACACAAAACTCAATGACCTCCTCTGTTTCATGGCCCTTGGAGATGCTTCCTTCTGGCCTAGCACGGTTATGAACATATTTCTTTAAGACTCCCATGAACCTCTCAAAGGGGAACATATTGTGTAGAAATACAGGACCCAGAATGGCAATCTCGTCGACTAGGTGAACTAGGATGTGCATCATGATATTGAAGAAGGATGGTGGGAACACCAACTCGAAACTGACAAGACATTGCACCAAATCATTCTGTAACCTTGGTAGGATTTCTGGATCGATTACCTTCTGAGAGATTGCATTGAGGAATGCACATAGCTTCACAATGGCTAATCGAACGTTTTCCGGTAGAAGCCCCCTCAATGCAACCGGAAGCAATTGAGTCATAATCACGTGGCAGTCATGAGACTTTAGGTTCTGGAACTTTTTCTCTGCCATATTTATTATTCCCTTTATATTCGACGAGAAGCCAGACGGGACCTTCATACTGAGCAGACATTCAAAGAAGATTTCCATCTCTTCTTTGGTAAGAGTGTAGCTGGCAGGACCTTGATACTGCTTTGGATGCATGCCGTCTTTTACGTGCATACGTTGCTGGTCCTCCCGTGCCTCCGGTGTATCTTTTTTCTTCCCATACACGCCCAAGAAGCCTAGCAGGTTCACGCAAAGATTCTTCATCACGTGCATCACGTCGATTGCAGAGCGGACCTCTAGGTCTTTCCAATAGGGTAGCTCCCAAAATATAGATTTCTTCTTCCACATGGGTGCGTGTCCGTCAGCGTCATTCGCAACAGATTGTCCGCCAGGACCCTTTCCAAAGATTACTTTTAAATCCTTGACCATATCAAGTATATCATCACTAGTACGGTGGCGAGGCTTCTTCCGGTGATCTGCCTCACCTTTGAAATGCTTGCCTTTCTTTCTTAAGAGATGCTTGATCGGAAGAAATCGACGATGTCCCAGGTACACATTCTTCTTACATTTATCCAAATATATAATTTCGGTATCATCTAAACAGTGCATGCATGCGTGGTATCCCTTGTTTGTCTGTCCTGAAATGTTAGTAAGAGCAGGCCAATCATTGATGGTTACAAACAGCAACGCTCGTAGGTCAAATTCCTGCTGTTTGTGCTGATCCCACACACGTACACCTTTTATGTCCCACAGTTGTAAAAGTTCTTCACCTAATGGCCTTAGGTACACATCAATGTTGTTGTCGGGTTGCTTGGGGCCTTGGATGAGCACTGGCATCATAATGAACTTCCGCTTCATGCACAACCAAGGAGGAAGGTTGTAGATACATAGAGTCACACGCCAGGTGCTATGATTGCTGCTCTGCTCCCCAAAAGGATTAATGCCATCTGCACTTATACCAAACCATAAGTTCCTTGCGTCACCTGCAAACTCCGGCCACTTTCTCTCGATTTTTCTCCACTACGACCCGTCAGCGGGTACTCTCAACTTCCCGTCTTTCTTACGGTCTTCTTTGTGCCATCGCAACAACTTGGCATGCTCTTTGTTTTGGAACAAACGTTTCAACCGTGGTATTATAGGAGCATACCACATCACCTTGGTAGGAATCCTCTTCTTGGGGCGCTCGCCCCCAACATCATCACCAGGGTCATTGTGGCTGATCTTATAGCGTAATGCACCGCATACCGGGCATGCATTCAAATTCTCGTACTCCTCACCGCGGTAGAGGATGCAGTCATTAGGACATGCATGTATCTTCTGCACCTCTAATCCTATAGGGCATACAGCCTTCTTTGCTTCATACGTACTGTCGGGCAATTCATTGTCCTTTGGAAGCTTCTTCTTCATTATTTTCAGCAACTTTTCAAATCCCTTGTCAGATACACCATTCTCTGCCTTCCATTGCAGCAATTCCAGTGTGGTACCCAGCTTTTTCTTGTCAGCTTCGCAATTTGGGTACAACAATTTTTTGTGATCCTCTAACATGCGCTGCAACTTCAACTTCTCCATTTCACTTTCGCAGTTTCTCTTTGCATCAGCAATGGCCCGACCAAGATCATCAGCGGGCTCATCTGATGCCTCTTCTTTAGCTTCTTCTTCTTTATTCTCTTCCCCCATTGTAGTACCATCGTATTCAGGGAACTCAGGATAGTTGTCATCATCCTCTTCTTCTTCATTCTCTTCCATTAGAACCCCTCTTTCTCCGTGCTTGGTCCAACAGTTATAGCCGGACATGAAACCGAACGTAAACAGGTGGACGTGAATGACTTTTGAGCTAGAGTAATTCCTATCATTCTTACAGACACCACATGAACAACACATAAAACCATTCCGCTTGTTTGCCTCAGCCGCACGCAGAAAACTATGCACGCCATTAATGAACTGGGGAGAGCGTCGGTCATCGTACATCCATTGCCAACTCGTCTTCATTACACAACACCGAAAAGACCAAATTAATAAAAGTTCATACACACTTATTCTCATAAAACAACATAAAACTATCTAGCTAAAGCATTTAAATGCAACAACAAATGCGATCAAAATCGCAACTAAGGTAATAATTGATCCAACTGCATAATGATACCAAGCCTCTTTATTAACGACATATTTTCTAATCTTTCTAATCTTCAAGCGCATTGCATCCATCTTGATCTTGTGATCATCGATGACATCGGCAACATAGAACTCCAATTTCATCTTCTCTTCTTCAATTCTTTTCAATTTTTCTTTCAAATACTCGTTTTCTTTTTCAACTAAATTTAACTTCTCGACAAGAGGGTCGGTTGCAATTTCTGGTTCACATACCTCCTAGATAATAATATCTATGTCAACTTGATGGGCATAATTGTCATAAACACGAAATGCAACAAATAGTTATAAAATAGAATATACCACATCCGAATCATAAACCGGACGAGGGCCGACGGAGACGGATATCAAAGTCATGGCACTATGTATAACAAACAATCATACAAGTAAGAAAATTATACAAGTAACTATCTAAATCATACAAATAAGATTTTTTTTATAAAAAGGATAAGAACAAGAGGCTCACCAAGGTGGTGCCGGCGACGGGACGGTGCGGGCGATCGATGGTGGTTAGGACGGGGAAGGGAAGGCACTAAGTAAACCACACCTACACATATGCAAACTAAGAAGTTAATTTGAGCTCAAATTACATATAAATCAAATAAACTCCCACATAATTACTCCCAAACTAAAACCCACAAATCACTATACTTATAGTGCATTGCACGAGCTAATCTAGCAATGAGAGATGAAAGGACAAAGTTGCTAACCTTTGTGAACACTTGGATAGATGGGGTGCCTTCAAATCTTGACAAATCTTTGGCAAAAATGGAGGATGAGCTCGAGCAAGGGGAAGAATAGAGGAGAGAAAGGGGAAAACAGAGAGAATGGGCTCGGGCTGGACGAAGGGTTTATATAGGGAAGTCTTTAGTCCCGGTTGGTTATACAAACCGGGACTAAAGGTCCACCTCTAGTCCCGGTTTGTGATACAAACCGGGACTAAAGGGGCTCGTGGGGGCCCCAGCCTGACACCAGCCTGCCACCACCCCTTTAGTCCCAGTTTGTATCACAAACCGGGACTATAGGTAGAAAATGAACCGGGACTAATGATGCCCGTGCCCCCGACCGCTCCTAGCCGTTGGAACCGGGACTAATGGTCACAGTAGTCCCGGGCCGTAATCAAACCGGGACTAAAGGGGCAGACGAAAGGTCTGTTTTCTACTAGTGCTACCTGGCGTTCCAATCGTCGTCGTAGATGTGTCAATTACTTGAGGTTATTGACTCGTGGTGATCTACAAAACTTCACACAATTGTCATGCTCCGACTCTAAGGTACAGCAACATGCCTACACACGCACACTCAAAGTCGACGTCATGATTAGCACACTGAGACCCATACACGTGAAGTGTTTGTAAAGAAGATTCATGCGGCATATGCAAGGTGTATTTCCATCTTGGCTCATAATAATACAGGGCCATCTACACTGGAATGAATAAGAGGCCATCGTGGATAAATCTATAGAGCCATTATTCAAATTATATAGTGGTTCATCATTTAATCTCAGCCTAGTTTGTCCTCTTCCGCAACCGACGAGGCGCGAATCCACATACACCTCCTGACCAACGAGGCGAGACATATCCGGTTTGCGACCGATAAGGCAGAACACCTACTTGAGACTTCATATTAATATTATTTTTTCGGCACATAAATCATGGACAAGCGCGGCTGAATATTTCCTTGTTGATGAAATAAGACTCTGCTACAGTCACAGCAAGGCATATATTACCTAGAGCATTTTGTTGATGAAATAAGACTCGGCAACAGTTTCAGCAAGGCATATATTAGCTAGAGTATTTTGTTGATGAAATGAAGACTTCGCTACAGCTTCAACAAGGCAGTTATCATCTAGAGCATTTAATTTACAATGTTATCATAAATAGAGAAAGTCATTGTAACCTCCCTTACATGTAAACACTTTACACAATGGATTTGGCCTCCGTGCCACCGTGGTTTTTTACCCGACTTGGGTTTTCCACGTTAAAATGTGTGCCTCTTTTGTGTGGTTGGTTGAGCTTCTTTTCTTGGAATGCATATTTTCATGATGGCATGAACTAGTTATTTCACAAAGATAAAGATGATCATTTGATGCAGCTTAATCGGAGGTATTCTACAAGTGTAGACATGTAGATGTAATTAACTGGAATTATCCCGAGGTTCCAGGAATCAAGACCCTTTGCAATCGCCTTCGTTAGATACATATTCAGGCGCAATATGCAAAATACATGTGAAATAGAAATAAGTAGATTCTTGATAATCTGATGAAATACATGTTTTCTATTTCTGAGTATTTGCAAGCATTACTTTGTATACACCTGTATACTGGCACGCCCGCACTTAAAATGCAAACGCAGATAAATTTGACAGTTTGCTCACGTAAGACAAGTGTCTTGTATATAGCAGTAATTTTTGGGTTTACAAGGCACACCCTTATTTTGAGACCAACTTTAACCATCAGTTTGACTAACAAAGAGGTAATATCACTGGGAGCCACAGAACTTGCATCGCATGTTCAGTTTGGTGCTAAAACTTCAAAAATACGGATTTAGGGTCATCTAACTCGACTCAAGCATGCAGATAGAGTCACAATACGCGTATGCGGACGTATCCATGTGCATAGGCCCACTAACCAGTGAGTGATGGCGCTGGTGTGTCATGTGTTTTACACAAAACAACCTCATAATTGTTTATTTGCGTAAAAAGTCAGCCACAACGACATATTTTTGCGCAAAACCCCTTAACATTTTTTTATTTGCAGAAAACTTGACCACGGTACTGCACATATGTGCGAAAATTAACACCAAAAAAGGATCTCGCAAGGCTAGAACCCACTACTAACACTTTAACACGAGATGGCGTAGCCACTACAATCCTTAATGCCCGTATGTCCAATCTGGATAAGGACTTTATATGTATATAAACGAGGATGCATGTGGAGCTTAAATGAGCTGCAGATACTGCGGCCCATTTTACACGAACTATTTTTCATAAATATATTTATAAAACGAAGTAATAAAGTTATGTTCAAATATTTGTACAGACAATGATTAGTAAATAAAAAAATTCAAATATAAACATTGCATCAAAGAAGAAGGCGGAGTTCAAGATCAAGCCAACGGTGTGAGCAATCTCTGCATATTGCTCATATGTTTGAAGACACTGGTGGCAAGCCAATTATCCACCGAGAGACAATGCCCATGTGAAAAAGAGAAGATTCCTGAAGATTGAAGATTGTCGAGCACTCTCTCTCGCACTTATCCATACCCTAGAAGGATATGCATGTACCCTAGTAGGACACGCGTGCATGGCTCCCGAAGGCTTCCTCGCAGCCATCCCTCGCCTATAAAAGAAGACGCTGGCCATGGAAACGGAAAAACCAGAGACAGACGAAAACACAGACGGAAAACCCAGAGACAGACGAAGACACCACCAGACCAGCGAAGCTCTCGTGCGAAAGCCAGCTCCCTTGCTTAGTAGTTTAGCCACCACCACCACTTAGTAGAATATCCAAGAAGGCGCCATGATCGCCAAGAATATCAAGGTAATTTCCTAGTTTGTGTGTAATCCCTTCGGGGTTTCCCGAAAGGGAAATTCATATGTAAATTATGTTGTTGAAATGATGTAGTTTCTTGGTTTCACTTGATAATTTTACTAATGAATTTATGGGAAGAGTTCTTACACTAGGGATCCTATAGGAGAAGCCTCTGCGTGTGTAGTTCTCTATGTAGCCCAGAGTGGCGTTTAAATGAAAACCTTGTGGCCGTAGAGAAGTGTTCCCTTCGGGTGGAACTTCCTGGGAAGACGATAAGAATTTAACCTATAAATTTGCAATTAAAACCGTCAAGTGAACGTAACTAGCTACATCTGATGCAACATAATGATAAATATGGTGAGTACCGAGTAGGACTTTCACAACCGCAGCACAAACAGGCCTCGCCAGCCCTCTAATAGATCCTACATATAAGCGAATATTAGCCGTGTTAATAACCAGACACGCGCAAATTATTGAAATAGTAAGAATAGTAACGCCAATAGTACTGAATAGTAAAGCAAATAGTTGTTAATAGTAAACAGAATATCAAGCGCGACATATCCGCGTACACTGATATTGTCCGCACATATTGTCAAAGAGACAAAGATATATCTGAAAAACATATAATTAATATATATATATATATATACAGCCCGTCTATTCTGCCAATATTAGCAGAATAGTTATTCTGCCCACACTTCCGAACTGCACACTCAACGCAAGGTCACTGCACTTTCTGAAGCAAGCGCACTGCAATACAGAGACTAGTGAATTTCTCGTCGAAAAAACTGTACGCGGTGTTTTTCGGTACTGTTTTCGAGCCAGTTTTTAAACCGTTTGTCGGAACGAGGCGTATGATACGCCGTTGGAAAGCTATGGATTAGGCGCAACTTCGCCATGTTGAAAATTTTCCGAGATTTCTCACGGTTTAAGAGTAGTTTCGAAAACGGTGGGCTCCCGACGAGTGACAGCGAGCTTATTTTCACGTTTTTTCGCAGACCGCTTGTCGGAATGAAGCAAATGATACGCCGTTGGAAAGATATCATCGAGGCGCAACTTTTTGATATATATTACTTTCTCTAATTCCTTACGGTTTAAGAGCAGTTTCAAATTTACTAAATTACGGAATTCTGTTTTTTCAAATTTTTGTAATTTTTCGGTACTGTTTTTGCTCCAATTTTTTAACCGTTTGTCGAAACGAGGCGTGTGATATGCCGTTGGTAATCTATGGACGAGGCGCAACTTTCATATGTAGAAATTATTTTGAGATACCTTACGGTTTTAAATTAATTTTGAAAATGGTGCGGCGGACGACGAGTGGCAGCGGCCGTTTTTTCGCGAATTTGTACAAACCGCTGGTCGGAATGGTTCAAATGATACGCCGTTCGAAAGATATAGACGAGGCGCAACTTTTTCATGTAGAACACTCTCTCTAATTCCTTACGGTTTAGGAGCAATTTGGATTTTACCGAAATGCGGACACTCTGTTTTTCGCGATACCAAAATCGACGAGTGAACCGCATCGGACAGAAAACTGCACTGCATCAGACGGGCAAGCGAACTGCATGATTTCTTTTATTGAGACGTAAATTTTCCCAGGCGGGGGAGTGGGTGCGCTTCACATCGGGCGTAAGTGAACCGCAACACTATCAAGAAGTGAACCGCATTACTTTTTGTTATTTCCGTAAACTTTTTTTCTGCACTTCACATTGAGAGTAAGTGAACCGCGACAGTACCAAAATTGAACCGCAACACTATCAAAGGTGAACCGCGTTACTTTTTCTTTGTCTTTTTAATACTTAATATTTTTTACACGCGTATACCGGGCGAGTGGACTGCATGGACTTGGCGAGTGAACTACATCTAATTACAAGCGAGCTGCACTATGTGATGAACTGCACTATGTGATGAACCGCGGTGCAGCAAACAAATATTTTGAAACAAAAACAAGTCAACTACAATGCCCTTGCAGCCTAACTGAATTTTACGCACACCGCACTACACGCCTCCGAATTTTGGACTGCATCACCCTTAAGGAGCAATCGTCGTGCACCACCAAACTGTGTTCGCTGGACTGCACCACGGCACCGGAGAAACCTCCCTGCAAAAAAGGAGCTGCAAGTCGTGCCCCATCGGACTTCACCACTGAACCCACACGATGGGAACAACACAATGCAAAATCTATAGAAAAAGAGAGCAAAAGAGATTTTTTTAACTGCACTTCTGGAGAGGTCGAGAAATTGAATTGGACAAAAAAGAAAATGGGAGTCGCACCACACCAGACCCGGAGCAGGCTTGGGCCTCGATCTAGCCGAACTGCAATGGCCTCATTTTTTACACAGTGCCCTGAACGAAATGCCGGGCGAACTGCACAGTCGCGGCGCAAGTACTGCAAGTAGAGTTGCTGACAGGCTAGTAGAGCTTCACTGTCGGCTTGGTGTTGGCCATGGGAGGAGGGCGGTGGCCATCTCACTTCCTCGAGGCTCGAGCGGATACACTGATGGGGTGATGCATCCCCGTGCGCCACCGCGCGGGGCTGGACCTCGGCCTGCCGGCAAGAAAGAAGGGGGAAAAGGCAGAGCCTTCCATGGGAAACTGCAATTTAGCATCAGCCAAGCTGCACGGGGGTGCGACGCCGGCGAACCACACACAGCTGAACTGCAGCAGCAGCAGGGCACCACCGAACCACACGCAGTGCGTGTGGCGTGTGGCCGAGATGGATCAGGTCGGCGCAGAGGTCAACGGCCACCGGGGAGGCAGATCCGGGCGTAGGGGATGGGATCCTCCCGCTGGCGAAGGTGGATCTCGATCCTGGGGGCACCGACGACGTCCGCGACGATGCAGGGCAGGGGTGGCGCGAGCCCAGGCCGCCGGCGATGCAGGGAACGGGCGGCGGGAGCCCAGGCAGACGGCGATGCAGGGCAGGGGCGGCGCCAGCCCAGGCCGGCGCCGGGGTGGGTCGACGGCCGGCCTGGAGGTGCAGTGCCCCTGAGGGAAGAAGCCGGACGGGGGTGGGCGGCGCCCGGTAGACGGCTGATCGGGGAGGGGGGGTGCGGCGCCGGCGGGGGAAGAAGGTGGATCGGTGGTGGGGAGGCGCCCGGCAGAAGGTGCGGTGGGGGAGGGGAGGCGCCCGGCAGATTTTGAGTATTTCACAAATATGATAAAAACATGGTCTCACATGCAATTTTTTCGCATAACTCGCTTTGGAGTATCTTAGATATAGTATATCAACATACTAAAAATGATAAAGTACTATATATATACTACCATATGGTAGTATATGAGACATGGGTGTAACTACACCCGGTAGTAGTATGTATATTCACTATATATATATATATATATATATATATATATATAGTAAACCGTAAGTAATAATTATGTTCAAATATTTTTGTGTTAAAAATATTACACATACACACGATGATTAATAAATAAAAAAATTAGATATAAACCTGTGTATTATATAATAAATATTTAGTAAACTATTTTATAAACCTGAGTATAATATAAACATGTGCGTTATATAAATGTGCGTAATACATGTCTGGTTTTCAAATATATAATTTAAAATAAATTTCTTTTAAATGCACATTTGTATAGTTCAATGTTTTTCTAATAAAAAATATTCATAATTGAAAATTTAAAATGTTAATATAAATATTCAATCATGGCTAATATTTAAATTATATAATATTTTTGAATATAAGTCATTAGTAAAAATTATACACAAGTGAATTTCATATAAACTTGTGTATTATATAATATTTCATCATTTCTTATAATTTTAATATAAGCTGCCAGTGTATATATCTTTTGGATTCAACTGTGGATTTCTAAAAGCAGCTTAAAAAGCTGTAGGCCATTTGGCAAACCAGCTGTATGACCTGTGGCTGTGAAGATAAATGTCTGAAATACCCCTAATAGCTGAGAGAATGGTTGCATGATGTTTAATGATTTACTTATTGATTTAGAGCACTAATAAAACCTAATTAAATAATTGTCCAACTATACCATGATCAACATGATATTTTGACATAGCTATAGCATTTTTTTAATAAGGATCAATATGTAGCACACAAATAGAAATAGCACAACTTATTACAGAATGAACTAGCAATTGAACCCAAATATTTCATCATTGATCAATACAATACATTAGAACGCTTGCAATTTTTAGAAGCGAAAGCCCAGCAACTAGATTACTAGGAGAAGTGCTCCAATGGTACTGACCTTTTTTGTCTATAACTCGATAAACTAAGGTATAATTTACATCAATAACGATGAGCTGTTTTAGAACACACATACATTTCAAGGAGAGAAGCATTGTTCAAAAATGCAAATTTGGCATCGCTTCAGATCGGACATCAATAACATCCAGCTTAAAAGAAAATGATTATGCTACGTCCACTATAAGGTTGTGATCTCCACGTTTAATAGGGTTATTATATATATGTGCAAAAGTTATACCATCTACAATCTCTTTTCTCAATGCTTCATATTTTCCAATTCAATAGTGCAGATGTGTTTTGCTCTAATTTAAAAGTCAGTGGGAGACTCTCCCCACTGTCCTCAAGTTTCAAAAAAAAATAGTGCAGAGGTGTGTATCGGAGAATCCTATTTTCCAATTATGTTGCGTGTGCATTTCTGCATGTACATTGCATGGCATGGTGCTAAGCAATCCAAACCAAATCATCTCACTTCTTGTAAGCCACGCAAAATCAGGTTTTTAAGCCGAAAAAGTTACAGAAACAAACCTATAGTTAAATTTGATAACTAAATCCTCTAGCCGCAACCAGTAGTCCAGTACTACCAATGTATGACGGTAACACATATTGAGTCTTGAACACCACTATATCAGATTGCACCAAGCGACAAATTGTTCAGGTGACCCTGTACTCTCAACTTGCTCTACAACCAGTTTGCTGATTGCTGCATATTTACTGGTAGAAGTGTAAGGGCGTTAGGGGACCCAAAAATTCGTTTCTGAGACCAGGCTCAGCTGCGTTGATAGTTGCATCAACTTTAATCCAACGGCCCGGACTGTTGCATCTCGAGATCGGACGCCCACGAGTCGTTTGGAAGCTCAATCCGATGGCTTAGAGGCCACATGCCCTGAGAGGCGAGGTTCTAAGGTTGTAATCATAGCTCTAATAAGAGGTGAGCACAGTTCATACCTCGTCTTCAGCTATCAAATATCAAAGGTGCACTCAAATATTTGATGCTTCTTTTTATACTAAATAAAAGCACTATTTCTATTTCTACTGATAATGATCAATTTAAATGGGTTCCATCACTTCGTATTTGCAACAACAAGACAAAGCACATATGATTATTGGGTTAAAATGGTATATTGATATTTCAGATGAAAAATTAGACATAACCCTCGTTTGCAACCGTTCCATAATTATTGACCCTCGTTTTAGCACCTCCCTTCGACACCCAGAAAGACCTCCTCCATCCCGTCCCACAATTATTGACCTCTTCAACAAGGGACTGATGTACAATCAAAGTATCCGTGTGTCCGTAACATTAAGGGGAAATCTGAGGAATCACCCTCGATGGATCCCCACTCGATGTAACCGTCAAGGTGAACTTGGAGGAATCACCCTCGATGAGTTCACACTTGAGGGGTTGCACGACAGAGGCATCATCGGAGGTGTGAAAGAGGAATCACCCTCGGTAACCCACAACCGACTAGCTACGCTACAGAGATATCATCAGGAGTGAGGTAGGAGGTATCACCCTCGGCACTCGTAGTAGCTCTGCAGAGTCGTACAACTAAGGGGGCGTGCGGTGATGTGTCGGTCTCTACATGTCGATCACGTTGATCAAAACATCCGGAAGCAAAGCGTGGCAACACGGACCAAAGAAGAAGGAATGAAGTTCAAGGTCAACGGAACCACGGATATGACGCTCGGATTCATGTTGTGTGAGCAGAACGATATGATGAAGAAATTTTGACACAGGCTTAGCCAATTGTTAGAAATGTGCACCGAGAAGGAGGACCAGGTAACACAGTTAAGATTAGCACGATAATTATGTAGCCGATCGGCTGGGAATGACATTGTTGAGTACAGACTCATAAGCAACAAGGATGTAAGAAGAGTTATTGAATATGAAGGTCACTGTCGGGTAATAATCAAACAATGGATTCGGCGGTCCACAAGGGATCTGATGTGAGTATCGGTACTCAACCAGAAGAAGGAATGCAAAGGCATCGGATTATATAAGCATCTGAATAATTCGACGATTAAATACAAAGGAATTATGATTTCCAGAACGAGGGATCAGAAGCAGACGCTCTGATCAAAAGATGAGTAAGTTGAATAGAATTAGATGGACAATCAATTGCAACTTGATTGGCCGAGAACCAACTCATGCCCAAAATGACGTCTGAGCCGGAAGGACGTAGTCTAGCAATTAACTGATGATAGGGAGCATTCACATACATATTGACTCCATAGGCTCAGAATGACAAGGACAAAGGATGCTAATGAATGTAGCTAGACATATGGAATTAACCATAATGTAGACATGCAAGACTTTTCAAAGCAATAGGTTGCAGAGGACTCTCGGGAGATCAGATAGTATTTCAAATTATTTTGGGAAACACATGAACAACTGGGGATGAACGGATCCCTGGTAAGTGTGAGGAATTATCCATAGTGCGAAAAGAAGCTGCAAGGCAGCGGGCACAAAGGATTCTCGAAACAATGGAGAGTATTTCAGGGCATCTTATAATAATAAGAGCAACTGGGAATGAAGGTACAGACAGCAAGGATGTGTAGTCATCCACGGGGATTTATCGGTGGTAGGCAATTGCAAAAGAAGTGGGCACAAGATTCTCGGAAAACATCGAGGAGTATCTTCGGAATCTTCTAGTGGATCAAGCCATCATCTGGAATAAGGGGGCTCTCCGGTAGGAAGTAGTTACGAGAACCTAGAGTTAGAGTTAGCAAAATCTTTAACCCGAATAGAAGAGAGATCAGAATCCCAGAGTAAAGAAGAGGAATAAAAGATCCTAATCCAAACCATTTGCGATGTGGGCCCGTAAGCCACACAACAATGTTAGTAAAATAGTTTTCCAAAGACTAGACTCAACTTTGGCCAAGGAGTTGGAAAGGGGCTTCCTACAGGCAGTCGGCTCTGATACCAACTTGTGATGCCCCCGATTCGACCGTGCACTAATCATACACGCAAATGCGCACGATCAACCCCAAGGACTCACGGGAAGATATCACAACACAACTCTAGACACAAATTAAAAGTCATACAAGCCTATATTACAAGCCAGGGGCCTCGAGGGCTCGGATACATAAGCTCGAGTTACACAAGACTCAGCGAAAGCATCAGTATCTATGTACAGACATAATTAGACAAGGTTGCCTTAAGAAGGCTGACCAAAATAATGACAACTAGATCGAAAAGGCGCAGGCCTGTTGCCTGGGAGCCTCTGAACTACTCCTGGTCGGTGGTCTCCATGTAGTAGTAGGCTCTGTCGGGGTAGTAGTAGTCATCGGCGGGATCAGCTGTCTCCGGGGCTCCATCATCTGATCGCATCAATCGGGTATGGGGAAAAAGGTAGCAAAGCAACCGCGAGTACTCATCCAAAGTACTTGCAAGACTTACATCAGAACTAAGCTAGTTATGCATCGGTATCAAAAGAGGGGCTGTATCTGTGGACTAGACTGCAGAATTGCCAGAATAGAGAGAAGGCCTAGCCTGTCGAAGACTAGCATCTTGCAGCGTCTTGCAGCATTAGAAGAGTGCAGATTAGCAGCATATAATAAAACAATAAGTAATAGTAGCAATGCCCAGAGGTCCTTCCTCGACTCCTGATGACCCACAAGTATAGGGGATCAATCGTAGTCCTTTCGATAAGTAAAAGTGTCGAACCCAACGAGGAGCAGAAGGAAATGACAAGCGGTTTTCAGCAAGGTGTTTTCTGCAAGCACTGAAATTATCGGTAACGAGTAGTTTGATAGCAAGATAGTTTGTAACAAGTGACAAGTAGCAATAGTAACAAAGAGTGTAGCAAGATAGCCCAATCCTTTTTGTAGCAAAGGACAAGCCGGAACGAACTCGTATAATAAGCAAAGCGTTCTCGAGGACACACGGGAATTTCATCTAGTCACTTTCATCATGTTTGTTTGATTCGCGTTCGCTACTATGATAATTTGATATGTGGGTGGACCGGTGCTTGGGTGCTGTTCTTACTTGAACAAGCCTCCCACTTATGATTACCCCCTCTCGCAAGCATCCGCAACTACGAAAGAAGAATTAAGATAAATCTAACCATAGCATTAAACATATGGATCCAAATCAGTCCCTTACGGAATAGCGCATAAACTAGGGTTTAAGCTTCTGTCACTCTAGCAACCCATCATCTAATTACTACTCCACAATGCATTCCCTTAGGCCCAAAGATGGTGAAGTGCCATGTAGTCGACGTTCACATGACACCACTAAGAGAATCAACAACATACATATCATCAAAATATCGAACGAATACCAAATTCACATGATTACTTATGACAAGACTTCTCCCATGTCCTCAAGAACAAAAGTAACTACTCACACATCATATTCATGTCCAAGATCAGAGGAGTATTGAATAGCATTAAGGATCTGAACATATAATCTTCCACCAAATAAACCAACTAGCATCAACTACAAGATGTAATCAACACTACTAGCAACCCACAGGTACCAATCTGAGGTTTTGAGACAAAGATTGAATACAAGAGATGAACTAGGGTTTGAGATGAGATGGTGCTGGTGAAGATGTTGATGAAGATTGGTCCTCCCACGATGAGAGGATCGTTGGTGATGTCGATGGCTTCGATTTCCCCCTCCCGGAGGGAAGTATCCCCGGCGGTATCGCTCCGCCGGAGAGCAAAAGTGCTCCTGCCCAAGTTCCGCATCGAGACGGCGGCGCACCATCCCCAAAGTCTTCTCCTTATTTTTTCTAGGGAAAATGGGCTTATATACTAGAAAATTGGCACAGGAGGCTGGCCAGGGGCCCCACAAGCCACCAGGGCGTGCCTGGGGGGGGGGGGGGGGGGGGGTGGCGCGCCCTGGTGCCTTGTGGGCACCTGGGTGGCCCCCTCTGGTACTTCTTCTTTCCAATATTTTTTATTTATTCCAAAATAAATCTCCGAGAAAACATGATGCAAAATGGACGTATCAACCCCCCCAAGCTTAGACCTTGCTTGTCCTCAAGCGAAAGCCGATATCGATAATCATGTCCACATGTTTAGAGAGAGAGGTGTCGATAAAAACAAAATACGGACATAATAGCATCATGATCATTATTATAACATCAATATTCATTATCATAGAACTTCTCATGAGCAAGTAACAATTCATCACAACAATGAAGTATAAGACATAAACTTTCTTGAAAACTAACAAACTATGTTTTCAGTCAACAATGCAATTGCAATTCATCATATTTTCAGGAAGGGTCTCATGTAGGAGCTTTTTAGCAAGTCCACATACTCAACCATCATTTAGTATTCTATGATTGCTAACACTCACAACATATATATGGGGCAAAAAGTTTCAGCCAGACACATAGAAAGATAGGGGCTTATAATTTCGTCTCCCAACTTATTCACCTCAAGGGTGATGTCAACAATAATAACTCATGATCACTCATATCCAACTGGATATATATACCTAGATCTTTCCCCACCACATGATGCTTGCAAAAGAGAAAAATAAAAAGGAATAGAGGAGAACACTATTGACTCTTGCATGAAAAGTAAATACCTAAAAAGTAAAAGATAGGCCCTTCGCAGAGGGAAGCAGAGGTTGTCATGCGCTTTTTGTTTTTGGATGCACAAGCTCTTAATGCAAAGGAACGTCACTTTATATTGCCCCTTGTGATAGCAGCCTTTATTATGCAGTCCGTCGCTTTTATTTCTTTACCATCACAAGATCGTACAAAGCTTATTTTCCCTTACAATAAAAGTTCATACATATTTAGGAGCAATTTTTATTGCTTTATGCACCGATGACAACTTACTTGAAGGATCTTATTCAATCCATAGGTAGGTATAGTGGACTCTCATAAAATGAAATAGGGTTCAAGGTTTCTGGATGCACAAGTAGTATCTCTACTTGGTGCGGATTTTTGGCTAGCAAAGATATTGGGCAAGCACCACATGTTGGAGGATCTAGGACAATATAACTTCTATGTGAATATAAGCAAACATAATTCATTACGTTGTCTTCCTTGTCCAACGTCAACAATTTGACATAAAATACTCAATGGGGGCTCACAATCATAAAAGATGTCCAAGATAGTGTATTTGCATATGAATCTTCTCTTCCCTTATTATTTTTTCATGAATTGCATCATTGACCAATGCTATGTTTGTTAACTTTCAATAAATTTTACCACTTATACTTTTCTTTATGTAATGTCATTACTTTCCATAAGATTAGCATATGATCTTTTTTCATTATTTTCATTGCTAGGATTGAAACATAAAAGTAAAGAAGCAAAAACTCAAACTACTCTTTATTATATAGCTCTCAACTCAATTACATAGATAGATAGATCACGAAACGAGCACTCAAGAATAGATCATACTAAACTTTTATTCAACTAAATCACGAAATAACTAAGGATTGAACTAAAAATAGGTAAAGATAATAAAAGTGATGGTGATACGATACCGGGGCACCTCCCCCAAGCTTGGCACAAGCCAAGGGGAGTGCCCATACCCATGTGCTCAAATCTCTTTCTTCGGTGACGATGGTGGTGATGAAGTGGTGGGCTTGTTCTCCATAATGCTCATGAGTGCCTCTCTCAAACTTTGAATTTCACGGAGAGCTTGACGAGTTAACTCTGTGTTCCTCTCCACCTCAGCCATAATATGTTTATTCTCCGGTCCCGAAGAGTTTGTTCCTGCATCACTTTCCCTTGGACGAGATATGTCCCAATTGAACGGTATGTGCATACGAGGAGTATTTTCAATCCCATAATTGTGAACCAAATTATGAATTTTTTTCCGATGTAACCTGTGTAAGGGCCTCCTAGGGGGAAGCCCTCTTTGCACTTCATGATTCCCTTGATCGTTCCTCGGCCTCATGGCTTGATGAGGGTTCGGAGTAGTGGAGATGCCAGCCAGCGTGCCCCTCTCAGAGGCCGGAGGGTGGACTCCAAGCGAGTCTCCTTCATCTTCTTCCATGGCGGCCTCCTCGATACCTTCTCTCCTTAGTTCCATCTACAGCAACCAAGCATCGTCTTCTACGTTGTTGGAGGAGGAAGAAGACATAATGCCTGGCTTCGTAGATCTGATAGAAAACAGCGCGAAACAAGAACAGAAGGTTTTTCTGCGATACAGTGGTCAAAACGTTCGGGAGTACATATAAAGAATTTTTATCTTGCTAAACAAGTATTCCAGAAGAAAACGGAGTCGGGAAGGCTCAAGAGGGGCCCACAAGCCACCAAGGCGCGCCGGGGGGGGGGGGGTGGCGCGCTCTAGTGCCTTGTGTGCACCTCGTGGGTCCCCTCGGCTGTTTCTTATTTTTGTATTTTTTCTAATATTCCAAAACTGACAGAAAGTATTTTTATGAAATTTTTGGAGTCGATTTACTTACCGTATCACATACCTACCCCTTTTTAGGGTTCTGGACCGTTCCGGAAGGACTCTTTAATGTGCTCTTCCGATGTAATTGTTTCAATAATGTTAGTTTCAATGTTGATGGGAGTACCTGAAATATAATGCTTGATTCTTTGTCCATTCACTACTCTCGGATTATTGCCTTCGGAGTTATTTATTTTTATGGCTCCGGAGCGATAAACTTCTTCGATGACAAATGGCCCCACCCATTAAGAGAGAAGTTTTCCTGCAAAAAATCTTAAATGAGAATTGTATAATAAAACATGATCGCCTACTTTAAACTCCCGTTTTTGAATTCTTTTATCATGCCATCTTTTAACTTTTTCTTTAAACAATTTGGCATTTTCATAGGCTTGGGTTCTCCATTCATCTAACGAGCTAATATCAAATAACCTCTTTTCACCGGCAAGTTTAAAATCATAATTGAGTTCTTTAATTGCCCAATATGCTTTATGTTCCAACTCAAGAGGTAAATGACATGCTTTTCCATAAACCATTTTATAAGGAGACATACCCATAGGATTTTTATAAGCAGTTCTATAATCCCATAATGCATCGTCAAGTTTCTTAAACCAATTCTTTCTAGATCTATTGACGGTCTTTTGCAAAATTAATTTTATTTCTCTATTGCTCAATTCAACTTGACCACTAGATTGAGGATGATAGGGGGATGCAATTCTATGGTTGACATCATATTTAGCAAGCAGTTTACGGAATGCACCATGAATAAAATGTGAACCACCATCAGTCATTAAATATCTAGGGACTCCAAATCTCGGGAAAATAACTTCTTCAAGCATTTTAATAGAAGTGTTATGATCAGCGCTACTAGTTGGAATAGCTTCTACCCACTTAGTAACGTAATCAACAGCAACTAAAATATGAGTATACCCATTGGATTTAGGAAAAGGTCCCATATAATCAAAACCCCAAACATCAAATGGTTCAATGACAAGTGAATAATTCATAGGCATTTCCTGACGTCTACCAACATTACCAATTCTTTGACATTCATCACAAGAAAGGACAAATTTACATGCATCCTTGAAAAGAGTAGGCCAATAAAAACCAGATTGTAGTACCTTATGTGCAGTTCTATCTCCCGCATGGTGTCCTCCGTAAGCCTCGGAATGACACTTCCGTAGGACTTGTTCCTGTTCATGCTCAGGTATACAATGTCTAATAATACCATCTACTCCTTCTCTATAAAGATGTGGGTCATCCCAGAAGTAATGTCTTAAATCAAAGAAGAACTTTTTCTTTTGTTGATATGTGAAACTAGGTGGTATAAATTTAGCAACAATATAATTAGCATAGTCTGCATACCAAGGAGTATTATGAGAAGCATTTATGACAGCTATTTGTTCATCAGGGAAATCATCATTGATAGGAAGTGGGTCATCAAGAACATTTTCCATTCTAGACAAATTATCTGCTACGGGATTTTCGGCTCCCTTTCTATCAGTAATATGCAAGTCAAATTCTTGTAGCAATAGAACCCACCAAATGAGTCAAGGTTTAGCATCTTTCTTTTCCATATGGTATTTAATAGCAGCATGATCGGTGTGAACAATTACTTTAGAATCAACTATGTAAGATCTGAATTTATCACAAGCAAACACAACTGCTAGAAATTCTTTCTCAGTAGTAGCATAATTTCTTTGAGCACTGTCTAGAGTTTTACTAGCATAATGGATAACATTTAATTTCTTATCAACTCTTTGTCCTAGAACAACACCAACAACATAATCACTAGCATCACACATAATTTCAAAAGGCAAGTTCCAATCAGGTGGTTGAACAATATGTGCAGAGGTTAATGCTTTCTTAAGTGTTTCGAAGGCTTCTACACAATCGTCATCAAAAACAAATGGAACATCCTTTTGCAAGAGATTAGTAAGAGGCCTAGAAATTTTAGAGAAGTCTTTAATAAACCTCCTATAGAAACTAGCATGACCAAGGAAACTTCTTATACCTTTAATATCTTTAGGACATGGCATTTTCTCAATTGCATCAACTTTAGCTTTATCTACTTCAATACCTCGTTCAGAAATTTTATGTCCCAAGACAATACCTTCATTCACCATAAAGTGGCACTTCTCCCAATTCAAGACAAGATTAGTTTGTTCACATCTCTGCAAAACTCGATCAAGGTTGCTTAAGCAATCATCAAAAGAAGTCCCATAAACGGAAAAATCATCCATGAAAACCTCAACAATCTTTTCACAAAGTCAGAGAATATAGCAGTCGTACATCTTTTAAAGGTAGCAGGTGCATTGCATAAACCAAAAGGCATACGTCTATAAGCATAAGTTCGAAAAGGACAAGTAAATGTGGTTTTCTCTTGATCGGCTTGTGTTACAGGCATTTGAGAGAAACCAGAATATCCATCAAGAAAGCAAAAATGTGTATGCTTGGACAGTCTTTCTAGCATTTGATCAATAAAAGGTAAGGGGTAATGATCTTTTCTAGTAGCTTTGTTTAATTTTTAGAAATCAATTACCATCCTATAACCAGTTGCAATTCTTTGTGGAATAAGTTCATTTTTATCGTTAGGAACAACAGTAATGCCTCCTTTCTTAGGGACACAATGAACGGGACTTACCCATCTACTATCAGCTATGGGATAGATTATATCTGCTTCCAGAAGTTTTAATATTTCAGTTCTTACCACTTCCTTCATCTTAGGATTTAATCATCGTTGGTGGTCGACAACTGGTTTAGCATCAGGCTCCATATTAATTTTGTGCTGACATAGAGTGAGACTAATGCCCTTAAGATCATCAAGATTATATCCAATAGCAGCACGGTGCTTCCTTAGAGTTTTAAGTAATCTTTTTTCTTCATGCTTTGAAAGATTAGCACTAATAATAACATGATATATCTTCTTTTCATTTAGATAAGCATATTTCAATGTATCAGGCAATTGTTTCAATTCAAATACAGGGTCACCCTTAGGTGGAGGAGGACCTCCCAGAGTTTCAACAGGCAAATTGTGTTTAAGGATAGGTGGTTGATCAAAGAACATCTTATCTATTTCATTTCTTTCATTCATATGCATATCATTTTCATGGTCTAGCAAATATTGTTCTAACGGATCAGTAGGAGGTACGGCAATAGAAGCAAGACCAATAATTTCATCTTTACTAGACAATTCTTTATCATGAGGTTGTCTACGAAACTTGGAGAAATTAAACTCATGAGATGTATCACCAAAGTTAACACTGACAATTTCTTTAGCGCAATCAATCTTAGCATTAACAGTATTCAAGAAAGGTCTACCAAATATAATGGGACAAAAATCATCTTGTGGTGATCCAAGAACAAGAAAATCAGTAGGGTATTTGATCTTACCACACAAGACTTCCACATCTCTGACAATCCCAAGTGGTGAAATAGTATCTCTATTTGCGAGCTTAATAGTAACATCAATATCTTCAATCTCAACAGGTGCAATATCGTTCATAATTTCTTGATATAAGGTAAAAGGAATAGCACTCACACTAGCACCCAAATCACATAAGCCATGATAACAATGATCTCCTATTTTAACAGAGACAATAGGCATGCCAACAACAGGTTTATTCTTATCTTTAGGGTCTGGCTTAGCAATTCTAGTAGCTTCATCACAAAAGTAAATAACATGCCCATCTATATTATCAACCAAGAGATCTTTAACCATAGCAACATTAGGTTCAACTTTAATTTATTCAGAGTGTCGTGCTCTAATTTTACTTTTGTGAACCATAGTGGAAACTTTAGCATGTTCCTTAATCCTAACAGGAAAAGGAGGTTTCTCAATGTAAACAGTAGGCACAACTGGATCAACATGGTAAACAATTGTTTCTTCTTTAACACTAGCAGGTTCATCAATTGTTTCTTCTTTAACACTAGCAGGTTCATCAATCTTTTCTTTGATAGGTGGATGATATTTAAACCACTTCTCCTTAGAGAGATCAACATGAGTAGCAAATGATTCACAAAAGGAGGCTACTATCTCAGAGTCAAGTCCATATTTAGTGCTAAACTTATGAAAAGCATCGGTATCCATAAAAGATTTAACACAATCGAACTCAAGTATTATACCTGACTCATTACCTTTGTCGAGTTCCCAATCTTCAGAGTTGCGTTTAATTCTTTCCAGAAGATTCCATCTGAATTCAATAGTTTTCTTCATAAAGGAGCCAGTCGAAGAAGAATCGAGCATGGTTTGATCATCATGAGAAAGCCGAGCATAAAAGTTTTGAAGAATTATTTCTCTCGAGAGCTCATGATTGGGGCATGTATGCAACATATACTTAAGCATCCCCCAAGCTTGAGCGATACTTTCTCCTTCACGAGGCCAAAAATTATATATATAATTCCGATCACGATGAACTAAATGCATAGATTAAAATTTCTGGTGGAATTCCAGCTTCAACCGGTTCCAATCCCATGTGTCAGTATCATCACATAGCCTATACCATGTCAATGCCTTTCCCTCCAAAGATAAAGTGAATACTTTCTTCTTAACTCCATCTTCGGATAGATCTGCAAGCTTAAATAATCCACAAATTTCATCCACATAGATCAAGTGCATATTAGGATGTACTGTTCCATCTCCTGCATAAGGATTAGCTAGCAGTTTCTCTATCATATCCAAAGGAATTTCATAATAAATATTTTCAGTAGGTTCAGTAGGTTGAGGAGCAACTCTTATTTCTTCCGGTCGAGGTGAAGATACCCCGAACAAGCCCCTCAAAGGAGTACTTTCCATAGTGACAAGTGACAGTAAATTTCAGCACATAATATAAATGTTTCCTTACCAAATTCCACTCACAAAAGGCGCTTCACTCCCCGGCAACGGCGCCAGAAAAGAGTCTTGATGACCCACAAGTATAGGGGATCAATCGTAGTCCTTTCGATAAGCAAGAGTGTCGAACCCAACGAGGAGCAGAAGGAAATGACAAAGCGGTTTTCAGCAAGGTGTTTTCTGCAAGCACTGAAATTATCGGTAACGAGTAGTTTGATAGCAAGATAATTTGTAACAAATGACAACTAGCAATAGAAACAAAGAATGCAGCAAGATGGCCCAATCCTTTTTGTAGCAAAGGACAAGCCGGAACGAACTTGTATGATAAGCAAAGCGTTCTCGAGGACACACGGGAATTTCATCTAGTCACTTTCATCATGTTTGTTTGATTCGCGTTCGCTACTTTGATAATTTGATATGTGGGTGGACCGGTGCTTGGGTGCTGTTCTTACTTGAACGAGCCTCCCAATTATGATTATCCCCTCTCGCAAGCATCCGCAACTACGAAAGAAGAATTAAGATAAATCTAACCATAGCATTAAACATATGGATCCAAATCAGCCCCTTACGGAATAGCGCATAAACTAGGGTTTAAGCTTCTGTCACTCTAGCAACCCATCATCTAATTAATACTCCACAATGCATTCCCTTAGGCCCAAAGATGGTGAAGTGCCATGTAGTCGACGTTCACATGACACCACTAAGAGAATCAACAACATACATATCATCAAAATATCGAACGAATACCAAATTCACATGATTACTTATGACAAGACTTCTCCCATGTCCTCAAGAACAAAAGTAACTACTCATAAATCATATTCATGTCCAAGATCAGTGGAGTATTGAATAGCATTAAGGATCTGAACATATAATCTTCCACCAAATAAACCAACTAGCATCAACCACATGATGTAATCAACACTACTAGCAACCCACATGTACCAATCTGAGGTTTTGAGACAAAGATTGAATATAAGAGATGAACTAGGGTTTGAAATGAGATGGTGCTGGTGAAGATGTTGATGAAGATTGGTCCTCCCATGATGAGAGGATTGTTGGTGATGTCGATGGCTTCGATTTCCCCCTCCCGGAGAGAAGTATCCCCGGCGGGATCGCTCTACCGGAGAGCAAAAGTGCTCCTGCCCAAGTTCCGCCTCGAGACGGCGGCGCACTATCCCAAAAGTCTTCTCCTTATTTTTTCTAGGGCAAATGGACTTATATACCAGAAAATGGGCACCGGAGGCTGGCCAGGGGCCCCACAAGCCACCAGGGCGCGCCTATGGGGGGGGGGAGGGTGGCGTGCCCTGGTGCCTTCTGGGCACCTGGGTGGCCCCCTCTGGTACTTCTTCTTTCCAATATTTTTTATTTATTCAAAAATAAATCTCCATGAAATTTCAGCTCATTTGGAGATGTGCAGAATAGGTATCTCTGACATAGCTTTTTCAGGTCCAGAATTCCAGCTGCTGGCAATCTCCTTCTTTGTTTAGATCTTGCATATTAAGAGAGAAAAGGCATTAGAATTGCTTCACAAAGTGTTATATTGATTAAAAACATTATAAATAACAGTAGGAAAACATGATACAAAATGGACGTATCAACTCCCTGCGAGAAAACGATCCCGGAGCTAACATATTAATTAAGTAACACAGGTATCCAGTTCTAGTTGTAGTAGATCGGGATACTCTCTAAGCGTCTGTTACCGTGGACACGGCTATTCGAATAGATATACTTCCCTGCAGGGGTGCACCAATTTACCCAACACGCTCGATTAACTCTGGCCGGACACGCTTTTCCGGGTCATGCCCGGCCTCGGCTGATCGACATGCCGTAGTCCTACCTAGACTCAACAGAGAGGCCAGCACGCCGGTCTACATCCTAAGCGCTCAGGGGTCTTGGGCCGATCGCCCTTTGCACTCCTGCGCGTTGCAAACGCGGCCGGGACCAGACCTAGCCCCTGTATACACACGCGGGCTGTCGCAGTCCACCAGGGCGCGCGCCGCTCAATTGCTAACATCTGAGAACTTTCGGAAGAATCGTACGACGCCGAGTGCCCATACTTATTCCCGCATGGTGGTTAGTGCGAAAAGGTCAGAGGCCTACTCAGATCACATATCCTAACCCATTAGTGTGTTGGGAGCGCGCGGTGACGATCAGTGCTCCTGTCGCCCCATCTCGCAGACTTACGGCAAGGGTCAGGCCCATCCCTCTCTAGGGCGGTCTGCCTACCCGGCCGTGCCACGTCATTATCTCACGGGTACCCTCATGGTCAACCAAACTTCACATCTCTCGCGGGTTCCCCTCGGGGTCGACCCGACTTATTAAGAGACTGTCGGGAACTCATGTCCACCTGTACCGGGGTGGTACCGCCTGTCCCTTCAGTCCCGCAGTAACAGTAAACGGGGAACAGGGTAAGGTAACAGTGTGTCCGTAACATCAAGGGGGAAATCTGAGGAATCACCCTCGATGGATTCCCACTCTATGTAACCGTCAAGGTGAACTTGGAGGAATCACCCTCGATGGGTTCACACTTGAGGGACTGCACGACAGAGGCATCATCGGAGGTGGTGAAAGAGGAATCACCCTCGGTAACCCACAACCGACTAGCTACGCTACAGAGATATCATCAGGAGTGAGGTAGGAGCTATCACCCTCGGCACTCGATAGTAGCTCTGCAGAGTCGTACAAATAAGGGGGGTGTGCGGTGCTGTGTCGGTCTCTGCCCATCGATCACGTTGATCGAAACATCCGGAAGCAAAGCATGGCAACTCGGACAAGGGTGCGGGCCATTGATGGATCACTAACCAATCTATACTAAGCAATATAGGATAGCATGTAAGGTATCAACAGCAGTTACAAAAACAGGCTATGCATCAGAATATGAGCTATCGAACAACACTAGCAAAATCTAATGCAAGCATGGGAGAGAAAGAATGGGCGATATAGGAATGATCAAGGGGGGTTTTGCTTGCCTGTAAGCTCTGCGGTGAAAGAGGGGTCGTCGGTGGTGTAGCAGTCCTCAGGGGTCACGTGAGACTCGGGGGCTACCGGAGAGAAGAGGGGGAGGAAACAAATAAATACGCAGTAAACAAATGCAACACAGATGCATGACATGGCAATATGCTGTGTTAGGGGTGACCTAATGCAGTGCTACACGTTACAGACGGAGCGGGAAAATATCTGGAAATATTTTCCCGGCTTTAGGCAATTATCGGATAGACGATCCGGAGGGGAAGGTTCCATGTTTGCAGTGTTGGAGGCATGTGACAGGTATGTGAATAGCATATTCGGATTCGTCTTGTTTTATTGATCATTTTTCATATATAAATTATTTTCATCCGAGTTACGGATTATTTTATATGATTTTTCAAAGTTTAATTGAATTTCTGGATTTATTATTAATTCGAATTAAAACAGTAAAATGCTATGGGTACACACTCTGTGTACCTAGCTGAGAGTGAGAGAAGCTGATTGGTGGGACTAGGTCAAAGTCAACAGCACAGTTAGCTGTTGACTGGGTCAACAGTGAACAGTGCAGTGGGTCCCGCATGTTAGTGTTTTAATAATTTCCAAAATGACTTTTCTTTAATTTAATTAAGGAGACCCACATGGCATAGGATAGCAACTAATTTAACTACTAATTAGCCCCGAAACTAACTTGCACACGGCCGGCTAGAGGCACAGCCAGCCTCACGGCTGTGCACACACACGCACAGCACAGGGGCGCTCGGCCATGGCCACGGCCACAGCCGAGGCCAGCGCATGAGCAGCCAGCGGCGGTAGCGAGCAGCAGCAGCAAAGAGCAGCAGCGGCAGCGGCTAGGAGCAGCAACAGCAGAGAGCAGTAGCAGGGAGCAGCAGCAGGGAGCAGCAGCAGAAGCAGTAGCGCAGCAGCGGCGAGCGCAGGCGTGCGCGGGCGCGGGCAGCTGCGAGGGTGCGCCTAGGCGCGGCCAGGGAGCGGCGCACGCGGCCGGACGCGGCCAGGGGCATGGCCATGGGCGGCTGAGCACGGCTGCGGGCACGGAGATCCGGGCACGACGGGACGAGCAGCCTACGGCGACGGACCGAGAACGGGGCAAGGGGGATTTGGGAGAGGAGCTCACAGAAGTTCCAACGGAAGCGACGGGGAGGCCGGAGGTGGACCGGAGACGAGGCAATCGACGATGGCGGCCGGCGATGTTTGCGAAGGACACGAACTCGATGGCGATTGTACGGGGCGGCCCCGCTCGATTTGATGCTCGGGATGGACGAAGTTGTCGGTGGCGGTCCTCCTGGACATCTCCTCAGGCGACGGGGAGCGCGGTGGCCGCGACGATGACGTCTACCATGGTGGGGAGCTTCGGGCGTGAACAAAATCGAGGATGGTGACACGACGGGGAGAGATGAGGGGGTTAGGGTTTGTCATCGGCGTCGGGGAGGGCTTTATCTACGTCGGGGGTCCGTTGGATGTTCGACACAGCGACAACAGCGCCCATGGCGCCGTGGATGGCGGCCACGCCATGGCCTATGCCTCCTCCTGTACGTGAGGTTAGAGAAAGGCCAGGTTGGGCTGGGCCAGATGCACTGTGGCCACTTATGGCCCAGTAGCACAGTAGGTCTTTAGCATTTTCCTTTTTCTTTTTCTGTCTGCAATTTCCTCTCCATTTTGCATTTAATTTTTATATCAAATAAATTTTGTTCATCATGAAACTAGTCAGATAAATCAAGCACAGTATTTTTGGAGAGGCCACAAAGTTTCTAGTCAATTGGAAATACATAAACATTTGTTTATTTTAAAATGGTTATTTTTGTTGCTGTTGGATCACTTTATATTTTACTAGGGATTAATTGGTGAGTCAAATGATGTTGGTTCTTACATGACAATTACTTATTGATTATTTTCAATAACATGAACACTTTTGTTTATTTATTTGAAGAAGTTTTATTTTTACTCACTATTTGAATTTTGAATTGGAATGGATTTTGGATCTTAATGACTATTAGTAAGTTAATGATGATGACTTGGCATAATTATAGGAAGGTCACTGTAGCTTTACTTCTGGGGTGTTACACAAGTAAACAACTAATTGGGAATAAATTATAAATTCAGAAAATTATATACATGGTGTACTTGTATCTTTAAAAAATCCAGCAACTCTGGCATCCATCTTGGTCCCTGCTTTGTCATTAGAGTGTTTTCCTTTGCTTTCAGGTCAAGATAGAGAAAATTATCTCATCCACTGTCCTCATCTTCCCACCTGACAACATATTGTTGGTTTCCTCGTCTGTTCCGCTCGCCCATCCACCCAAATCTAGCTAATGATTTGCCTGAAATATATGACAAACAACACAAATATAATTACAAAAAAATTCAGTGAAACTAAATCAGTGCTCCAGCTTTGCCACACCTGATCGGCAACTATATCATGAGATTTTCATGAATTTATATTAGTACCAGTGAAGGATTGATGGTCAGTAATAGTAAGTGCTACCTTTTCAGTAAATTCTATCAAAAGCATTAGCATGCTGCAAAATTGAAGACCAAAATCTTGCATGTCTACTATGTGTCAGAATTTTTGGTGGCGTAAAACCTTCTTTCTGTTAAAATTAGTAATAAGGTGATACTTTCAAGCAATTCGATCAGTACGTTTTCATGCTTCTCTATTACAATCAGTGGAGCAATAAAAGTCAGTGCTAAGTCCAAAATTTCTAGACATTTATTTCAGTAATTCTACCAAGAATGTAGCGTCAATTTAATCCCCATATCTCCAATAGAATTATCTAATCAAGCCATGGATACTTTAGATCCACGTTGCGCCTATTTGTTTTACTGGAATTTGTGTACTACCTGGCATTGGAGCGCTTGCCCAAGACGCGCTTGCATGCGTTCTCCTTGTGAGGCACCTCCACGATGTGGGCGGGCAACTCCTTGCGCTGCCTTTGCTGACCCGACGCAACTTTACTCCTGAGCGGCGAGGTCGTGCTCCCGCCTCGGTTTGCCTGGCAGCCAGTTCGCTCCTGAGGGCCTGGTCATTGCACCGTGGACGGAGAGCGAGGGATCGAGGAGGAGAGGAATTAGCCGCTGGCCCGTTTGCCTCGGTCGTCGCCTAGCCAGCTGCGAGGTAGTAGGAAGGAGGGAATATATGGACACGCGTGAAGCGCCATGGAAACTGACCTGTAATTATCCGCGGCCGGCGAGTGGTGCGCATCTATTGCCATTAAAGCCCGGTGAATGTTATCGAATAGACAGGTATTGAATCGCCGGCGAGTGGTATCGAATCGACATGTGACGATCCGCAGCCCCCGCCCATCTCAAAGGGCAGTCCGCAGTCGGCATGCAACGCCCGTCGATCGCCTCGGTCGGACCCCGGCGCGGTGGCAAAGTCACTCCCACCCAGCGTCAGCCGCCACGCCTGACGCGATGGCTGCGTCGGTGCGAACAAGAAAACAGGGCCGCGTAGAAGCCTGTATCTTTTATGGCTGCACGGCAGACTGGGGAGTTGTAGAAGCCCATTACGCCCAATTTCACACCAGATGCTCAAAAATGTCGTCGGAGTAGCGGCCCAACACGGATACGAGCGAACGAAGCGAGAAAGCGCAGGATTGAGAGAAATCGGACGGCCGAAAATGTGTAAAGCTGAAGATCCAACGGCTGCGAATGCTGATGGCCTAAGATGGCTGGATTAGTGCTCAGTTTTAATGTCTCTAAATATGACCTGACATGGGTAATCGCTCTTTCTAGTCCCACTCTTCTCCAACAGAGCCCCCTCACTGAGCGAGCATTCAAAATTCCTAGTATGCTCCACTCATTCTACGGCAAGCACCCAATCACAAGAGCAGAATTGGTCTTGGGTGGCCAAGAGGGCCCACTTGGAGACTTGGAATCTCAGCAGGAAATGTGAAGGTTGTTTAAAGGTGACCGATAGACGAAAGAAAATCCAAAAGTTTTGTTCTGATCTGAGTAGGCTCAACGTATAGATACTCTTATGGCATTCACCCAAGAATACAGGGACAGATGGAATGAAAGAAAGAGAAAATAGCTCCATAACTTGCCCAGAAGAAGAAACACCCCGCTCTGGATCTCAAAGGGCCATCAGCGACTCAACCAAAGGAGTCATGTGTAACTATTCATCTTGTTCCTCTGAGTTTCTCCACTGTAATGGAATTGTATTTCTGAATCAGTGTTAAATTGATTGCCGGATGCTCACAATTATCATTATTTGCAACATGATTGACATTCTCACAAGTTGATCTCTCTTGCCCATTGCACTATATTACAACGTTTTCTAGTTCATTGACATGCTCACAACATCAATGATCTGCTCTGAAATTCTATTACCAAATTTACAAAATGAGTGTCGTGCTCACAAATTGATAACATCGATGTTCTGCTCTCAAACTGACTAATGTTCAAATCAATATACAATCTCCTTCAACCTTATTAGCTCCTATATCTGAAACTGTCCTACTGTTGCCGGCCTCCTCTAGTATGTTGTTCTCAATCAAGCATCATGGTGTGAGTCCTGCTATTGTCTACGCGCTAGGGGGGCTTCTTCCACGGCTGCCATACCACGTTGAGCAATGCGGCGTTTGCTTGATGCCTTCCGTTGCGGCAGGATGACGTTATGACACGACGCTCACTTGGCGTCTCCGTTTTGCGGTGGTGTAGGTGTGGAAGCCTGGCCGCCTTCTTGCGGTGATGCGGCAGTGGCAGTCACCCTCCTGGGCTCCCACCCACAGCGAAGCCGAGAGTGAGCTAACGATTATGGCGGCGGAGAGTGAAGTGGTTGGGCGTAGTTGGTGTTGAAATATATTGCCTGCCTCTCTCCATCAGTTCGGACTTTTGGAGCAAATGGCTGGAGCATGAATTCAATATGGTATCCGAGCCAGGAGGTCTTGAGTTCAAGACCCTGCCAACGCAGTATTAAAAAAAGAATCTACGTCCTACATAAATCCCATGTCTAATGATTAATAAGCCTAGACGTGAAGGGGGGTTGAAATATATTGCCCGCCTCTCTCCATTAGTTCGGACTTTTGAATGAGTTGGCTGGAGCATGAAGTCAATAGTTGATTCTTTTTCATGAGGTGACTAGGCTGTTTCTTGGGGAATTGCGTTCGTGGGCTGCCTGGCCTTTAGATGTCGCTGGCTATGTTAGCTTGGCTCCACCTGCTACCGTCGGATGTGCAAGGGACGGACACTATGAATGTACTTGCCTTTGCCGTAGACAATCTCGTTCCCTTTTTGAGCTGACATGTTTTACACGAAATTGTGTCTCCCATCTACAAGGTCTGTAATTGCTTTTTTTTGTGGTTTCACCACGAGTTCGGACTTATAGCAATGGTGGCTATAGCTTTATTGCACCATTTCTCAGGTCTTGAACCACCAACTAGTAAAATGAAGCATTACAATAAGTCAAATCAATCAACCATCAAGGTATAAAAGGTTGGACATCATCCTATTATATAGGTTTTATGTTTTCTTCAAGTGAAATCCATCATATGCTCGTATACAAGGTTGTTTTGGGGTTAGTTTTACTCTAAAAACGAAAACGAGATGAATGCGAGTCGCTCGATTAGTTGCAAGTATACCATGTACTTCATTAGATTAGTATTCTTTTCTACGAGGGTAGCAAAACAAATGTGTAACCAAGAGACAGTAGGAAGATAACTATTACTATTAATTACTTAGTGATACTCCATATATAAGCCAATGGATTCACATGACAACTTTATAGCACAACTTTTCCTAATAAAGGACAATACATTAATATCAAATGATACCGAGTATGCTGCCTCAACAACCTAACTATGTAGTAAGAGTTGACGTTGAAGTTATAGTGGACAATACTTAAAAAAAAACTACCATCCCAATTGATCTAATACGGATCAATCACCGTACGTGTAGTATGGGGTCAAACTGCACCGGAAAGCCGCTCCGCACATCCGCCACCAGTGTGTCCAAAACGGCGCTAGGCACGGCCACGCCCCTCGCCACGGCCTGGTACTCCCTCACCTTGAGGGGTGGGGTGCAGACCTGCCGTGTCATAGGAGCGCTGGTGGCCAATGTGACACCGCGATACGACACCTCCACGTAGGTGCCGGGTTTGAGGCACGCGTTTTTAGATGGGAAAGTAGGGATTGCATGCATTGACAATTGATTGATCATGTGCATAAGCACATATATAGGTACAGGGGGCCGGCCTCTACTTGTCTCCCAAGAAGTACAAATATACGGGGGAGAGAGGAGGCACGGCAGTACAAAATACACAGACCCTAGTACTATACATGTGCATGGATAACGTATGTTCAACACCCCCCCCCCCCAGTCGAAGCGTCGCCGGAGATGCAGAGACTGGACCGAAACTCCTCGAAGACGGTAGTCGGTAGCCCCTTAGTCATGACATCGGCGAATTGTTGGACGGTGGGAACATGAAGAACCCGAACACGCCCAAGTGCGACCTGTTCACGAACGAAGTGGATGTCGAGCTCAATGTGCTTCGTTCGGCGATGATGAACAGGGTTGGCGGAGAGGTAGACGGCGGAGACGTTATCACAGTAGACGAGCGTGGCCTTGTGAATGTCACAAAGCAATAGCTGGAGCAACTGACGGAGCCAAGAGCACTCGGCGACGGCATTAGCCACCGCCCGATACTCCGCCTCAGCACTCGAGCGAGAGACCGTGGGTTGTCGCTCGGACGACCACGAGATCAGTGAGGGCCCGAGGTAGACACAATAGCCTGATGTAGAGCGTCGAGTGTCGGGGCAGCCAGCCCAGTCTGCATCGGAGTAGGCGACGATGTCGGTGGAAGCGGAAGCCATCAACGTAAGACCCAAGGACATAGTTGTTGGAAATATGCCCTAGAGGCAATAATAAATTAATTATTGTCATATTTCTCCGTTCATGATAATAGTTTATTATTCATGCTAGAATTGTATTGACCGGAAACTAAATACATGTGTGGATAATAGACAAATACTATGTCCCTAGTATGCCTCTACTAGACTAGCTCGTTGATCAAAAGAAGGTCAAGGTTTCCTGAACATGGACATGAGTTGTCATTTGATAACGGGATCACATAATTAGGAGAATGATGTGATGGACATGACCCAACCGTCAGCATAGCATATGATCATTCAGTTTAATGCTATTGCTTTCACTATGTCAAATACACGTTCCTCTGACCATGAGATCATGCAACTCCCGGATACCGTAGGAATACTTTGGGTGTATCAAACGTCACAACGTAACTGGGTGATTATAAAGGTGCACTACAGGTATCTCCGAAAGTGTTTGTTGAGTTGGCATGGATCAAGATTGGGATTTGTCACTCCGACTATCGGAGAGGTATCTCTGGGCCCTCTCGGTAATACAGCATCACAGAAGCCTTGCAAGCACCGTGACTAAAGAGTTAGTTGCAAGATGATGTATTACGGAACGAGTAAAGAGACTTGCCGGTAACGAGATTGAACTAGGTATTGGATACCGACGATCGAATCTCGGGCAAGTAACATACCGCCAGACAAAGGGAACAACGTATGTTGACATATGAGGTTCACCGATAAAGATCTTCGTGGAATATGTAGGAACCAATATGAGCATCCAGGTTCCGCTGTTGGTTATTGACCGGAGAGTCGTCTCGGTCATGTCTACATCATTCCCGAACCCGTAGGGTTCGCACACTTAAGGTTCGATGACGATTTAGTATTATATGAGTTATGTGATTGGTGGCCGAAGTTTGTTCGGAGTCCCGAATGAGATCATGGACATGACGAGGAGTCTCAAAATGGTCGAGAGGTAAAGATTCATATATTGGAAGGCTATATTCGGACGTCGGAAAGGTTCCGAGTGATTCGGGTATTTTTCGAAGTACCGGGGAGTTACGGGAATTCACCGGGAGAAGTAATGGGCCTTATTGGGCCATACGGGAAAAGGAGAGGCACGCCACGTGAGGAGGCGCGCGCCCCCCCTTGCCCAAACCGAATTGGACTAGGGGAGGGGGCGCAGCCCCCTCTTTCCTTTCCCTCTCCCTTCCCCCTTTCCTACTCCGTATGGGAGGTGGAATCCTACTAGGACTAAGGAGTCCTAGTAGCCTCCTCCCTCCCTCCTTTATATACGGAGGAGGGGCACCCCTTGGAGACACACAATTGTCCCATAGCCGTGTACGGTGCCCCGATCTCCGTTTTCCACCTCGGTCATATTTTCGGAGAGCTTAGGCGAAGCCCTGCCGGAATCACTTCACCGTCACCGTCGCCACGCCGTCGTGCTGACGGAACTCATCTACTTCCTCGACTTCTTGCTGGATCAAGAAGGCGAGGAACGTCACCGAGCTGCACGTGTGTAGAACTGGGAGGTGCCGTACGTTCGGTACTCGATCGGTGGAGCTCGAAGGATTCTTCGACTACATCAACCGCGTTGTGAGACGCTTCCGCTAAACGGTCTACGAGGGTACGTAGACACACTCTCCCCTCTCGTAGCGATGCATCTCCATGGATAGATCTTGCGTGAGCGTAGGAAATTTTTGAAATTCATGCTCCGTTCCCCAACAGTGGTATCAGAGCCAGGTCTATGCGTAGATGTGTTTTGCACGAGTAGAACACAAGTGAGTTGTGGGCGTGGGTGTATACATATTGCTTGCCGTTACTAGTTGTTACTTGATTCGGCGGTATTATGAGATGAAGCGGCCCGGACCGACATTACGCGTACGCTTACGCGAGACAGGTTTCACCGCTACGTGCACTCGTTGCATAAAGGTGACTGGCGGGTGTTTGTCTCTCTCACTTTAGTTGAATCGGTTTCAATGAAGAGGGTTCTTTTAGAAGATCAAAAAGCAATCACTACACCACGTTGTGGTTTTGCGTAGGTAAGAACGGTTCTTGCAAACCCGTAGCAGCCACGGAAAACTTGCAACAACAAAGTAGAGGACGTCTAACTTGTTTTTGCAGGGTATGCTGGTGATGTGATATGGTCAAGACATGATGTGATATAAGTTGTTGTATGAGATGATCATGTTTTGTAAGTTATCAGGCAACCGACAGGAGCCTTATGATTGTCTCTTTATTGTATGCAATGCCAACGCTATGTAATTGCTTTTCTTTACCGCTATGAGTTAGCAGTAGTAGTAGTAGCAATAGCCGGCGAGACGACCACGACGCTGCGATGGAGATCAAGGTGTCACGACGCTACGATGGAGATCAAGGTGTCACGACGCTACGATGGTGATCAAGGTGTCAACCCGGTGACGATGGAGATCATGACAGTGCTATGCTGATGGAGATCAAAAGCACAAGACGTTGATGGCCATATCATGTCACATATATATTGAATTGCATGTGATGTTAATCCTTTTATGCATCTTATTTTGCTTAGGACGACGGTAGCATTATAAGATGATCCCTTCACTAAATTTCAAGATAAGTGTTCTCCCCTAGTATGCACCGTTGCGAAGGTTCGACGCTTCTAAGCACCACGTGATGATCGGGTGTGATGGATTCTTTCGTACGCATACAACGGGTGTAAGCCAGTTTTACACACGCAGAATACTTGGGTTAAACTTGACGAGCCTAGCATATACAGATATGGCCTCGGAACACAAGAGACCGAAAGGTCGAACATGAGTCATATAGTAGATATGATCAACATGAAAGATGTTCACCATTGATTACTAATCCACCTCACGTGATGATCGGACGTGGTTTAGTTGATGTGGATCATGTTACACTTAGACAACTTGAGGGATGTTAATCTAAGTGGGAGTTCTTAAGTAATTTGATTAATTGAACTTCAATTATCATGAACATAGTCTAAATAATCTTTGCAATTTTATGTTGTAGATCAATAGACCACGCTGTAGTTCCCCTGTTTTTATTATGTTCCTAGAGAAAACGAAGTTGAAAGTTGATGGAAGCAACTATGCGGACTAGGTCCGTGATCTGAGGATTGTCCTCACTACTGCACAGAAGGCTTATGTCCTTAATGCACCGCTCAGTGAAATAGACCTACGGCTTCGTCTGAGGACGTTATGAACGTCTGGCAAACAAGAAAAGATGACTACTCGATAGTTCAGTGCGCCATACTTTACGGCTTAGAACCGGAGCTCCAAATATGTTTTGAGCAACACGGAGCATATGAGATGTTCCAAGAGCTGAAAATTTGTTTTTCAAGCTCACACCCGGGTCGAGAGGTATGACACCTTCGACAAGTTCTATAGTTACAAGATGGAGGAGAACAGCTCCGTTAGTGAGCATGTACTCAGAATGTCTGAGTACTTCAAACACTTGAATCAAGTGGGAGTTAGACTTCCGAATAAATTGGTGATTGATAGAGTTCTCCAGTCACTATCACTAAGCTACTGGATCTTCGTGATGAACTATAAACTGTTGGGGAACGTTGCATGGGAAACAAAAAATTTTCTACGCACACACAAGATCTATACATGGTGATGAGCATCTACGAGAGGGAGAGTGAATCTACATACCCTTGTAGATCGCTAAGCGGAAGCGTTAAGAAACGCGGTTGATGTAGTCGAACGTCTCCGCGATCCAAATCGCAAGTCGTCCCTCGAACCGATCACGAACTAGTGCCGAACGGACGGCACCTCCGCGTTCAACACACGTACAGCTTGATGACGCCTTCACCTCCTCTATCCAGCGAGCGATGGTGAAGTAGTAGATGAGTTCCGGCAGCACGACGGCGTGGTGACGGTGGTGGTGAAGAACAATCTCCGCAGGGCTTTGCCAAGCACTACGGAAACTATGACGGAGGATGAACTAGAGGGTTAGGGTTACCGGCACACGGCTTGGGGAATACTTGATGTGTTCCGGGTGCTAGCCCTGCCCCTCTATTTATATGTTGAGCCCTGGGGTCGAAACTTGGAGAAAGAGCCTCCTCAAAGTCGGTTTGGCCCGCAAGGCAAGAGTCCTGCTCGGACTCCAGGACCAGACGCCAGGGTCCTCGGCGTCTGGCCCCAGACGCCAGGGTCCCTGGCGTCTGGCCCCTGGCCTCCGGACTATTCCAGAGCTCCTCGTCATGTCCGGGATCTCATCCGGGACTCCGAACAACTTTCGGTCACCAACATAACAACTCAACTATACTTATATCGTCACCAAACGTTAAGTGTGTAGACCCTGCGGGTTCGAGAACTATGTAGACATGACCGAGACACCTCTACGGTCAATAACCAATAGCGGGACCTGGATGCCCATATTGGCTCCTACATATTCTACGAAGATCTTTATCGGTTGAACCTCTATGTCAAGGATTCAGTTAATCCCGTATGATGTTCCCTTTGTTTATCGATATGTTACTTGCCCGAGATTCGATCGTCGGTATCTCTATACCTAGTTCAATCTTGTCACCGGCAAGTCTCTTTACTCGTTCCGTAATACAAGATCCCGTGGCTAACACTTTAGTCACATTGCTTGCAAGGCTTATAGTGATGTTGTATTACCGAGTGGGCCCTGAGATACCTCTCCGTCACACGGAGTAACAAATCCCAGTCTTGATCCATGCCAATTCAACAGACATCCTCGGAGATACCTGTAGAGCACCTTTATAGTCACCCAGTTACGTTGCGACATTTGATACACACAAGGTACTCCTCCGATGTCAGGGAGTTGCATGATCTCATGGTCATAGGAACAGATACTTGACATGCAGAAAACAATAGCAATAAACTGACACGATCACATGCTACGTTTACAGTTTGGGTCTTGTCCATCACATCATTCTCCTAATGATGTGATCCCGTTATCAAATGACATCCCATGTCCATGGCTAGGAAACCTTCACCATCTTTTGATCAACGAGCTAGTTAACTAGAGGCATACTAGGGACACAGTGTTGTCTATGTACCCACACATGTATTTGAGTTTCCAATCAATACAATTATAGCATGGATAATAAACGATTATCACGAACAAGGAAATATGATAATAACTAAATTATTATTGCCTCTAGGGCATATTGCCAACAGTCTCCCACTTGCACTAGAGTCAATAATCTAGTTCACATCACCATGTGATTTACATTGTTCTAACACCCAATGAGTTCTGGGGTTTGATCATGCTTTGCATGTGAGAGAGGTCTTTAGTCAACGGGTCTGCGACATTCAGATCCGTGTGTACTTTGCAAATCTCTATGTCATACTGTAGACACTGCTACCAGACTCCACTTGGAGCTATTCCAAATGGCTGCTCCACTATATGTATCCTGATTGCTACTCAGAGTCATTCGGATAGGTGTCAAAGCTTGCATCGACGTAACCCTTTACGACGAACTCTTCATCACCTCCATAATTGAGAAATATTTCCTTAGTCCTCTAGTTACTAAGGATAATCTTGACCGCTGTCCAGTGATCCACTCCTGGATCACTCTTGTACCCCTTGACAGAATCATGGCAAGGCACACATCAGGTGCGGTACACAGCATGGCATACTATACAGAGCCTATGGATAAGTCATAGGGGATGACCTTCGTCCTTTCTCTTTCTTCTGCCGTGGTCGAGCTTTGAGTCTCACTCAACTCCACACCTTACAAATCAGGCAAGAACTCTTTCTTTGACTGATCCATTTTGAACTCTTTCAAAATCTTGTCAAGGTATGTACTCATTAAAAGTCTTATCAGACGTCTTGATCTATCTCTATAGATCTTGATGCCCAATATTTAAGTAGCTTCATTCCAGGTCTTCCTTTGAAAAACTCCTTTCAAATGACCCTTTATGCTTTCCAGAAATTCTACATCATTTCCGATCAACAATATGTCAACCACATATACTTATCAGAAATTCTATAGTGCTCCCACTCACTCTATTGTAAATACAAGTTTCTCATAAACTTTGTATAGACATAAAAACTTTGATCACCTCATCAAAGTGTATATTCCAACTCCGAGATGCTTGCTCCAGTCCATAGAAGGATCGCTGGAGTTTGCATACATTTTAGCATCCTTAGGACTGACAAAACCTTCCGGTTGTATCACATACAACCTTTACTTACGGATACCGTTAAGGAAACGATGTTATGACATCCATCTGCCAGATTTCATAATTGAAAAATGCAGCAACTGCTAACATGATTCCAACAGACTTTAGCATCGCTACGGGTGAGAAAGTCTCATCGTAGTCAACTCCTTGAACTTGTGAAAAACCCTTTGCCACAAGTCGAGCTTTATAGACGGTGACATTACCGTCCGCGTCCGTCTTCCTCTTAAAAAATCCATTTGTTCTGAATGGCCTTACGCCCTTCAGGTAATACTTCCAAAGCCCATACTTTGTTTTCTTACATGGATCCCATCTCGGATTTCATGGCCTCTAACCATTTCTCGGAATCCGGGCCCATCATCGCTTCTCCATAGCTCGTAGGTTCATCGTTGTTCAACAACATGACCTCTAAGACAGGGTTGCCGTACCACTCAGGAGCAGTACGCGTCCTTGTCGACCCACGAGGTTCGATAGTAACTTGATCCGAAGTTTCATTATCATCATCATTAACTTCCTCTTCAACTAACGTAGGCTCCACAGAAACAACTTTCTGCGTTGCGCTACTCTTTGGTTGAAACAAAGGATCAACAACCTCATCAAGTTCTATCTTCCTCCCACTCAATCTTTCGAAAGAAACTTTTTCCTCGAGAAAGGACCCGTTTTAGCAACAAACACTTTGTGCTTGGATCTGAGATAGAAGGTTCACCCAACTGTTACGTTAGGGTATTCTATGAAGATGCATTTGTCCGCTTTGGGTTCGAGCTCATTAGGTGAAAACCCTTTTTCACATAAGCGTCGCAGCCCCAAACATTAAAAAATGACAGCTTAGATTTCCGTCAAACCAAAATTCATACGGTGTCATCTCAACGGACTTATGGTGCCCCTTTTAAAGTGAATGTGGTTGTCTCTAATGCATAACCCTAAAACGATAGTGGTAAATCGATAAGAGACATCATAGTTCGCACCATATCTAATAGAGCACAACTACGACGTTCGGACACACCATCACACTATGGTGTTCCAGGTGGCGTGAGTTGTGAAACAACTTCCACATTGTCTTAAGTTATATACCAAACTCGTAACTCAGATATTTACCTCCACGATCATATCGTAGACATTTTATCTTCTTGTCACGATGATCTCAAACTTCACTCTGAACTTTTCAAACGATTCAGACTTGTGTTTCATTAAGTAAATATACACTATATCTACTCAAATCATCAGTGAAGGTAATAAAATAACGATATCCACCGCCCACTACAAAACTCACTGGACCGCATACATCAACATGTATCATTTCCAATAAGTCAATTGCCCGCTCCATCATATCGAAAAACGGGGTTTTAGTCATCTTGCCCATGAGGCATGGTCCGCATGTCTCAACCGATTCGAAATCGAATGAGTCCAAAGATCCATCAGCATGGAGTTTCTTCATGCGTTTTACACCAATATGACATTTAGCGGCAGTGCCACAAGTATGTGGTACTATCATTATTAACTTTGTATCTTTTGGCATCAATATTATGAACATGTGTATCACTACGATCAAGATTCAATAAACCACTCTTATTGGGTGCATGACCATTGAAGGTATTATTCATGTAAACAGAATAACCATTATTCTCTAACTGCAATGAATAACCGTATTGCAATAAACTTGATCTAATCACGTTCATGCTTAACGCAAACACCAAATAACATTTATTTAGGTTCATCACTAATCCCAAAGGTAGAGAGAGCGCGCGATGGTGATCACATCAACCTTGGAAATACTTCCAACACTCATCGTCACCTCACCCTTAGCCTCCGTTTATTCCGTAGCTTTTATTTCGAGTTACCAACACTTAGCAACCGAACCGGTATCTAATACCCAGGTGCTACTAGGAGTACTAGTAAGGTACACATCAATAACACGTATATCAAATATACTTCTGTCGACGTTGCCAACCTTCTTATCTACCAAGCATCTAGGGTTGTTCCACTTCAGCGACCATTCTCCTCATAATAGAAGCACTTAGTCTCGGGTTTGGGTTCAACCTTGGGTTTCTTTACTAGAGCAGCAACTGGCTTGCCATCCATGAAGTATCCCTCCTTGCCCTTGCCCTTCTTGAAACTAGTGGTTTTACTAACCATCAACACTTGATGCTCCTTCTTGATTTCTACCTTCGCGGGGTCAAACATCGCGAATAGCTCAGGGATCATTATTTCCATCTCTGGCCTTTTATAGTTCATCACGAAGCTCTAGTAGCTTAGTGACAGTGACTTGGAGAACTATACCAATCGCTATCTTATCTGGAAGATCAACTTCCACTCGATTCAAGCGATTGTAGTACCCAGACAATCTGAGCACATGCTCAACGATTGAGCTATTCTCCATCATCTTGCAGGCAAAGAATCTTGTTGGAGGTCTCATACCTCTCAACACGGGCACGAGCCTGAGATCCCAATTTCAGCTCTTAGAACATCTCATATGTTCCGTGACGTTCAAAAGGTTTTGGAGCCTCAATTCTAAGCCGTAATGCATGACGCACTAAACTATCAAGTAGTTATCAGAACGTGCCTGTCAGATGTTCACAACATCTACAGACGACGCTTGAGGGGGTGGCGCACCGAGTGGTGCATTAAGGACATAAGCCTTCTGTGCAGCATTGAGGACAATCCTCAGATCATGGCCCTAGTCCGCATTATTGCTACCATCATCTTTCAAATCTATTTCTCTAGGAACATATAAAAATTCAAGGGAGCTACAGCGCGAGCTAGTAATCTACAACATAATTTGCAAAGACATTTTGACTATGTTCATGATAATGAGTTTAGTTAATCATATTACTTAAAAACTCCCACTCAAATTGACATCCCTCCGGTCATTCGAGTGTCACATGATCCAAATCCACCAACTCAAGTCCGATCATCACGTGAGTTGAGGTGGTTTCAATGGTGAACATCTTCATGTTGATCATATCCACTATATGACTCATGTTCGACCTTTCGGTCTCTTGTGTTCCGAGGCCATGTCTGTACATGCTAGGCTCGTCAAGTTTAACCCGAGTGTTCCGCACGTGCAACATGGCTTACACCCGTTGTATGCGAACGTAGAGTCTATCACACCCGATCATCACGGCGTGTCTCGAAACGACGAACTTTCGCAACGGTGCACACTCGGGGAGAACACAATTTTATCTTGAAATTTAAGTGAGGGATCACCTTATAATGCTACCGTCATCCTAAGCAAAATAAGATGCATAAAAGGATTAACATCACATGCAAATCATAAGTGACATGATATGGCCATGAACTTGTGCTTTTGATCTCCATCTCCAAAGCACCGGCATGATCTCCATCGTCACCGGCATGACACCATGATCTCCATCATCTTGATCTCCATCAACGCGTCGCCATGAGGTTGTCGCGCCGACTGTTGCTTCCACGACTATTGCTAACGTTTAGCGATAAAATAAAGCATTACATAGCGCTTTAATGATTGACACGCAGGTCATACAATAATTAAAGACAACTCTATGGCTCCTGCCAGTTGCCGTACTCATCGACATGCAAGTCGTGATATTCTATACAACACATGATCATCTCATACATCACATATATCTCATCATGTAATTGGCCATATCACATCACAACATACCCTGCAAAAACAAGTTAGACGTCCTCTAATTGTTGTTGCAAATTTTACGTGGCTGCTACGGGTTTGCAAGAACCGTTCTTACCTACGCAAAACCACAACGTGGTGTAGTGATTGCTTTTTGATCTTCTAAAAGAACCCTCTTCATTGAAATTGATTCAACTAAAGTGAGAGAGACAGACACCCGCTAGCCATCTTTATGCAACGAAGTTACATGTCAGTTGAAGGAACCTGTCTCGCGTAAGCGTACGCATAATGTCGGTCCGGGCCGCTTCATCTCACAATAACGCCGAATCAAGTATCAACCAGTAACGGCAAGCAATATGTATACACCTACGCCCACAACTCGTTTGTGTTCTACTCGAGATCTCATCTACGCATAGACCTAGCTCTGATGCCACTGTTGGGGAACGTTGCATGGGAAACAAAAAATTTCCTACGCACACACAAGATCTATCCATGGTGATGAGCATCTACGAGAGGGAGAGTGAATCTACATACCCTTGTAGATCGCTAAGCGGAAGCGTTAAGAAACGCGGTTGATGTAGTCGAACGTCTCCGCGATCCAAATCGCAAGTCGTCCCTCGAACCGATCACGAACTAGTGCCGAACGGACGGCACCTCCGCGTTCAACACACGTACAGCTTGATGACGCCTTCACCTCCTCGATCCAGCGAGCGATGGTGAAGTAGTAAATGAGTTCCGGCAGCACGACGGCGTGGTGACGGTGGTGGTGAAGACCAATCTCCGCAGGGCTTCGCCAAGCACTACGGAAACTATGACGGAGGATGAACTAGAGGGTTAGGGTTGCCGGCACACGGCTTGGGGAATACTTGATGTGTTCCGGGTGCTAGCCCTGCCCCTCTATTTATATGTTGAGCCCTAGGGTCGAAACATGGAGAAAGAGCCTCCTCAAAGTCGGTTTGGCCCGCAAGGCAAGAGTCCTGCTCGGACTCCAGGACCAGACGCCAGGGTCCTCGGCGTCTGGCCCCAGACGCCAGGGTCCCTGGCGCCTGGCCCCTGTCCTACGGACTATTCCAGAGCTCCTCGTCATGTCCGGGATCTCATCCGGGACTCCGAACAACTTTCGGTCACCAACATAACAACTCAACTATACTTATATCGTCACCAAACGTTAAGTGTGTAGACCCTGCGGGTTCGAGAACTATGTAGACATGACCGAGACACCTCTACGGTCAATAACCAATAGCGGGACCTGGATGCCCATATTGGCTCCTACATATTCTACGAAGATCTTTATCGGTTGAACCTCTATGTCAAGGATTCAGTTAATCTCGTATGATGTTCCCTTTGTTTATCGGTATGTTACTTGCCCGAGATTCGATCGTCGGTATCTCTATACCTAGTTCAATCTCGTTACCGGCAAGTCTCTTTACTCGTTCCGTAATACAAGATCCCGTGGCTAACACTTTAGTCACATTGCTTGCAAGGCTTATAGTGATGTTGTATTACCGAGTGGGCCCTGAGATACCTCTCCGTCACACGGAGTAACAAATCCCAGCCTTGATCCATGCCAATTCAACAGACATCCTCGGAGATACCTGTAGAGCACCTTTATAGTCACCCAGTTATGTTGCGACGTTTGATACACACAAGGTACTCCTCCGATGTCAGGGAGTTGCATGATCTCATGGTCATAGGAACAGATACTTGACATGCAGAAAACAATAGCAATAAACTGACACGATCATATGCTACGTTTACAGTTTGGGTCTTGTCCATCACATCATTCTCCTAATGATGTGATCCCGTTATCAAATGACATCCCATTTCCATGGCTAGGAAACCTTCACCATCTTTTGATCAACGAGCTAGTTAACTAGAGGCATACTAGGGACACAGTGTTGTCTATGTACCCACACATGTATTTGAGTTTCCAATCAATACAATTATAGCATGGATAATAAACGATTATCACGAACAAGGAAATATGATAATAACTAAATTATTATTGCCTCTAGGGCATATTTCCAACATAAACATGCAAGGGATAGAAGATCCTTAAGCTATTCGCGATGCTACAATCTGCGGATGTAGAAATCAAAAAAGGGAGCATCAAGTGTTGATGGTTAATAAGACCACTAGTTTCAAGAAGGGCAAGGGAAAGAAAAGGGAACTTCAAGAAGAACGGTAAAACAGTTGCCGCTCATGCGAAGAAACCCAAGGCTGAACCAAACCCGAGACTTAGTGCTCCCATTGCAAAGGGAAATGTCACAAGGAGCGGAACTTCCCCAAAGTAACTGGCAGATAATAAGACTGGCAATGTCAACAAAGATATTTGATATACATGTTATTGATGTGTACCTTACTAGTACTCATAGGAGCACCTGGGTATTTGATACTTGTTCAGTTGCTTGCAACTTGAAACATGGAGCTTCGGAATAAACGAGGGCTAGCTAAAGAACGAGGTGACGATGCGCATTGGAAGTGTCTCCAAGGTTGATGTGATCACCATCGCCACGCTCTCTCTACCTTTAGGATTAGTGATGAACCTAAATAATTGTTATTTGGTGCTTGCGTTAAGCATGAACATTATATCTGATAGTGTTTATTGCAAGACGGTTATTCAATTTCAGAGAATAATTGTTATTCTATTTGGATAATATCATTGATGATCATGCACTTAAAATGAAAGGTTTATTGAATCTTGATCGTAGTAATACATATGTTCATAACACGAATGCCAAAAGATAATGGTAGTACCACATATTTGTGGCACTGCCGCTTAGGTCATATCAGTGTTAAACACATGAAGAAACTCCATGCAGATGGGTTTGTGGAATCTCTTGATTATGAATCATTTGAGACATGTGAACCGTGCCTTATTGGCAAGATGACTAAAACTCCGTTCTTCGGAACAATGGAGCGAGCAACCAACTTATTGGAAATAATACATACCGATGTATGCGGTCCGATGAGTGTTGAGGCGCGCGGTGGATATCGTTATGTTCTCACGTTCACAGATGATTTGAGTAGATATGGCTATGTCTACTTGATGAAGCATAAATCTGAAACATTTGAAAAGTTCAAAGAATTTCAGAGTGAAGTGGAGAACCATCGTAACAAGAAAATAAAGTTCTTACGATCTGATCGTGGAGGAGAATATTTGAGTTACGAGTTTGGCAATCACTTAAGACAATGTGGAATTGTTTCACAGCTCACGCCACCTGGAACACCACAGCGTAATGGTGTGTCCGAACGTCGTAATCGTACTCTATTAGCTATGGTGCGTTCTATGATGTCTCTTACCGATTTGCCACTATCATTTTGGGGTTATGCATTAATGACAGCTGCATTCACTTTAAATAGGGCACCGTCTAATGTTGGAAGTATGCCCTAGAGGCAATAATAAATTGGTTATTATTATATTTCCTTGTTCATGATAATCGTTTATTATCCATGCTATAATTGTATTGATTGGAAACTCAAATACATGTGTGGGTACATAGACAACACTGTGTCCCTAGTAAGCCTCTAGTTGACTAGCTCGTTGATCAAAGATGGTTAAGGTTTCCTTGCCATTGACATGAGATGTCATTTGATAACGGGATCACATCATTAGGAGAATGATGTGATGGACAAGACCCAAACTAAGAACGTAGCATTTGATCGTGTCAGTTTATTGTTATTGTTTTCTGCATGTCAAGTATCTGTTCCTATGACCATGAGATCATGCAACTCCCTGACATCGGAGGAGTACCTTGTGTGTATCAAACGTCGCAACGTAACTGGGTGACTATAAAGGTGCTCTACAGGTATCTCCGAGGGTGTCTGTTGGGTTGGCATGGATCAAGACTGGGATTTGTTACTCCGTGTGACGGAGAGGTATCTCAGGGCCCACTCGGTAATACAACATCACAATGAGCCTTGCAAGCAATGTGACTAAAGTGTTAGCCACGAGATCTCTTATTACGGAACGAGTAAAGAGACTTGCCGGTAACGAGATTGAACTAGGTATAGAGATACCGACGATCGAATCTCGGGCAAGTAACATACCGAAGAACAAAGGGAACAGTATACGGGATTAACTGAATCCTTGACATAGAGGTTCGACCGATAAAGATCTTCGTAGAATATGTAGGAGCCAATATGGGCATCCAGGACCCGCTATTGGTTATTGATCGTAGAGGTGTCTCGGTCATGTCTACATAGTTCTCGAACCCGCAGGGTCTACACACTTAACGTTTGGTGACGATTAGTATAGTTGAGTTATTTTGTTGGTGACCGAAGGTTGTTCGGAGTCCCGGATAAGATCCCGGACATGACGAGGATCTCCGGAATAGTCCGGAGGTAAAGATTGATATATGTGATAATAGTGTTTTGATCTCCGGAAGGGTTCCGGAATTCACCGGAAGGGGTTCCGGATGTTTACCGAAGTGTTCGGGTGCAGCAACACTTTATATGAGCCAAAGGGGTAAAGCCCACGAGGTATTGCAATGTGCAAAAGGAAGTTTTGCTGGCGTCTGGGGCGGTACTACCGCTTATCGTAAGCGGTACTACCGTTACGGGCGGTACTACCGCTTATCGTAAGCGGTACTACCGCTACAGGCGGTACTACCGCTTATCGTAAGCGGTACTACCGCTTGTGCGCGGTACTGCAGGGATCCGAGTTGGACTCTTTCCCTGCGGGCCAAACCGACCTTGTGCGGGCAAAACCGACCTGGAGGAGGCTTTTGCTCCAAGTTTAGACCCCAAGGCTCAACATATAAATAGAGGGGCAGGGCTAGCACACGCGACACATTAAGATTTCCCAAGCCGTGTGTCGGCAACCGTAACCCTCTAGTTCTCCCGTCATAATCTCCGTAGTGCTTGGCGAAGCCCTGCAGAGATTGTTCCTCACCACCATCACCACGCCGTCGTGCTGCCGGAACTCATCTACTACTTCACCATCGCTCGCTGGATCGAGGAGGTGAAGGCGTCATCAAGCCGTACGTGTGTTGAACGCGGAGGTGCCGTCCGTTCGGCACTAGTTCGTGATCGGATCGAGGGACGACTTGCGATTTGGATCGCGGAGACGTTCGACTACATCAACCGCGTTTCTTAACGCTTTCGCTTAGCGATCTACAAGGGTATGTAGATTCACTCTCCCTCTCGTAGATGCTCATCACCATGGATAGATCTTGTGTGTGCGTAGGAAATTTTTTGTTTCCCATGCAACGTTCCCCAACAGTGGCATCATGAGCTAGGTCTATGCGTAGATGAGATCTCGAGTAGAACACAAACGAGTTGTGGGCGTGGGTGTATACATATTGCTTGCCGTTACTAGTTGATACTTGATTCGGCGGTATTGTGAGATGAAGCGGCCCGGACCGACATTACGCATATGCTTACGCGAGACAGGTTCCTTCAACTGACATGTAACTTCGTTGCATAAAGATGGCTAGCGGGTGTCTGTCTCTCTCACTTTAGTTGAATCGATTTCAATGAAGGGGGTTCTTTTAGAAGATCAAAAAGCAATCACTACACCACGTTGTGGTTTTGCGTAGGTAAGAACGGTTCTTGCAAACCCGTAGCAGCCACGTAAAATTTGCAACAACAATTAGAGGACGTCTAACTTGTTTTTGCAGGGTATGTTGTGATGTGATATGGCCAATTACATGATGAGATATATGTGATGTATGAGATGATCATGTGTTGTATAGAATATCACGACTTGCATGTCGATGAGTACGGCAACTGGCAGGAGCCATAGAGTTGTCTTTAATTATTGTATGACCTGCGTGTCAATCATTAAGCGCTATGTAATGCTTTACTTTATCGCTAAACGTTAGCAATAGTCGTAGAAGCAACAGTCGGCGCGACAACCTCATGGCGACACGTTGATGGAGATCAAGATGATGGAGATCATGGTGTCATGCCGGTGACGATGGAGATCATGCCGGTGCTTTGGAGATGGAGATGAAAAGCACAAGTTCATGGCCATATCATGTCACTTATGATTTGCATGTGATGTTAATCCTTTTATGCATCTTATTTTGCTTAGGATGACGGTAGCATTATAAGGTGATCCCTCACTTAAATTTCAAGATAAAATTGTGTTCTCCCCGAGTGTGCACCGTTGCGAAAGTTCGTCGTTTCGAGACACGCCGTGATGATCGGGTGTGATAGACTCTACGTTCACATACAACGGGTGTAAGCCATGTTGCACGTGCGGAACACTCGGGTTAAACTTGACGAGCCTAGAATGTACAGACATGGCCTCGGAACACAAGAGACCGAAAGGTCGAACATGAGTCATATAGTAGATATGATCAACATGAAGATGTTCACCATTGAAACCACCTCAACTCACGTGATGATCGGACTTGAGTTGGTGGATTTGGATCATGTTACACTCGAATGATCGGAGGGATGTCAATTTGAGTGGGAGTTTTTAAGTAATATGATTAACTAAACTCATTATCTAGAACAATAGTCTAAGTTGTCTTTGCTATATTTATGTTGTAGATTATGGCTCGCGCAGTAGCACCCCAGAATTTTAATGCGTTCCTAGAGAAAGCTAAGTTGAAAGATGATGGAAGTAACTTTGTGGACTGGGCCCGTAATCTAAGGATTATCCTTACGGCTTCCCAGAAGGCTTATGTCCTTGATGCACCGCTTGCTGATCCACCCGCTCCAGTTGAGTCTCTAGACGTTGTGAACGCCTGGCAGGCTCGTTCTGAAGATTACTCAATAGTTCAATGTGCAATATTGTATGGCTTAGAACCGGGACTTCAAAGACGTTTTGAACGTCATGGAGCATATGAGATGTTCCAGGAGTTGAATTTTATCTTTCAGAAGAATGCCCGGATCGAGAGATATGAGATCTCCGATAAGTTCTATGCTTGCAAGATGGAGGAGAACGGGTCTATCAGTGATCACGTGCTCAGAATGTCTGGGTACTCCACTCGTCTGGCTGAATTGGGGATGCCCCTTCCGCCAGAGGCTATCACTGACAGAGTTCTTCAATCATTGCCACCTAGCTACAAGAGCTTTGTGTTGAACTATAACATGCACGGGATGAACAAGTCAGTCGCCGAGCTGTTTGCGATGCTGAAAGTCGCTGAGTCTGAAATTCAGAAGGAGCATCAAGTGTTGATGGTCAATAAAACCACTAGTTTCAAGAAAAATGGCAAGGGTAAGAAGGGTAACTCCAAGAAGAGTGGCAAAGCAGTTGCTCCTCTCGTGAAGAAACCCAAAGCTGGACCCAAACCAGAAACTGTGTGTTTTCATTGCAAGCGGAACTGCCCCAAGTATTTGGCTGACAAGAAGGCGGCCAACAACAAACAAGGTATATATGATATACATGTTATTGATGTGTGCCTTACCAACTCTCGTTGTAGTGCCTGGGTATTTGATACCGGTGTGGTTGCTCATATTTGCAACTCAAAACAGGAACTGCGGAATAGACGGAGGCTGGCAAAGGACGAAGTGACGATGCGCGTGGGAAATGGTTCCAAGGTTGATGTGATCGCCGTCGGCACGCTCGCTCTTCGATTACCATCGGGATTAGTGATGAACCTGAATAATTGTTATTTAGTGCCTGCGTTAAGCATGAACATTATATCTGGATCTTGTTTATTGCGAGACGGTTACTCATTTAAATCAGAGAATAATGGTTGTTCTATTTATATGAGTAATATCTTTTATGGTCATGCACCCAATGTGAGGGGTTTATTCTTATTGAATCTCGATAGTAATGATACACATGTTCATAACATTGATGCCAAAAGATGTAGAATTGATAATGATAATACCACTTTCTTATGGCACTGCCGTTTAGGTCATATTGGCGTAAAACGCATGAGGAAGCTCCATGCTGATGGACTTTTCGAGTCACTTGATTTTGAATCACTTGACACATGTGAGCCATGCCTCATGGGCAAGATGACTAAAACGCCATTCCCTGGAACAATGGAACGGGCAAGTGACTTGTTGGAAATCATACATACTGATGTGTGCGGTCCGATGAGTATTGAGGCGCGCGGTGGTTATCGTTACTTTCTCACCTTCACTGATGACTTAAGTAGATATGGGTATATTTACTTAATGAAACACAAGTCTGAAACATTTGAAAAGTTCAAACAATTTCAGAGTGAAGTTGAGAATCATCATAACAAGAAGATTAAATTCCTACGATCTGATCGAGGAGGAGAATATCTGAGTTATGAGTTTGGCAGTCACTTAAGACAGTGTGGAATTGTTTCACAATTGACACCGCCTGGAACACCACAGCGTAATGGTGTGTCCGAACGTCGTAATCGAACCTTATTGGATATGGTGCGATCTATGATGTCTCTTGCCGATTTGCCACTATCGTTTTGGGGTTATGCATTAGAGACAGCTGCATTCACTTTAAATAGGGCACCATCGAAATCCGTTGAGACGACGCCATATGAACTTTGGTTTGGCAAGAAGCCAAAGCTGTCGTTTCTTAAAGTTTGGGGATGTGATGCTTATGTCAAAAAGCTTCAGCCTGAAAAGCTGGAACCCAAAGCGGAGAAATGCGTCTTCATAGGATACCCAAAAGAGACAGTTGGGTATACCTTCTACCTCAGATCCGAAGGCAAAGTGTTTGTCGCTAAAAACGGAACATTTCTTGAGAAAGAGTTTCTCTCGAAAGAATTGAGTGGGAGGAAGATAGAACTTGATGAGGTTGTTGAACCTTTACTTCAACCTGAGAGTAGTGCAGCGCAGAAAGTTGTTTCTGTGGAGCCTACATTAGCTGAAGAGGAAGTTAATGATGATGATCATGAAGCTTTGGATCAAGTTGCTATCGAACCTCGTAGGTCGACAAGGACGCGTACTGCTCCTGAGTGGTACGGCAACCCTGTCTTAGAAGTCATGTTGTTGGACAACGATGAACCTACGAGCTATGGAGAAGCGATGATGGGCCCGGATTCCGAGAAGTGGTTAGAGGCCATGAAATCCGAGATGGGATCCATGTATGAAAACAAAGTGTGGACTTTGGAAGTATTACCTGAAGGGCGTAAGGCCATTCAGAACAAATGGATCTTTAAGAGGAAGACGGACGCGGACGGTAATGTCACCGTCTATAAAGCTCGACTTGTGGCAAAGGGTTTTTCACAAGTTCAAGGAGTTGACTACGATGAGACCTTCTCACCCGTAGCGATGCTTAAGTCCGTCAGAATCATGTTAGCAATAGCTGCCTTTTTCGATTATGAAATTTGGCAGATGGATGTCAAAACAGCGTTCCTTAATGGTTTCCTTAAGGAAGAGTTGTATATGATGCAACCAGAAGGTTTTGTCGATCCAGAGAATGCTGACAAAGTTTGCAAACTCCAGCGATCCATTTATGGACTGGTGCAAGCATCTCGGAGTTGGAATCTTCGCTTTGATGAGGTGATCAAAGCGTTCGAGTTTATACAAGTTTCCGGAGAAGCTTGTATTTACAAGAAAGTGAGTGGGAGCTCTATAGCGTTTCTAATATTATATGTGGATGACATATTGCTGATTGGAAACAATATAGAAATGTTGGAAAGCGTGAAGGAATATTTGAACAAGAGTTTTTCAATGAAGGACCTAGGAGAAGCTGCTTTCATATTAGGCATCAAGATCTATAGAGATAGATCAAGACGCTTAATAGGACTTTCACAAAGCACATACCTTGATAAGATTTTGAAGAAGTTCAAAATGGATCAGTCCAAGAAGGGGTTCTTGCCTGTTTTGCAAGGTGGGAAGTTGAGTAAGACTCAATGCCCAGTGACTGCAGAAGATAGAGAAAAGATGAGTGTCATCCCCTATGCTTCAGCCATAGGCTCTATCATGTATGCAATGCTGTGCACAAGACCCGATGTTAGCCTTGCCATAAGTATGGTCGGAAGGTTTCAAAGTGATCCAGGAATGGAACACTGGACGGCGGTCAAGAATATCCTGAAGTACCTGAAAAGGACTAAGGATATGTTTCTCGTTTATGGAGGTGATCAAGAGCTCGTCGTAAAGGGTTACGTCGATGCAAGCTTTGACACTGATCCGGATGACTCTAAGTCACAAACCGGATACGTATTTATTCTGAATGGGGGTGCGGTTAGCTGGTGCAGTTCCAAGCAAAGCGTGGTAGCTGATTCTACATGCGAAGCGGAGTACATCGCTGCCTCGGAGGCGGCGAAGGAAGGTGTCTGGATGAAGGAGTTCATGACAGATCTTGGAGTAGTGCCTAGTGCGCTTAACCCAATGACTCTGTTTTGTGATACTACTGGTGCCATTGCTCTAGCCAAGGAACCAAGATTTCACAAGAGGACCAGACACATAAAGCGACGTTTCAATTCCATCCGTGATTACATCAAGGAGGACGACATAAATATTTGCAAAGTACACACGGATCTGAATGTTGCAGATCCGATGACTAAACCTCTTCCAAGGGCAAAACATGAACAACACCAGAACTGCATGGGTGTTCGATTCATTACAATGTAAATCACATAGTGATGTGAACTAGATTATTGACTCTAGTGCAAGTGGGAGACTGTTGGAAGTATGCCCTAGAGGCAATAATAAATTGGTTATTATTATATTTCCTTGTTCATGATAATCGTTTATTATCCATGCTATAATTGTATTGATTGGAAACTCAAATACATGTGTGGGTACATAGACAACACTGTGTCCCTAGTAAGCCTCTAGTTGACTAGCTCGTTGATCAAATATGGTTAAGGTTTCCTAGCCATTGACATGAGATGTCATTTGATAACGGGATCACATCATTAGGAGAATGATGTGATGGACAAGACCCAAACTAAGAACGTAGCATTTGATCGTGTCAGTTTATTGCTATTGTTTTCTGCATGTCAAGTATCTGTTCCTATGACCATGAGATCATGCAACTCCCTGACATCGGAGGAGTACCTTGTGTGTATCAAACGTCGCAACGTAACTGGGTGACTATAAAGGTGCTCTACAGGTATCTTCGAGGGTGTCTGTTGGGTTGGCATGGATCAAGACTGGGATTTGTTACTCCGTGTGACGGAGAGGTATCTCAGGGCCCACTCGGTAATACAACATCACAATGAGCCTTGCAAGCAATGTGACTAAAGTGTTAGCCACGAGATCTCTTATTACGGAACGAGTAAAGAGACTTGCCGGTAACGAGATTGAACTAGGTATAGAGATACCGACGATCGAATCTCGGGCAAGTAACATACCGAAGAACAAAGGGAACAGTATACGGGATTAACTGAATCCTTGACATAGAGGTTCGACCGATAAAGATCTTCGTAGAATATGTAGGAGCCAATATGGGCATCCAGGTCCCGCTATTGGTTATTGATCGTAGAGGTGTCTCGGTCATGTCTACATAGTTCTCGAACCCGCAGGGTCTACACACTTAACGTTTGGTGACGATTAGTATAGTTGAGTTATTTTGTTGGTGACCGAAGGTTGTTCGGAGTCCCGGATAAGATCCCGGACATGACGAGGATCTTCGGAATAGTCCGGAGGTAAAGATTGATATATGTGATAATAGTGTTTTGATCTCCGGAAGGGTTCCGGAATTCACCGGAAGGGGTTCCGGATGTTTACCGAAGTGTTCGGGTGCAGCAACACTTTATATGAGCCAAAGGGGTAAAGCCCACGAGGTATTGCAATGTGCAAAAGGAAGTTTTGCTGGCGTCTGGGGCGGTACTACCGCTTATCGTAAGTGGCACTACCGTTACGGGCGGTACTACCGCTTATCGTAAGCGGTACTACCGCTACAGGCGGTACTACCGCTTATCGTAAGCGGTACTACCGCTTGTGCGCAGTACTGCAGGGATCCGAGTTGGACTCTTTCCCTGCGGGCCAAACCGACCTTGTGCGGGCAAAACCGACCTGGAGGAGGCTTTTGCTCCAAGTTTAGACCCCAAGGCTCAACAAATAAATAGAGGGGCAGGGCTAGCACACGGGACACATTAAGATTTCCCAAGCCGTGTGTCGGCAACCCTAACCCTCTAGTTCTCCCGTCATAATCTCCGTAGTGCTTGGCGAAGCCCTGCAGAGATTGTTCCTCACCACCATCACCACGCCGTCGTGCTGCCGGAACTCATCTACTACTTCACCATCGCTCGCTGGATCGAGGAGGTGAAGGCGTCATCAAGCCGTACGTGTGTTGAACGCGGAGGCGCCGTCCGTTCGGCACAAGTTCGTGATCGGATCGAGGGACGACTTGCGATTTGGATCGCGGAGACGTTCGACTACATCAACCGCGTTTCTTAACGCTTCCGCTTAGAGATCTACAAGGGTATGTAGATTCACTCTCCCTCTCGTAGATGCTCATCACCATGGATAGATCTTGTGTGTGCGTAGGAAAATTTTTGTTTCACATGCAACGTTCCCCAACATCTAAATCCGTTGAGACGACACCGTATGAACTATGGTTTTGAAAGAAACCTAAGCTGTCGTTTCTGAAAGTTTGGGGCTGCGATGCTTATGTCAAAAGGCTTCAGCCTGATAAGCTTGAACCCAAAGCGGATAAGTGCGTCTTCATAGGATACCCAAAGGAGACCATTGGGTACACCTTCTACCACAGATCCGAAGGCAAAGTATTCGTTGCTAAGAATGGATCCTTTCTAGAGAAGGAGTTTTTCTCGAAAGAAGTGAGTGGGAGGAAAGTAGAACTTGATGAGGTAATTGTACCTCCTCTGGATAGTAGTACGCCACAGAAAGAAATTTATGTGACACCGACACAGACCAGAGAGGAAGTAGATGATGATGATCATGAAGCTTCGGATCAAGTTGCTACAGAACCTCGTAGGTCAACCAGGACACGCTCCGCACCAGATTGGTACGGCAATCCTGTCTTGGAGGTCATGTTGTTAGACAACGGTGAACCTACGAACTATGAAGAAACGATGGCGAGCCCGGATTCCGACAAATGGCTTGAGGCCATGAAATCCGAGATTAGATCCATGTATGAAAACAAAGTGTGGACTTTGGTAGACTTGCCCGATGAACGGCGAGCTATTAAAAATAAATGGATCTTTAAGAAGAAGACGGACGCTGATGGTAATGTCACCGTCTATAAAGCACGACTTGTTGCTAAAGGTTATCGACAAGTTCAAGGAGTTGACTACGATGAGACTTTCTCACCCGTAGCGATGCTAAAGTCTGTCAGAATTATGTTAGCAATTGCCGCATTTTATGATTATGAAATCTGGCAAATGGACGTCAAAACGGCATTCCTTAATGGATTCCTTAAGGAAGAATTGTATATGATGCAACCGGAAGGTTTTGTCGATCCTAAAGGTGCTAACAAAGTATGCAAGCTCTAGCGATCCATCTATGGACTGGTGCAAGCATCTCGGAGCTGGAATACTCGCTTTGATAAAGTGATCAAAGCGTTTGGGTTTATGCAAGTTTATGGAGAAACTTGTATTTACAACAAAGTGAGTGGGAGCTCTATAACATTTCTAATAAGTATATGTGATTGGAAATGATGTAGAATTTCTGGAAAGCATAAAGAATTAATTGAAAGGAGTTTTTCAATAAAAACCTGTTTTTGAGTTATCCACGGTTTGGGCATCGAGATCTATAGAGATAGATCAAGACACCCGATAAAAGATTTTCACACACCTTGATGAGATTTTGAAGAAGTTCAAAATGGATCAAGTCAAAAAAAATAAGTTCTTGGCTGGTGTGAAGTGGAGTAAGACTTGAAGATCTAGGTAAAGGTTGTTTACATGTTAGGCATCAAAATCTATAGAGATAGATTGAGACGCCTCATATGACTTTCACAAAACATATACCTTGACAAGATTTTGAAGAAGTTCAAAATGGATCAGTCAAAGAAGGAGTTCTTGACTGTGGTGAAAGGTGTGAAGTTGAGTAAGACTCAAATCTCGACCACGGCAAAATAAATAGAATGGATGAAGGTTATCCCCTATGCCTCGGCCATAGGTTCTATAAAGTATGCCAAGCTGTGTGCCTTGCCATGTGTCTGGCAAAAGAGGTACCAAAGTGATCCAGGAGTAGATCACTGGACAGCGGTCAAATTATCCTTAAGATGACTAAGGAAGAATTTCTCAGGAATAGAGATGATAAAGAGTTCGTCGTAAGGGGTTACGTCGATGCAAGCTTTAAACACTGATCCGAAAGACTATGAGTCTCAGACCGGATAAGTATAGTGGGGAAATCTTTTGGAGTAGCTCCAAACAGAGTGTGGTAGCAGCATCTACATATAACATAGAGATTTGTCAAGAACACACGGATCTGAATATTGCAGACCCGTTGACTAAAACCTCTCTCACAAGCAAAACATGATCAGCTTTAGAACTGATTAAGTGTTAATTACATGGAGATGTAATCTAGATTATTGACTCTAGTGCAAGTGGGAGACTGTTGGAAATATGCCCTAGAGGCAATAATAAATTAGTTATTATCATATTTCCCCGTTCATGATAATAGTTTATTATTCATGCTAGAATTGTATTGACCGGAAACTAAATACATGTGTGGATAATAGACAAATACTATGTCCCTAGTATGCCTCTACTAGACTAGCTCGTTGATCAAAAGATGGTCAAGGTTTCCTGACCATGGACATGAGTTGTCATTTGATAACGGGATCACATCATTAGGAGAATGATGTGATGGACATGACCCAACCGTCAGCATAGCATATGATCGCTCAGTTTAATGCTATTGCTTTCACTATGTCAAATACACGTTCCTCTGACCATGAGATCATGCAACTCCCGGATACCGTAGGAATACTTTGGGTGTATCAAACGTCACAACGTAACTGGGTGATTATAAAGGTGCACTACAGGTATCTCCGAAAGTGTTTGTTGAGTTGGCATGGATCAAGATTGGGATTTGTCACTCCGACTATCGGAGAGGTATCTCTGGGCCCTCTCGGTAATACAGCATCACAGAAGCCTTGCAAGCACCGTGACTAAAGAGTTAGTTGCAAGATGATGTATTACGGAACGAGTAAAGAGACTTGCCGATAACGAGATTGAACTAGGTATTGGATACCGACGATCGAATCTCGGGCAAGTAACATACCGCCAGACAAAGGGAACAACGTATGTTGACATATGAGGTTCACCGATAAAGATCTTCGTGGAATATGTAGGAACCAATATGAGCATCCAGGTTCCGCTGTTGGTTATTGACCGGAGAGTCGTCTCGGTCATGTCTACATCATTCCCGAACCCGTAGGGTCCGCACACTTAAGGTTCGATGACGATTTAGTATTATATGAGTTATGTGATTGGTGGCCGAAGTTTGTTCGGAGTCCCGGATGAGATCACGGACATGACGAGGAGTCTCGAAATGGTCGAGAGGTAAAGATTCATATATTGGAAGGCTATATTCGGACGCCGGAAAGGTTCCGAGTGATTCGGGTATTTTTCGGAGTACCGGGGAGTTACGGGAATTCACCGGGAGAAGTAATGGGCCTTATTGGGCCATACGGGAAAAGGAGAGGCAGGCCACGTGAGGAGGCGCGCGCCCCCCCTTGCCCAAACCGAATTGGACTAGGGGAGGGGGCGCAGCCCCCTCTTTCCTTTCCCTCTCCCTTCCCCCTTTCCTACTCCATATGGGAGGTGGAATCCTACTAGGACTAAGGAGTCCTAGTAGCCTCCTCCCTCCCTCCTTTATATACGGAGGAGGGTCACCCCTTGGAGACACACAATTGTCCCATAGCCGTGTACGGTGCCCCGATCTCCGTTTTCCACCTCGGTCATATTTTCGGAGAGCTTAGGCGAAGCCCTGTCGGAATCACTTCACCGTCACCGTCGCCACGCCGTCGTGTTGACGGAACTCATCTACTTCCTCGACGTCTTGCTGGATCAAGAAGGCGAGGAACGTCACCGAGCTGCACGTGTGTAGAACTCGGAGGTGCCATACGTTCGGTACTCGATCGGTGGAGCTCGAAGGATTGTTCGACTACATCAACCGCGTTGTGAGACGCTTCCGCTAAACGGTCTACGAGGGTACGTAGACACACTCTCCCCTCTCGTAGCGATGCATCTCCATGGATAGATCTTGCGTGAGCGTAGGAAATTTTTGAAATTCATGCTCCGTTCCCCAACAATAGTGCCGCGTATGTACCGGAGAATACGCTTCACCAAGGTCCAGTGGGAATCACGCGGGTAGTGCATATGGAAGCACACCTGCTGAACAGCATACTGCAAGTCCGGGCGTGTGAGCGTGAGGTACTGAGAGGCACCAACAATGGAGCGATAAAATGCCGCATCGGGTGCAGGGGAGCCCTCCGTAGCAGAGACCTTGGCCTTCGTGTCGACAGGCGTGGCGGCGGGCTTGCAGTTAAGCATGCCGGCTCGCTCAAGAAGCTCATGGGCGTACTTCTGCTGATGCAGAAAGAAGCCATCGGCACGCCGGACCACCTCGATGCCAAGGAAGTAATGCAGTGGCCCCAAATCCTTGAGGGCGAACTCATCACGAAGACGAGCCGTGAGCTGCTGGAGAAGCTCAGTGGAAGATGCCGTCAGGATTATGTCGTCGACATAGAGCAGAAGGTACCCGGTGGCAGCACCCTGATGATAAACGAAGAGTGAAGCATCGGAGCGGGTGGACCGAAAGCCAAGCTGCTGGAGGAAGGCCGCGATACGCTGGTACCACGCCCGTGGCGCCTGCTTCAACCCGTAGAGAGAACGGGAGAGCAAGCACACGTGATCCAGATGCTCGGCGTCGACGAAACCGGTGGGCTGCTGACAGTACACCTGCTCTGCAAGGTGCCCATGCAGAAAGGCGTTGGGAATGTCCAACTGATGCACAGGCCAAGCACGAGAGACCGCCAACTGAAGGACGGTGTGGATCGTGCCCGGTTTGACAACCGGGGCGAAAGTGTCGGTGAAGTCCACACCGGCACGCTGGCGAAATCCGCGAACCACCCAACGAGCTTTGTAGCGCTCGAGAGAACCGCCAGGACGTGTCTTGTGGTGGAACACCCACTTGCCACTGATGACGTTTGCATGGGGAGGCCGCGGAACAAGATGCCACGTACAGTTGCGCTGCAACGCGTCGAACTCCCCCCGCATCGCCGCAAACCAATGAGGATCGCGAAGGGCTGCGCGAGCGGAGGAGGGAATGGGTGATGGTGTCGATGTCGAAGCGGCACACACATACTCGTACGAAGTGTAGCGCGTACTCAGCCGGTGCACACCGGCCCGGGCCCGTGTCATCACGCCAAGAGGCGGTGCGGCAGCCGGGGCGGGCTGGGCGACGGGCGAGGGTGGAGTCGAGCCCGTCGCAGAGGGGCTGGCAGGCGAGCCAGCAGCGGAGGCAGCGGCGCCGGCAGCAGCGCCGGCAGCAGCAGCGGAGGCAGCAGCAGCGCCGACAGCAGCAGCGGAGCCAGCAGCGGCGCCGACAGAGGCGGCTGCCGCGACGTCGTCGTCCACCGGTCCCGAGGAAGGGGCGCCAGCCGAGGCACCCGAGGGAGACGCCCGGTCTGACTCGACCACGGCAGCGGCACCGGAAGAGGCTGCGGAGGGAGTCGCGACCGGTGGTGGAGGAGGGAGCAGCCGCTGAACCGGAGGGGCTGTGGTGGGCCGCGACTGGGACCCGCGCCATGCTGGGGGTGCGGCGAGTAGCTCCGCCGAAGGTGCTGCAGACGGTGGTACCTGGTGAAAAGGAAACACCCTCTCGTCAAAGTACACGTGCCGTGAGGTGTACACACCATTGCACCGATAACCTTTGGTGTTGGAAGGGTAGCCAAGGAAGATGCAAGGAAGTGATCGTGGCCCGAGTTTGTGGGGGGCGGTAGACGCGATGTTAGGATAGCAGAGACACCCGAATGTGCGAAGGCCATCATACGATGGAGGCGCACCGAAGAGGAGTTGGTGAGGGGCGTAGTTCCAATGGGGACGACACGGTCTAATGTTAAGAAGAAGAGTGGCGGTGGCGAGAGCATCAGGCCAGAACCTGGGAGGGACATTAGAGTGAAATAGTAATGTGTGAACGCAATCATTAAGAATGCGTAGGATGCGCTCAGCGCGGCCATTCTACTGTGAAGTGTAGGGGCAGGTTAGGCGGAAAATGGTGCCGTGAGAGGCGAGAAGATCTCGAACAGCGACATTGTTAAATTCTTTTCCGTTATCGGTTTGGAGTGCAAGTATGGGGCAACCGAATTGTGTGGTGACATAGGAATAAAATGCCGTGAGTGTGGCTAAGGCATCGGATTTGCGACGAAGAGGAAATGTCCACACATAATGAGAAAAATCATCTAAAATCACCAAATAATAGAGATAGCCCGTGTTACTTGCAACTGGAGATGTCCAAACATCGCTATGAAGTAATTGAAACGGAAAAGTCGAAATAGTGGTGGACGCACTAAAAGGAAGACGAACATGCTTGCCGAGACGGCAAGCCTCACAAGTATGGTCGTCGATCTTATTACATGAGAATGAAAAACTCTTAAGAATTTGACGCAAAACGGTGGAGTTCGGGTGTCCCAAACGAGCATGCCAAAGGTCAACACCTGCGGCGAGGGCGACTGGAGTGGTGGTGGTGGTGGCGGAGGAGTGCACCGGGTAGAGCTCGTCAGGACTATCACATCGATGGAGAACCATCCGAGTACGGGCGTCCTTCACAGAAAAACCGACATCATCGAACTCAATGGTAATGGGATTCTCACGAGCAAGACGACGAACAGAAACAAGGTTCTTGACTAAATCAGGGGAAACAAGAACATTAGACATGGTGAGTGGCATAGATGTGGAAGGAAAAGAACTATGCCCTACATGAGTAATTGGTAGAGAAGAACCGTCACCGACGGTGATGCGAGTAGATGTGTTAACGGGATAGAAAGAGGTTAGGTTACCAGGGTGCGATGACATATGAGCGGTGGCGCCCGTGTCCATATACCAGTCGCCGCCGGCACCGTGTGGCTGCTGCGCCGGCGGCTGCGCCGGACGGGGAGGGGCGGTGGCGGTGTAGAACGAGGACGTGGCTGTAGGATCAAATTGAGCCTGCGTGCCCGCCTGTGTGTTGGAGTAGAGGGCCAACGCGGCCGGCTGCATGTGTACGTCAGGGGCTGATGCGCCCGGCTGTACGTGCTGCATGTGCATGACGGGAGCCGACGTGCCCGGCTGCATGTTGATGAAGGGAGCCGGCGCGCCCGCGTACATGTTGCTGAAGAGAGCTGACGCGCTCGGCTGCATCTGCATCTGGTCGTAAAGAGCGGAGGCGTCCGGCAGCATGTGGCCGAAGCGAGCGGACACGCCCGGCTGCAAGTGGGCGTAGGGAGCAAACACGCTCGGCTGCGAGTTGGAGAAGAGAGCGGGCAGGGTGAAAGCAGCGGAGGAGCTAGAGGAGGACGCAACAGAATACATCGCAGCGGCGGCGGCGGCGGCGGCTGGAGGAGGAGGGGCGACGGCGGCCAGGGAGGCGGCGGCAGCGCAAAGGGCGGCGGCGGCGGCGGCAAGAGGAGCGGAAGCTAGGGTTAGGATCGACGTGCTAAACTGATACCATGTTAGATGGGAAAGTAGGGATTGCATGCATCGACAATTTATTGATCGTGTGCATGAGCACATATATAGGTACAGGGGGCCGGCCTCTACTTGTCTCCCAAGAAGTACAAATATACGGGGGAGAGAGGAGGCACGGCAGTACAAAATACACAGACCCTAGTACTATACATGTGCATGGATAACGTATATTCAACACGCGTTGTGCATGGCGTTGAAGGAGGCGTCGACCTGAATGGTCACCTTGAACTCTACATGTAAACCGGCCCTCGTCTTCGCGTCCAGGCCAGACACAGAGTCGATCTTCACACAGTAGAACGACAAGTCCATGACGACGAATAACACAAAGAACACGGATGCTGCAGTTAATATTAAGAAAATGACCGGCGATACGGCCTTGCGACAACATCTTTCCTCTTCTTGCCGATACGCCGGCAGGCTCATGTTTCTCCATTGCTGTGCCGGCGGGACCTCCATATCGGTCGCCGGCCGCCCTGCCGGCATGGTGTCCAGCAAGCCGGTAGATGACCGATCATCGTCAGTTCTTCCCCTCGCAGCTCGCGCTTTGCAGGTGCCAACCTATGGATCGATTGGCTGCAAACAGAAGGCTAGCTTTATAGGTGGATCGATCCCTGCAACTTCCATTTGAATACGTGCTTCACTTTCCTAAAGAAAAAGTCAGTTTCCATATTCCGTGGCAAAAATCTATTCAGAATATATGAATTCCTAGCGCGTTTGAGGAATGAAATCAAATAAAAAATTATTTGGAATGCTGCCATTCCTTTTGCTTTGATTTCATTCCGGTTACATAGTTTAGATCAATCTACCATGCAACGAATTAAGTACGTACCTGCAGTCATGCACCCTGAACATGCTGGTTTGGACACCACTGAGTTTTCCGCATTTGGGTTCGTTCGGACCGAAAGGATCGAGAACCACACCTCAAATTGACTAAAATCAGACCAAAGTTTGTGAGATTTCAAATCATTTAAATTCCTATTTGAATTCATGTGTTCGCAGCTAGATATATAAAATATGTCGACCAATATAGAGGTATGTGAATATTTTGATACCTTCCGAATTTTTCCTTTTTTAGTAAATTTATTCAAAATGTGGGACAGGCTCATTAACTTAGGTCGTTGAAACCACCTGCACACACCTTGAGAAAACACTACTAAAATACTATCTCCTGATTGGCTTAGCACATACTCCTTTGCCCCCACGTAAAACCACCCTCACATCCTCGTAGTCACCGCCACGGTGGCTTCATAGTTCATAGTCTATCTCGACCGTCCACATTAACATATGTTACCGACCCACCCAGTCCCGCACGGCTCCAACCTCATGTCCTTGGAGTGGCCATCGCCGTCTTTGGACCGCCTGAGCGTGACGTCGAACAGCTGGATGCCCCTCCGTATGTCTATCGTGAAAGGCATTACGTGCTCCAGGTGCACCGTGACAACTCAGAGTCGGTCAGATGGAGGGCGAATCTACTAGGGGGGCTTTAACAGGCTCAAGCCCCCCCACATCCAGCGCTGCAAAAAAACTTTTTTACTGCTAGTCTCAAGGCCCGGCCCAACCACTTGTAGATTGGCCACTGTTCCGATGTATGTTAGGTTTGCTGCCCTGAGTGGCTGGTTTGACAGGAGAGACATACAGTGTCGTACGGAATGTAAATCTACTAGCACAATCTATGTCCGTCGTCGGTGGGATTCTTGTGTTGTTTTGGTCCAAGGTTCAATTTGACTTGGTGGTTAGTACGCTACGATCTAGTTGTAAATTCTGATCTACTTATCATGCATCTTTGTTGCTAGTATTTGTTTCAATATTTGCATTTTGATATATTTATTTAATTAACCAATGAAAATATCACTTGCAAAGGAATAAAATTGTGATAATTGTTTTGATTAGTCGAGTAGCTTAGTTTTCATGTATAGGTGACACATAAGAGTTGAGATACGTCTGGATGGTAAACACGTTAATAACTCTTGATTAACAAACATGAACAAATAACAAAAGTGTGAAAGCATTACCGTGTAATGTAAGAGCAATATAAAATTAACTAAAAAATCGTTAAAACAAATCTAGTAATAAATACATACGTATCTTTGTCGTTGATCTTCAACCGAAGGATCTTGAGCGTTCCTCCTAAGGTCGAGAAGCATTCGCAATGGCAGCAGAGTCTGGAGTACTCCCTGGGGAAGCAGCAGTATCTGGAGCAGCACTCCTTGATGGGTCCCCATCGGGGCACGTGTACGACATATCGCACCTAGCGGCGACGTCCCCGACCTGTCTAGCCCCGCACTCTGCCACAGCCTCGCCGTCTCGACCACCACCGGACTGCTTGAGCGTGACGCCGAACGCCTCCACCCCGCTCCGTACGTCAACCGCGGGGCTGTCCATCATGTACCCCGGCAGGCGGATGCGGGCTACCCGCGCGAACATGGGCTCGTCCCTCGTCTTCCTCAGCGCCACACAGATCCGTTGTGGCGTGGCGGCGCTGGCGGCGAGCGGGACACAGCGGTAGGAAACCTCCACGTACATGCCAGCGTCCACGCGCACGCTGCGCGTGAGGCCGTCGGTGGTGATGCGGAAGGTGAGGTTGAACTCTGGGCGGGCCAGCAAGAAGTCCGTGGGCGACGGCGGGTCAAGGCCGGTGCCGGAGTTGATGGCGATGGAGCAGAAGGTGTCGCCGGGTAGTAGGAAGACAAATATTAGGAAGAGGCCGATGCTGAAGATCAGACCAAAGTTTGTGAGATTTCAGATCATTTAAATTCTTGTTTGAATTCATGTGTTCGCAACTAGATATATAAAATATTTCGACCAATATATAGGTATGTGAATATTTTGATACGTTCCGAATTTTCTGTTTTTTAGTGAATTTATTCAAAATGTGGGACAGGTGTTATGGTCTCTTCTCTCAATTACACAAATCCATGGCAGATACAGGTTTTGGAGGAAGGAATTGGGAATTTTGGGAGGAAAAGGAGTCTAGGGTTTGACGAGGAAGAACAGGGGAAGGGGATAGATTACAGCCATCTGTTTCTCCATGCCTTCCACTCACACGCTCGCCCCACTTATCCACCCAGTTCCCAGGTAGCTGGGTCAAACTTGCGGTTGGGCCTCTTGCGTCGCTTGGGCCGATCTGCCTCTCCATCTTGGGCCTTGGTGGTACTTGGGTCCGTAACATTCTCCCCTCCTTCAGAAGCGGCTTGTCCCCAAGCCGCGGTGCCCGGGAAGCGACTCCGAAGCTCATAGTAATCCTCCCAGGAAGCCAGAGATGTGGGTTGCGATGTCCACTTGATCAACACCTGAGGCAGCTTGGCGGCACCCCACGTGACGACCCGGCGCGCCAGCACTTGCTCTGGAATGTCCGGTGGCGCATGAGAAGTCGCCGGCGTGGGCAGTTCCGTTTCAGCTGTAGTAGCCGGTGGCAGGGCAGCTCGAAGCAGCGAGACGTGGAAGACGGGATGAACCTTGCTCGATGGAGGAAGCTGCAGACGATACACGGAGCCGATGCGCGCCACCACCTGGAAGGGACCAAAGTCTGAATGTAGGGTTGAAGCTTGACGAACACCCAGTCTCCCACTAGGAACGAGCGTTCAGACCGCCGTTTGTCCGCTTGCTCCTTCATACGCTGCCTGGCCCGTTCCAAATGCTGTTTGAGCAAGGCAGTCATAAGAGCACGCTCATGCATCCAAGTTTGGAGATCCGGAGGAGCAGCTGCTGATGCGTCCATAATCCCAAAGTGTCGAGGAGGGTGGCCATATAGCATCTCAAAAGGAGAGACCCCCAAGGCTGAGTGCAGAGATGTGTTGTACCAAAAGTCCGCTTGATGCGGCCACTGAAACCAGCGATGTGGACAGGCATGGACAAAGCAACGCAAGTAAGCTTCGAGACACTGGTTGACTCGCTCAGTGGTGCCGTCCGTCTGAGGGTGGTATGCTGAGGACATGCGCAATTCTGTGCCCGCTTGTCTGAACAGCTCTCTCCACAGGGTACTGGTAAAGATGCGGTCCCTGTCGGACACCAGAGAATAAAGCATACCATGATATTTGTAAATGTTGGTCATGAAGGCAGAAGCCACTTGAACAGCTGTGAAAGGGTGAGCCAGTGGGACGAAATGGGCATATCTGGTCAGTTTGTCCACCACCACCATAATGCACGTATACCCCTTCGATGCCGGCGAGCCTTCAACAAAATCCAGAGTGACCGTGTGCCAGGGATGCGCTGGCACCTCGAGTGGTTCAAGAAGCCCCGGAGTGCGGACATGCTCAGGCTTAGCTTGCTTGCAGATGTCACAGTTGGAGACAAACTGGACAACATCAGCTTTCATACCTGACCATGCAAACAGACGTTTGAGGCGGTCGTACGTCACATGGATACCTGAGTGACCACTTGAAGGGCTGGAGTGCATGTTTCGCAAGATCTGCTCCTGTGCCGTTTTGTTGGAACCAAGCCACACTCTGTTTTTATACCGGATAACTCCACCCTGAATTGCATATGGAGAGCTGGGATCAGTACCCCCACTATATTTCTGCAGCAGTTCACAGGCCCGAGGGTCAGAACGATACCCCCGAGTAATGTCCTCCAGCCAGGTGGGTAGAGCCACAGAAATTGCGAGCAGTGCTCCATCTCTTCGGGATAAGGCATCAGCTGCGGTGTTCTCAACCCCCTTCTTGTACACAATTTTGTATTGAAGTCCAAGCAACTTGGTCAGAGCACGGCGCTGCCAGGTGGTAGTCAATCGCTGGTCATCAAGATGCGACAAGGCTCGCTGATCCGTGCGTATAATGAATTCGCCCGTCTGCAGATAAGGCCGCCAATGGTCGACTGCCATCAGCACCGCCATGAATTCCTTTTCATAAGCTGACAGTCCTTGGTTGCGGGGGCCGAGAGCCTTACTGAAGAAGGCCAACGGGTGCCCGTCCTGCATCAGCACGGCTCCAACTCCTGTGTTGGAAGCATCGGTCTCCACTTCGAAGGTGTGATCAAACCGAGGAAGAGCCAAAACTGGGGCTGTGATCAACGCCGTCTTAAGGTGCTGGAATGCTGCGTCGGCTTCACTGCTCCACACGAAAATTGCTCCTTTCTTCAGAAGATTCGTGAGAGTCCTACTGATGATCCCAAAATTTCTGACAAAGCGGCGATAGTAGCCTGCCAGGCCAAGGAAACCCCGTACTTCCTTGACGGTGGTTGGAGTCGGCCAGTCGCGGACTGCTGCAATGTTTTTTTAATCCATGGATACCCCTGCTGCACTGATGACATGTCCCAAGTAAGAGAGGCGCTGCTGTGCAAATTTGCACTTAGACATCTTGAGCTGGAGTTGGTGCTCTTTCAACAGCTGAAACACCTGACGGAGGAGATCCAAGTGCTGCTCAAGAGTGTCGCTGTGCACCAATATGTCGTCAATGAAAACCAACACCCCTTTGCGTAACAATGGTCCGAGAACAATGTTCATTGTGCCTTGGAATGTAGATGGCCCACCGGTTACTCCATACGGCATCACCTTGAATTCATAATGTCCGTGATGCGTCTTGAATGCAGTCTTGAACTCCTCTGCAGCTTTCATGCGGATCTGATGATAACCGGCTCTCAGGTCAAGACTAGTGAACGAAACTGAACCGGCCAGCTCGTCAAGCAATTCCTCAATAATCGGCAGTGGATAGCGATTCTTGATTGTAATGGCATTCAGCCCACGGAAGTCAATGCAAAACCTCCAACTCAGGTCTTTCTTCTGCACCAATAAGACTGGAGCTGCATAAGGGCTGCAGCTATGCTGAATGATGCCTTGCTGGAGCATTTCGGCCACTTGACGCTCGATTTCATCCTTCTGAGCTGGTGTGTAACGATATGGCCTCAAGTTGACAGGTCGCGCCCCTGGAATCAAGGGTATAGTGTGATCAAACGCCCGTGGGGGAGGTAACCCAGAGGGCGTCTCAAAAAGATGCGCAAACTGTTGCAACAGCAATGCCACAGTTGGCGGCAAAGGACCTTCCACATCAGATACATCTACTGCACAGAGCTGAATCAGTTGATGAACATCATTGCAGTCAATCAAGGCATCCAACTGTGCTGACGACAACTGATAACACTGTTGCACATTTGGCTGCACTCCACGTAACTGAATGTGTGCGCCCTTGTACTGAAACTTCAGCTGTTTGCGCCCCCAATGGATGTCCATCGGGCTATGTGCCTCCAACCAATCCATACCCACGATCATATCATAGCAACCAAGAGGTAAAACCTTAAGGGTAGAGCAAAACTTGTGTCCTTGGACCCACCATTCACAGTTAGGTACTTCCTGAGCACAGCGCAACTGGCCCCCGTCTGCAATGCGCACCTGAGTGGGATGAACAGCAGCAACCACCCCTTTCAGCTTGGCTGCCAGCGAGGCACTGACAAAACTATGTGAGCTGCCTGAGTCGATCAACATCAGCACTCGTTGTTTTTGAACAGAGCCTTGCAGACGAACAGTTTGTGGCGCCACTGAACCTTCTAAAGCTGCTCTGGATATGGTATGACAGTCACTGACCACGTCAGATTGTTCTGAAACAGCATCATAACCTGATAGCCCCAACACCTCAAAGAGCTCTTGCACCACATGGAGCTGGACTGCCGAGGCGCACTTGTGCTCCCGCGACCATTTCTCGCCGCAGAGATAGCAAAGCCCTCTTGCCCAACGATACGCTCGGAGGGTGGTGAGTCGTTCGTCAGTAGACGCCGAGGTGCGCGCCATATCATTGGGCGCGGTCCGTTGGTCATCGCCTGGGCCGGTTGCTGGAGGGGGGCGCCCAGGTGGTGGAGGTAATGGCATGGCTCCGCGCAAATGCGAACGCCCACCGTGCCCAGCGTCAGATCGGCGCGGTTCCCGCCGTTTGGAAATCTCCAACGCTTCCTCCTGCAGATAAGCCAGGGAAACAACAGTATCCATATCGCGAGGATTGTGCACCAGTACAACAACACGAATTTCATCTTTGAGACCATCGACATAACGAGAAGGAAACAATGCGGGATCCCATGAATTGCTATGAGCTAAGAGAGAATGCATCAGTTCATTGAATTGAGTGGTATAATCAGAAACCGAGTCGGTCTGGCGCAAATGGAAAAGTTGGCGCAACAGAGAAGTGAACTCGTTGCGCTCAAACTGCTCACAGACTAGCGAGCAGAACGACTCCCATTCCATAGTGCGCAAGGTAAACCCCCCATTCTCCAGCCAAATCATGGCTGCTCCCGTGAAGTGCATCGCTGCAGTATCAACCCACAACTCCGGATCAAGGTGAAACACCCGAAAGTAAGACTCGCAATTCCTTTTCCAACTGCGAGGTCACTCTCCCGAAAACGACGGAAAATCTAATTTCGGGCGAGGAAGTGAGGACGATCGGAAACGGTGTGGGCTGCCGGAACGCGAGGAGTTCCGCACCCGAGATGCGCCTGAGGGCTCCGGAAGACGAACCAGAGATCGAGAACGAGGGTCAGCGGGGAAAGACGTACCCGTGACCGGAGGTGGACCAAGGGTAGTCACTACCCCAGTTCGCAGCCCCCCGGTGATCATGTCGTCGCGGCGGCCATCGGGCCTGGGATCGCTCGCTGGAGGCGCGGGTGCTTCGCCCGGTCGTGGGATCAGCGGCGGAAGATCGGTCGGCCTGAGCGCCAGCGCTGGATGCTTGATGACGGAATCCAAGTCGCGCCGCACCCCTCCCAAATCCGTGCGCAAATCGGCGACGGATTGCTCGAGCGTCGGTCGCCACTCCGCCATGTCAAGCACTGATGGCTTGATCTCCTCGAACAAAGCCGTGGATGCCGCCACCGCCTTCTGGATCGAGGCGTTCTGCTCCTGAATCATCTTGAGGGTTGCCGCGAGCCGTCGATCCGTTGCTCCATTTCGACGGCGTGGCGCTGCTGACGCGTGGAGAAAGTGGGTTTTTGGAGGTAATCTGGCAAATCTGATACTATATGTTATGGTCTCTTCTCTCAATTACACAAATCCATGGCAGATACAGGTTTTGGAGGAAGGAATTGGGAATTTTGGGAGGAAAAGGAGTCTAGGGTTTGACGAGGAAGAACAGGGGAAGGGGATAGATTACAGCCATCTGTTTCTCCATGCCTTCCACTCACACGCTCGCCCCACTTATCCACCCAGTTCCCAGGTAGCTGGGTCAAACTTGCGGTTGGGCCTCTTGCATCGCTTGGGCCGATCTGCCTCTCCGTCTTGGGCCTTAGTGGTACTTGGGTCCGTAACAACAGGCTCATTAACTTAGGTCGTTGAAACCACCTGCACACACCTTGAGAAAACACTCCTAAAATACTATCTCCTGATTGGCATAGCACATACTCCTCTGCCCTCACGCAACACCACCCTCACATCCTCGTAGTCATCGCCACGGTGGCTTCATAGTTCATAGTCCATCTTGACCATCCACATTAACATACATTGCCGACCCACCTAGTCCCGCACGACTCCAACCACACGTCCTTGGAGTGGCCATCGCCGTCTTCGGACCGCCTGAGCGCGACGTCAACAGTTGGATGCCCCTCCACATGTCAGTTGGGAAAGGCATCACGTGCTCCAGGTGCACCGTGACCCGTCGGAATCGGTCGGATTTATGTTAGGTTTGTCTGCCCTGAGTAGCTGGTTTGACAGGAGACATACGGTGTCATACAGAATGTAAATCTACAAGCACAATCTATGCCCGTCGTAGGTGGGATTCTTATGTTGTTTTGGTCCAAGGTTCAACTTGACTTGGTGGTTAGTACAATGATACAATCTAGTTGTAAATTTTGATCCAATTTTTTTGATATATTTTATTTAAGGGGAGATGTGCCCTAGTTATTGCACATCTAAGTGTCTGAATCAAATTAGAAAGAAAAGAAAAAAAAATGCTTGCACGAATCTTTGCGTAAAATCAATGACATATGACTTAGATGTGCAATACTTAGAGCACATTTAGATGTGCTTTAGCAAAACTGTTTATTTAATTAACCAATGAAAATATCACTAGCAAAAGAATAAAATTGTGATAATTGTTTGGGTGAGTCAAGTAGCTTAATTTTCACGTATAGGTGACACATGAGAGTTGAGATACGTCTGGATGGTAAACACGTCAATAACTCTTGATTAGCTAGTAGCCTCCGTTTATTTGCAGGGTTTTGTTGTGCTGTGCCCCAGCTGGACTTATTTTGTGTCTTGTTGCACTTTCTTCTTTCGTTTGAACCTTGAACCGTTGATGTTGTCGGATGTTGATGCGGTTGCTTTATAATATAAAGCGGGGAAAGTCTTTTTCGTCTAGAAGAGTAACATAAAATTAATTATAAAATGGTTCAAACAATTCTAGTAGTAGTATATCTTGTCGTTGATCTTCAACCCAAGGAACTTGAGCGTTCTTCCTAAGGTCGAGAAGCATTGGCCATGGCAACAGAGTCTGGAGTACTCGTTGGGGAAGCAGCAGTATCTGGAGCAGCACTCCTTGACGGGTCCCCATCGTGGCACGTGTAGGACGTATCGCACCTAGCGGCGACGTCCCCGACCCGTAAAAAGCGAAAGTGATGTTCTAATCTGAGCTCACATGAGCTTGGATGAACAGTAAAATTAAAAAAAATCTGATTTTTTAATGTGAAACTTTGATAAATGTTTTCATAACTTGCAAAATTTCATGCCCAGATGACATTCGTGAAAAATGTGACAAAAGACACTACCGGAATAGGACACATTCCCGACGGCCAGAAATATGCCGACGGCCCCCGTCGGCATATATGCAGGTATCCCGACGGCCTAGGGGAAACCATCGGCGAAGAAAGGCCGTCGGCATAGCACGAAATATGCCTACGGCCCCCGTCGGCATATCTCGGCCGTCGGCATATAGGTGGGCCCGGTCGCCCGGCGATAGACGGCGGGTTCACGCCGTCAACTCTATGCCGACGGCCCTGACGGCGGCCGTCGGCACAGCTATTATTGCGTTTTTAAAAAATTTTGGTGCCACGTGGCGAGGCTATGACGACGGGGGCGCCGTAGGCATAGATATCAACATATGCCGCCGTCGGCATAGCTGGTAATTTTTTTACTTTTTAATCATTTTATTTTTTTTGGAATTGAAATTTGATTAACTTAAATATGACTTATCTAAACATAAACATACATAAATTATATATCAATTTGGGGTAGAATTTTCCATAGATTATGAATATGTAGTTTGTATTTGTTTTTGAGTATGTTAGTAATGTGACCTCTTGTACTTTTGCATATAGGTCCCTATACTTTATTAAAATCACAAACAATTGATAATTGCATCTATTTTGACAAGTTTTATATGTTTTTTATAAGAATCATGAAAGGATTCTGTTGCCATAATATGTTCTCTAATTTGAATAAATTTAAATCATCTTTGCTTCAGATTTACACAAAACACCCTCTTGTTTTGATTTTTTTAATATTTTTTGTCATTCTTTGCCAAACGAGACAAATTTTATATCACAATGCCGCCAGATCTTGCGCTGGGCCATCTTACACGTATGGAAGTGTGGTGGCAGGTTAAAGCACCCGTCACGCGGCTCCGGAGTCTGACCCCCCTCACGGACATCGCTGCCGCCGTCACCTGGAGGGGGGAAACGCCCACGTCGGGTCGACACGGAGGGAATCTTGCGGTGGGTTGGGCCCGGACCTTGATCTGAAGTGTCCCTATGGGCTGACCTATCACAACCAGTTGAAAAGGTCCATCGGTCAAAGCCCGTCCGGGGAAAGTCAAAGGGGTAGATCCACGGGTCAACTGGGCCAGGGTTAGGCGGGACGAGGGTCTTGGGGGCTAGCAATGCCGTCAGATCTTGCGCTGGCCCTCTTACAACCAGGTGAAAAGGTTTATCCGTCAAACCCCGTCCGGCGAAAGTCAAAGGGGTAGATTCGCGGGTGAACTGGGCCAGCCAGGGTTAGGCGGGACCGGGGTCTTGGGGGGGTAGCAATGCCGCCAGATCTTGCGCTGGGCCCTCTTACACATATGGAAGTGTGGTGGCAGGTGCAAGCACCCGGCACGCGGCTCCGGAGTGTGACCCCCATCACGGACGGCGCTGCCGCCGTCACCTGGAAGGGGGAAACGGCCACGTCGGGTCGACACGGAGGGAATCTTGCGGTGGGTTGGGCCCGGACCTTGATCTGAAGTGTCCCTATGGGCTGACCTATCACAACCAGTTGAAAAGGTCCATCGGTCAAAGCCCGTCCGGGGAAAGTCAAAGGGGTAGATCCACGGGTCAACTGGGCCAGGGTTAGGCGGGACGAGGGTCTTGGGGGCTAGCAATGCCGTTAGATAGTTATGATCATCGCTATGCCATGCTCATTTGCATCCCGTAGCATAAATGATTTATCATTATGATGTTAAATGGTTATGTTACCCATCCATGGTTACACTGATGTCATGCTCATCTGCATTGTTATTTCATTATGTATTTTACTGTGACTCAGCTCATCACTATTCAAGTTGAACCTGACATTAATCGAACTTGAACAAATCTGTTGGCTGAGTCATGGTGCCACCGAATCGAGCTAACCAGTGCAGCCACACTTTCCTTATGGGAGGCCCTGATTCGGTCTATTGTCATGCCTCTCACCGGTGCCTCCAACTAGGGAAGGTTATGTGCGCGCGCTACCCTGATCAGGTAGGCGGCCATAAGCCTTGTGCTCAAGTTGTGTTGTACCCGGGTGTCCCCGTTTGGGACGAGTTTGTTTTGGCCACGACGGTGGCGGCCACAAAGGTGGCGGATGTCACGAGTTGACATCAGGGCGACCCAGGACATAGCCCAAAGGGGAGTTTGTCGGGAGTGGCCGGAGAGTGTCATGCAATAGATTGGTTTTGTCGGAATGTCGTTGGTCCACCCGAATGGGAGCACGAGGCCATGAGTTCCGTGGTGTGGGTACAGTGTACTAACCTCTGCAGAGTGTATAATCTATCGGTAGCCGCGTCCTCAGATATGGACACAGTTCGTAGTAGGTCACACTATGGGTCAACAGAAATAATAATCTGAATAATAAACAACCCCGGTTCGATGAGAAAAGAAGTTGGTTGATCTTTATGTGGTCATGCGATGATCACCGGTATAGATCAAGCTCTGTGTGGTCATGTGATGATCACGATGGTAAGTTTGTGGTTACGAGATAATCTCCGAGCAGAGTAAGTTGGTCCATGAGACCTTAAATGTCGAACCCCTTGCATGCTAGTGCTAGTATCATCCTGTTCATATCATGAATTATATGTTGTTACCATGCTCATGTTGTTGCCATGCTCATGTTGTTGCCATATTCATGTTGTTGCCATGCTCATGTTGTTCTAGTAGCATCGTGTTCATCTTTGATGATTAACCTATAAATGCCATGCTGTTGTCACTACAAGAATACCCTCTATAAAGCAACCCATATTCCACAACGGTTTGACTATATGTTGCAAAATTTACAATAGATACGCATATAAACATTGTAGCATATGCGTTGTACTGCAGCTCGTTTTTTTTTTTGCAACCGACCACAGCTCCAAGTAAAGCCCAATGCACTAACCCAGCCCAAGTTGGCTTCCATGATTAACCTAGGTCGTTCCCTTTCCCCAGCCTCCCCTATTCCTCTCGAGCCCTCCCATGCCGGCCGCCGCCCCTCGTCAGTCGAGGCCACTCCTTTGCGCGGCTGCGACCTACCTGCGTCCCTGCACGCCGCTCCTCACCACTCCCCTGCGATCCTCTATCCCGGCGCCGCCCCTCACCACTGCCCTGCGACCCTCCGTCCCAGCGCGCCGTCCCTCGTCTCCACCCCTGCGACCCTGCATCCCGGCGCGCCGTCCCTCGTCACGGCTCCCCTGCGACCAACGGCGAATCCAAGGTACGGCCATGAACAAACACACGCAACCGCATCCCTCGTTCCACATCTGTAGCCCCTCGCGAAACCAATGCATCATCCACATCTGTAGCCCCGTTCGTCCTCCTCCGGTGCTCCTCCTAATTGTTCTCCACTATTCACGTGTCAACCATGTGAAACGATCCAGGCAGCCTCTCCCTGTTCCCTTCTCTGCAATCTTTTAATATCCACTGCCCCAACGCCGCCGCAAGTGAGGAGGACATCTTTCCAATCTCATATTCCATGCCTGACCAAAACTGCAATCCAATGCAGTGGAGAAGGCGGTACATTAAAGGCAGTTTGTATCTGATTGGACAGCCGCTATTGTTGGTGAAGTTGCCGAGAAGAGGAACTATTGCAGACTGGTCGCAGGTATGCAAGGAGCAAGAAGAGAGTAGTTTTTTGCTTTTGAGGATTTTTATGTTGTGTTGTGCTACTGAAATCTGGGACGTACAGCCAAGAGTTCTGTTTTGAGGGATACTGATGATGTGCTTTCTTTAGTTTCTGACATCTGAAGATACGTATTACTTGGATGGCTAAGATTTGTAGGTGCTATACAAGCAATTAGGCGATTCAATTCACCTAAGGCGTGGACGTACCTCTGCACAGCGAACTCAAGCACCACTTCTCATTTTGTTGGAAAGTGGATAAGTCGTTTTGGAGCATACACGATTTGTTCAGTCTACTTCTCTATGTTCCTTGCATGCAAAAGGCACGGGTTTGTTTACTTGATATGTTCTTTCAATTTTATGCTCACCCAGTGATCCACATCTTAAAAGCACAAACTACTCTGTTCAGATGGAACTTCTTTCATAGTGTTGTTGCAGACTTGATGTACTAAATAATTAAGAACAGATTTGTGTTGATTTTTTTAAAGTTCATGCATCTGGTGTATGAAGCTTGAACTTGCTTAGGAAGAGCTGTTATGTAATTAAGATCTGCTTTTTGTAATTCGCTGACTGAATCCATGATACTAAACTGTATGTTGTTGTAGTTCATATATATGTTATACATACACATGCAGTTACTAAGCACGCATTGTGAGCAGAAAGTTCAGTCTCCATTTATTTCGTTAAGCACAAAATATGACCTTGCATACATGTATTTCCATTCTCATATAATGGAATATTTACTAAAGGAAAGACTCATGCTGTATGCTTCTGATTTATGTTGAAAGTGTGTAACCTCTTTGCCGCAATTCTTCCTTTTCGCATACTAGGAAAATGTCTGTAACAAAAAAAGGAAGCTCACTGACTACGTCATTACAGATTACCTGACGAAAGCCCAGCCAATGAAGAGGATAATTGAGAGCCCCGAACGAGGACGTATAATGGCTGAATGAGTTTCTAATCCGCGCTTTGGCTGCATCACGTGCCTCCAGGTGTGTAGGTATTGGCTTCATATAGTTCTATTTTATACATGTACGTAATGGACTACAGGTTTGATTTCAAGGACATTTTCTTATTACTACTTTACACCTTTTCGCATGATTCATGGATGATGAGCTCATATAACTTTGGAGAGCATGGATCATATGATTAGTTGCAGTGGGGCTAAGCTAAGAGAGGATTAGTGAGGCTTACAATACATATATACACGGGCACGCATGCTGTGATATTTGTATGTATAGTATATGATCTATGTTTTTTTAAGCTCTAAATCTATGTTTTTATTTTGACCTTGTACGAAAGGGAGCAAAACCATATCGAAATCTGTAGGAGCGATATACATCTATTAATTAATCCATGATTTACTAACTATTTAAAAGGGAAACAGTGAAGTTACATGTATGTCTCATGCACGAAAAATATATCTTCTAGATGAGTATGTATTACCATAGATATGATATGCGTACATATGCATTTGTTAAGTCTTACAATGGGTTTCCTTGGAAACTCTTCAACATAAATGAACTAGAAAGCCAGCTTGTCTGCCTCGCATTTTATAGTGTAAAAAGTGATAGACCAAACGGAAAAACCAGTCATCTCTTTTGTGTTATCTATAGAACATTTCAATGGATTTGCTGTATATAGAACGTTCTCTAATTACTATACATTACCACAGAAAGTTATTCAATTCTTTGTTTTGCGTTAATGCATTGTGTGTTAACAGTTCATTTTGTTTTTTGTTTGTAGGTTCAAAGGATAAATGGATGATTATATGGGCGGGTGCCAAGTATACTGATGACGATGATGTTGGATGCTTTCAATTTTAGTCAAGTTGTAGGGATGATGTTCCTCGGCTAAGTTTTAGTTAAGTTGTAAGGATGTTGATGGATGCTTTCGGTTTTAGTTTTGTTGTCAAGAAAATATTCAGATTATGCATTACATTTGGATGATGTTCCTCCTGTAATATCCACTATTGTAATCCACCAAATTTATATAATATATGATTTCTTCCTCCTATGAGTATATTCTCTTGTTTTTTGTTCATTTGAATGAAATACATATATAATTATCACCATTACGTGTAGCATTAAATTAATTGTTGGCAATATATATGTGAAATAATATTATTCACATTATATATGTACCAAGACTTGAAGCACTGCAAACTCTCCATTGCCAAGTAATGGGATTTTGATTCCCGTACATTAAGCACCAACATATAAAAGTGTTGCACAAGTCTGTTTTTTGTGTTGCATTTTTGCAACGGTCCCTTTTACCAACGGCGGTATAAATGTTGTAATATGCGCTAGCAACACTGGACAAGGCTACGCATCCCAAACCGTTGGTAATGACACTAACAACGCATATATGGACTTTTAGATACGGAAAAAAGCGTTGCTATAGGGGGGTTCCTTTTGTAGTGTGTATGTCTTGATTGTTTTGGTTGTTGTGAGCTTGCGAGTACATTCAAAGTACTCACCTGGCGTGTCATGCCAGATTGCAGGTGATGCCGTGATTGCTTGTTTGTCGAGGACCCCGAGGTTGCGCTCTAGGATACGTCCCAGCCAGAGTCCCTGTGGAGTGGAGTTCACCACCGTTGTCGCTGTTCCGCCACTAGAGTTCATTCCGCTATGAGATGTTCCGCTGCTATCATAGAGCTATCTGAGCAGGCGAACTGTTCGCCGTGCCCCTGTAACCGTTGTGCCTTCAGAACCCTTGTACTCGTTATATTCGTAATAAAGAGCTGATTTGTTCTATGCCAAGCAGTGCCGTATTCCAGAAGACTTGATCTCTGGGCTGGAATACGGGGTGTTCCGGTCTCTCTGAGCCGGGGTGCCACAAGCAGTCGCATGATGAAGGTTAGTTTAGCCCCTTTCATTTCACTTTCATATTTGCACTTTCATTTCTTCTGACTTTCGTGTTTGCTTGGTCAACTAACATGCAGCTCGTTTTTGACAGCATGGCGGCCGGCACGGTTCCTGTAATGGAACCACCACCACCACCTCCTGGACCACAACCAGTACTGCCTACGTTTGAGGAATTTCTGGCACAACACATGGGGACTCCGGTTAGTACATCCCCAAACTATTCAACCACAACTTATTGTTTATTCAACACAATCATATATCCTCTTAACATCTCTTTTCAAACATCCAGGGAACTGGTGGATCATCCGTTGGTGGTGGTGCCAATGATGGCATCACTCCCGAGTCACGGAGCCTGGTCACTCCGATCCATCGAGGAGGTGGCGGTGGCGGTCTTGGCGGTAGCGGTGCCGGTCTTGGCGGTAGTGCTGCCGGTAGCAATGACGACCTTGGCTTTGGCGGTCTTGGCGGTGGGGGTGGACGTCCTGGCGCTTAAGCCTATTTTATGCTCCTTTAGATGACTTGTGTGCTTCTTTAGATGCTTATGTTGTTTGTGATGATACTTATGTTGTCATGTTCTCTATTATGTGATGATGATGATGCTTTTCGTGATGATGATGATGCTTTCGTGGTGATGATAATGTTTTTGTGATGATGATGATACTTATGTGGTAATGATGATGTTTTTGTGATGATGATGATACTTATGTGATATATATGTGTTGTGTATGATGATACTTATGTGATATATATGTTGTTGTGTACTGTTAATTTGAATTGAATTCAGACAGAAAAATACAAAAAAAGCAGACAGGAGCTATGCCGACGGTTAGGCCGTCGGCATAGGGTGGGCCGTGCTACCAGTGGGCGCCACGTGTCCACTATGCCGATGGCCAGGCCGTCGGCATACTTTTCTATCTATGCCGACGGTCTGGCCGTCGGCATAGTGGACATGTGGCTCGATCTGGGGAGCCCTGGCGCAGAGGTATGCCGACGGCTAGGCCGTCGGCATATCCTAAATCTAAGCCTACCTCTGTGCCAGGGCTCCCCAGCGGCTGCCACGTGGCAGCTATATGCCGACGGCCAGGCCATCGGCATAGATATAAAACTATGCCGACGGCCTGGCCGTCGGCATATAGCTGCCACGTGGCGCTCTTTGGTTGGGCACAATTTGACGACGGCTCCGTCAGCTGCCGTCATACGTAAGAGTTTGCCGACGGTGAATCTATGCCGACGGCTGTACGAAAGCCGTCGGCATATGTTCCTATGCCGACAGCTTTTCTATGCCGACGGCCGGGTTCAGGTACGCCGACGTACGAGTTGCCGACGGCCTTATGCCGACGGCGGCCGTCGGCATAGGCCTATGCCGACGGCATATGGGCCTATGCCGACGGGGGCCGGCCGTCGACGTAGTGCCCCAGTCCGGTTGTGAGAACAAAATCGATGCTCCAAAATGCGTTTGAAAATAACGTTTTGGAGCATCGGTTTTTTTTTCACCACATTTTCCACGAATGTCATATGGTGATGAATTTTATTTTTTTTTGAGGGAAAAGAGAGCTCATTCATTCATTCATTCATAGTAAGAGTACAATCATTCTCAATTACATGAAGGATATCTGTTGGCACATTCTTCGGCAGAAAAAAATCCCCATGAATTCTAGCATGGGCGGCCAACTCATGTGCAGCCACATTACACTCTCTTTTAATTTTCCTCACCTCACATAGACTGAAATCACGCATCAGGCTTTTAGCCTCTTCATACTTAGCCCACCACTTGGTGCTATTCCTTCCTTCAGAGTTCACAGCAGTCACAACAGTAGCACAGTCAGACTCAACGTACACCTGTCCCCTGTTTACATCTCTCAAACACTTGAGTCCAATCACTAGGGCGCTTGCCTCTGCTTCCTCTGCATCGTCGCATGCCTGAAGATGACAGCCTACAGAAAATACCACCGATCCCGCGCTATCGCGAGCGACCACCCCTGCCCACGCCGATCCCAGAACTGAAACATAAGATGCATCCACGTTCAGTTTAATACAAGCTCCTTGGGGCCTGGACCAGTGGCATTTTGGTTGTATATTTCTATCTGGCGACGATCGCATTCCAGTTTCATGCAATAGTTTTTTCCCTTTCACATCACTTTCGGCTAGGGCTTCAGAGTTCAACGTTTCCCAGTAATTCTTCAGAAAAAGTACCGAGTCCAAAATCTTTGCTTCCCCTTTATTATGCACAATATCCTCCCTAAGATGCCATGATCGCCATAGAACCAGTAGCAGTTTTTCACGCATGTGTCCAGAGCATTGGCTTAAAGCATGTAACAGCATCGTGTTCATCTTTGATGATTAACCTGTAAATGCCATGCTGTTGTATGTCTTGATTGCTTTGGTTGCTATGAGCTTGCGAGTACATTCAAAGTACTCACCTAGCGTGTCATGCCAGATTGAAGGTGATGCCGTGATTGCTTGTTTGTCGAGGACCCCGAGGTTGCGCTCTAGGATACGTCCCAGCCAGAGTCCCTGTGGAGTGGAGTTCACCACCGTTGTCGCTGTTCCGCCGCTAGAGTTCATTCCGCTATGAGATGTTCCGCTGCTAGCATAGAGCTATCTGAGCAGGCGAACTGTTCGCCGTGCCCCTGTAACCGTTGTGCCTTCAGAACCCTTGTACCCGTTATATTCGTAATAAAGAGCTGATTTGTTCTATACCAAGCAGTGTCGTATTCCAGAAGACTTGATCTCTGGGCTGGAATACGGGGTGTTCCGGTCTCTCTGAGCCGGGGTGCCACAAGCAGTCACATGATGAAGGTTAGTTTAGCCCCTTTCATTTCACTTTCATATTTGCACTTTCATTTCTTCTGACTTTCGTGTTTGCTTGGTCAACTAACATGCAGCTCAATTTTGATAGCATGGCGGCCGGCACGGTTCCTGTAATGGACCCACCACCACCACCTCCTGGACCACAACTAGTGCTGCCTACGTTTGAGGAATTTCTGGCACAGCACATGGGGACTCCGGTTAGTACATCCCCAAACAATTCAACCACAACTTATCGTTTATTCAACACAATCATATATCCTCTTAACATCTCTTTTCAAACATCCAGGGAACTGGTGGATCATCCGTTGGTGGTGGTGCCAATGATGGCATCACTCCCGAATCACGGAGCCTGGTCACTCCGATCCATCGAGGAGGTGGTGGTGGCGGTCTAGGCGGTAGCGGTGCCAGTCTTGGCGGTAGTGCTGCCGGTAGCAATGACGACCTGGGCTTTGGCGGTTTTGGCGGTGGTGGTGGACGTCCTGGCGCTTAAGCCTCTTTTATGCTCCTTTAGATGACTTGTGTGCTTCTTTAGATGCTTATGTTGTTTGTGATGATACTTATGTTGTCATGTTCTCTATTATGTGATGATGATGATGCTTTCGTGATGATGATGATGCTTTCGTGGTGATGATAATGTTTTTGTGATGATGATGATACTTATGTGGTGATGATGATGTTTTTGTGATGATGATGATACTTATGTGATATATATGTGCTGTGTATGTCTATTTTGAATATATATATATATATATATATATATATATATATATGTGCTGTTAATTTGAATTGAATTCAGACAGAAAAATACAAAAAAAGCAGACAGGAGCTATGCCGACGGTTAGGCCGTCGGCATAGGGTGGGCCGTGCTACCAGTGGGCGCCACGTGTCCACTATGCCGATGGCCAGGCCGTCGGCATACTTTTCTATCTATGCCGACGGTCTGGCCGTCGGCATAGTGGACACGTGGCTCGATCTGGGGAGCCCTGGCGCAGAGGTAGCATATCCTAAATCTATGCCTACCTCTGTGCCAGGGCTCCCCAGCGGCTGCCACGTGGCAGCTATATGCCGACGGCCAGGCCGTCGGCATAGATATAAAACTATGCCGACAGCCTGGCCGTCGGCATATAGCTGCCACGTGGCGCTCTTTGGTTGGGCACAATTTGACGACAGCTCCGTCAGCTGCCGTCATACGTAAGAGTTTGCCGACAGTGAATCTATGCCGACGGCTGTACGAAAGCCGTCGGCATATGTTCCTATGCCGACAGCTTTTCTATGCCGACGGCCGGGTCCAGGTACGCCGACGTACGAGTTGCCGACGGCCTTATGCCGACGGCGGCCGTCGGCATAGGCCTATGCCGACGGCATATGGGCCTATGCCGACGGGGGCCGGCCGTCGACGTAGTGCCCCAGTCCGGTTGTGAGAACAAAATCGATGCTCCAAAATGCGTTTGAAAATAACGTTTTGGAGCATCGGTTTTTTTTTCACCACATTTTCCACGAATGTCATATGGTGATGAATTTTATTTTTTTTGAGGGAAAAGAGAGCTCATTCATTCATTCATTCATAGTAAGAGTACAATCATTCTCAATTACATGAAGGATATCTGTTGGCACATTCTTCGGCAGAAAAAAATCCCCATGAATTCTAGCATGGGCGGCCAACTCATGTGCAGCCACATTACACTCTCTTTTAATTTTCCTCACCTCACATAGACTGAAATCACGCATCAGGCTTTTAGCCTCTTCATACTTAGCCCACCACTTGGTGCTATTCCTTCCTTCAGAGTTCACAGCAGTCACAACAGCAGCACAGTCAGACTCAACGTACACCTGTCCCCTGTTTACATCTCTCAAACACTTGAGTCCAATCACTAGGGCGCTTGCCTCTGCTTCCTCTGCATCGTCGCATGCCTGAAGATGACAGCCTACAGAAAATACCACCGATCCCGCGCTATCGCGAGCGACCACCCCTGCCCACGCCGATCCCAGAACTGAAACATAAGATGCATCCACGTTCAGTTTAATACAAGCTCCTTGGGGCCGGGACCAGTGGCATTTTGGCTGTATATTTCTATCTGGCGACGATCGCATTCCAGTTTCATGCAATAGTTTTTTCCCTTTCACATCACTTTCAGCTGGGGCTTCAGAGTTCAACGTTTCCCAGTAATTCTTCAGAAAAAGTACCGAGTCCAAAATCTTTGCTTCCCCTTTATTATGCACAATATCCTCCCTAAGATGCCATGATCGCCATAGAACCAGTAGCAGTTTTTCACGCATGTGTCCAGAGCATTGGCTTAAAGCATGTAACAGCATCGTGTTCATCTTTGATGATTAACCTGTAAATGCCATGCTGTTGTATGTCTTGATTGCTTTGGTTGCTATGAGCTTGCGAGTACATTCAAAGTACTCACCTAGCGTGTCATGCCAGAATGAAGGTGATGCCGTGATTGCTTGTTTGTCGAGGACCCCGAGGTTGCGCTCTAGGATACGTCCCAGCCAGAGTCCCTGTGGAGTGGAGTTCACCACCGTTGTCGCTGTTCCGCCGCTAGAGTTCATTCCGCTATGAGATGTTCCGCTGCTAGCATAGAGCTATCTGAGCAGGCGAACTGTTCGCCGTGCCCCTGTAACCGTTGTGCCTTCAGAACCCTTGTACCCGTTATATTCGTAATAAAGAGCTGATTTGTTCTATGCCAAGCAGTGTCGTATTCCAGAAGACTTGATCTCTGGGCTGGAATACGGGGTGTTCCGGTCTCTCTGAGCCGGGGTGCCACAAGCAGTCACATGATGAAGGTTAGTTTAGCCCCTTTCATTTCACTTTCATATTTGCACTTTCATTTCTTCTGACTTTCGTGTTTGCTTGGTCAACTAACATGCAGCTCAATTTTGATAGCATGGCGGCCGGCACGGTTCCTGTAATGGACCCACCACCACCACCTCCTGGACCACAACTAGTGCTGCCTACGTTTGAGGAATTTCTGGCACAGCACATGGGGACTCCGGTTAGTACATCCCCAAACAATTCAACCACAACTTATCGTTTATTCAACACAATCATATATCCTCTTAACATCTCTTTTCAAACATCCAGGGAACTGGTGGATCATCCGTTGGTGGTGGTGCCAATGATGGCATCACTCCCGAATCACGGAGCCTGGTCACTCCGATCCATCGAGGAGGTGGTGGTGGCGGTCTAGGCGGTAGCGGTGCCAGTCTTGGCGGTAGTGCTGCCGGTAGCAATGACGACCTGGGCTTTGGCGGTTTTGGCGGTGGTGGTGGACGTCCTGGCGCTTAAGCCTCTTTTATGCTCCTTTAGATGACTTGTGTGCTTCTTTAGATGCTTATGTTGTTTGTGATGATACTTATGTTGTCATGTTCTCTATTATGTGATGATGATGATGCTTTCGTGATGATGATGATGCTTTCGTGGTGATGATAATGTTTTTGTGATGATGATGATACTTATGTGGTGATGATGATGTTTTTGTGATGATGATGATACTTATGTGATATATATGTGCTGTGTATGTCTATTTTGAATATATATATATATATATATGTGCTGTTAATTTGAATTGAATTCAGACAGAAAAATACAAAAAAAAGCAGACAGGAGCTATGCCGACGGTTAGGCCGTCGGCATAGGGTGGGCCGTGCTACCAGTGGGCGCCATGTGTCCACTATGCCGATGGCCAGGCCGTCGGCATACTTTTCTATCTATGCCGACGGTCTGGCCGTCGGCATAGTGGACACGTGGCTCGATCTGGGGAGCCCTGGCGCAGAGGTAGCATATCCTAAATCTATGCCTACCTCTGTGCCAGGGCTCCCCAGCGGCTGCCACGTGGCAGCTATATGCCGACGGCCAGGCCGTCGGCATAGATATAAAACTATGCCGACAGCCTGGCCGTCGGCATATAGCTGCCACGTGGCGCTCTTTGGTTGGGCACAATTTGACGACAGCTCCGTCAGCTGCCGTCATACGTAAGAGTTTGCCGACAGTGAATCTATGCCGACGGCTGTACGAAAGCCGTCGGCATATGTTCCTATGCCGACAGCTTTTCTATGCCGACGGCCGGGTCCAGGTACGCCGACGTACGAGTTGCCGACGGCCTTATGCCGACGGCGGCCGTCGGCATAGGCCTATGCCGACGGCATATGGGCCTATGCCGACGGGGGCCGGCCGTCGACGTAGTGCCCCAGTCCGGTTGTGAGAACAAAATCGATGCTCCAAAATGCGTTTGAAAATAACGTTTTGGAGCATCGGTTTTTTTTTCACCACATTTTCCACGAATGTCATATGGTGATGAATTTTATTTTATTTTGAGGGAAAAGAGAGCTCATTCATTCATTCATTCATAGTAAGAGTACAATCATTCTCAATTACATGAAGGATATCTGTTGGCACATTCTTCGGCAGAAAAAAATCCCCATGAATTCTAGCATGGGCGGCCAACTCATGTGCAGCCACATTACACTCTCTTTTAATTTTCCTCACCTCACATAGACTGAAATCACGCATCAGGCTTTTAGCCTCTTCATACTTAGCCCACCACTTGGTGCTATTCCTTCCTTCAGAGTTCACAGCAGTCACAACAGCAGCACAGTCAGACTCAACGTACACCTGTCCCCTGTTTACATCTCTCAAACACTTGAGTCCAATCACTAGGGCGCTTGCCTCTGCTTCCTCTGCATCGTCGCATGCCTGAAGATGACAGCCTACAGAAAATACCACCGATCCCGCGCTATCGCGAGCGACCACCCCTGCCCACGCCGATCCCAGAACTGAAACATAAGATGCATCCACGTTCAGTTTAATACAAGCTCCTTGGGGCCTGGACCAGTGGCATTTTGGTTGTATATTTCTATCTGGCGACGATCGCATTCCAGTTTCATGCAATAGTTTTTTCCCTTTCACATCACTTTCGGCTAGGGCTTCAGAGTTCAACGTTTCCCAGTAATTCTTCAGAAAAAGTACCGAGTCCAAAATCTTTGCTTCCCCTTTATTATGCACAATATCCTCCCTAAGATGCCATGATCGCCATAGAACCAGTAACAGTTTTTCACGCATGTGTCCAGAGCATTGGCTTAAAGCATGTAACAGCCAATCTGGATTATGTGCAGCAAGTACTAGTTCTTTTGGCAATGCCCAGTGCTCTCTTATCTTTTTTCTGAGAGCTCTAGCCTTGGTGCAGTTCACAACAGCATGGTGAGCATCCTCCTTCTCAATACCACATATGTTACATATTCCATCAATTTCCAGGGTCCTCCTCCTTCTGTTTTCCTTTGTGGGAAGTGAGTCGGTGGCAATTCTCGAGGCAACAATACGGACTGTGTGAGGGACCTGCGCTTTCCAGATTAAATTCTAGAGATTTTCCCTTCCAGTGCTGACGCTACAAGATAAACCAGCTATTTCTTCCTGTTGCTTCAAATTCATTCCCAGTCTATAAGCACTTCTTACCGTGAAGATGCCATTTTTCTCATAGTTCCATGCTAGATAGTCTTCAGTCTCATTGAGAGGAATATTTATTTTGCATATTTCCTCCACGTCAAAGCTATGGAATAGCTTGTCGATAAGGGGAATATTCCACTCTCTTGCTTGCGGCAACATGAGCTGGTTAACCCATCTGATTCGGCTCCGGGTCTTAAGAGATAGAACCTTGAGACCTGATTGTCTTGAGATACAATTATCCCTAAGGATTTGGATACTGTTCCCATTTCCAAATCTCCAAACAACACCTTTCTTTAAGAGTTCTAGGCCAAATTCAATCCCTCTCCACACAGGTGACGCATCGGACGCGAAGACCGTGTCCAACAAATTGCCATTTGGATAATATTTTGATTTCAGAATCCGAGCGCACAAACTTTCTGGTCCCTGGACTAGGCGCCAAGCTTGCTTAGCCAGCAGGGCCTGGTTAAAAACCTGCATGTCTCGAAAACCCAGGCCTCCATGACATTTTGGTTGTGTCATTTTTTTCCCATGACATCCAATGAACTCTTCTTTGATTTTGCTCATCACCCCACCAGAAGTCACGCACCATTTTCTCGTATTGCTCACAAAAACCCACACTCATCTTGAACATACTCATGGTATAAGTTGGCAATGCTTGAATCACCGATTTGATCAAAATATCTTTAGCTCAATGGGACATAAATCTTTCAACCCAATTAGAGAGCCTATTAGTGAAGCGATCAAAGATAGGTTGAAATTGGGACCTCTTCATGCGCCCCTCGGGTGTGGGAACACCCAAATACCTCTCCTCAAAAGTGACAGAGTTTATATCCAGAATCTGCTTGATTTCATTCTGGACTTGCGAAGGGCAAGCTCTGCTGAACAACATGGAACATTTACTTGGGCTTAACAGTTGGCCCGTTCCTTGCTGAAATTTGTTGAGGGCATTCTTGATGCTCCTTGCTATGAAAATATTTGTCAAAGTTTCACACACAAAAAATTCAGATTTTTCTGATTTTACTGTTCACCTGAGCTCATGTGAGCTCGGGACCAGAACAACTGCGTCCGAAAAAAAAGGGCTTAGTTTTCATGTATAGGTGACACATAAGAGTTGAGAACTTGAGATACGCCTGGATGGTAAATACGTAACACTTTTTTTTGAAGCATCACCGGGGGCAGAGAAAACTACCCACCTAAATTTTCATAAACCTTTAACCAAGACAGACAAAGAGTGGAGGGTTTTTTACAACTGCACAGAAGGGCAGCAAGAGAGAATGAAAAAAGAGAGAGGGCGGGTGGGGGGGGGGGGGGGGCTTGATTAATTGATTAACAAACAACAAAAGAGTGAAAGCATTACCAATATGTGTAAATGTAAGAGCAATATGAAATTAACTAAAAAATCGTTCAAACAAATCTAGTAAATCCATAACGTATCTTGTCGTTGATCTTCAACCGAAGGATCTTGAGCGTTCTTCCTAAGGTCGAGAAGCATTCGCAATGGCAGCAGAGTCTGGAGTACTCCTTGGGGAAGCAGCAGTATCTGGAGCACTCCTTGTCGGGTCCCCATCAGGGCACGTGTACAACGTATCGCACCTGGCGGTGACGTCCCCGACCCGCCTAGCCCCGCACTTTGCCACAATCTCGCCCTCGCCGGCTCGATCACCACCGGACTGTTTGAGCGTGACGCCGAACGCCTCCACCCCGCTCCGTATGTCGGCCGCAAGGCTGTCCATCATGTACCCCGGCAGGTGGATGCGGGCACCCCTCGCGAACATGGGCTCGTCCCTCGTCTTCCCCGGCGCGACGCATATCCGCTGCGGCGTGGTGGCGCTGGCGGCGAGCGGGACGCAGCGGTAGGACACCTCCACGTCCACGCACACGCTGCGCCTGAGGCCGTCGGTGGTGACGCGGAAGGTGAGGTTGAACTCTGGGCGGGCCAGCAAGAAGTCCGTGGGCGACGGCGGGTCGAGGCCGGAGGCGGAGTCGATGGCGATGGAGTAGAAGGTGTCGCCGGGTATTACGAAGACAAAGATTAGGACGAAGGCGACAGTGAAGATCAGCCCTGCGACGATGAGCAGTACCCAGCAAGGACATGGGCGGGTGGCTTCCATGGTTGTGGTTGTTGATCTGCGATTCTTCCGTGCATACTGATTGGTAGTAGTTGGAATCTAACTAGGGACTCGATCTAGGTTGTTTCTATTTATGTGCACTCGAGCATAGTCCGGGGTATCTAAGTGGGTTGGTTAGTTTGGATTTCAAATTGATCGATCTGCTCTCTCGTTAAAGTTGCAGAGTTTCGCATCCTTGTCAAAGAAAAAAAAGTTGCAGACTTCTGCAACACAGTGCACTGTGGGAACAATCGATGATGACATCTACTCCCTCTATTCACAAATATAACATGTTTTAACTTTTTTATGAATCGGAAGTATTTAGACACGTTTAATTATGTTTGTTCTCTCTTCCCGCAAAAAATATGTTTGTTCACTCATTTTACTCCGTATGTAATTCATATTAATAAAATATCTTAAACATCTCATATTTGTGAACCGAGGAGTACTTCTTAATTAATGGATTGAGCTCTACAGGCTGGTTTTTTAAAAAAAAAAACAAGATGCTGGCAAAGGGCATTTTTTTCTCCTGACCCACCTCCTCCTTCTATGACCATTGTTGCCGACACAAGAAAGATTTGTGTTATTTGGCCCTGCACTTCAGCCTTACACAACGGTTGTATGTGTATGCTGGAGTGGTCACCCTGGCCTTGCAGCACGATGGATGCCGACGGATGCTGGAACACAGTTACAGTGGCGAAGGTGGCCTTGCAACCTGCCAACTCGACGAAAGCTGTTGCAAAACAAGGGCTGCAGCTCGGGACGACGGAGGTGCCTTGCAGCACGACGAATGTTGTAACGCAGTACGCGCCGTACGGCGGTGTCTCGACCTTGCAACATGGTCGTTTTCCCATCTTCCTGCAACACAACATCAGTGGCGCTTAAGCTTTCGTCCGGTGGCTATCTCGGCTGAGGGTGCAACGGTGCTTGTTGCATTTCGCAACTCCAGGCTTGCAACAGCGCGGTTACTGTGACGAGGGATGCAACGACGGCGATGCTGCAAGTCATGGAAGGATGCTGTGACGAGCACCGCCCGTTTGTTGGCACCGGTGGTGAGAGGTATGCCCTGCAACACTGAGTCCCCCGTCTTGAAATGGCAGGGAGGAGGGAGGACTTGCAGAAGCGCTAGCTCTAGCTTTGCCGATGTTGTCCCGATCTGGGCTGAGGCAGAGCAAAGAAAAGGGAGGCCGAGGAAGAAAGGGAAGGCGGATGTGTGGGATCCATCGGGTGAATTAAAGAGTTTTCCAACTTACATTGGTTTCAACCAATTGAGGTGCATAGTTCATGTGCGTCTACGAAACCGTTAAGGTGCCGCAGTTTTGCGGGTTTTGCTTTCTACGGTTGTTTCACAGAATGCATAGAAGAACATCTACATGCAAAAATCGGAGATTTGGCGTTGTGGTGTAGTAAGATGACGAAATAATGAAAAGAAAATCTTGGGTAACCCTTCTGGTTTTAATCATCATACATAAGGTCTCTATGCTCCTGTTTGCCTATTTAATTTATCTGATGATGTATTTGATTGAATTAGTAAACTCAAGCATGTTTTGTTGACAAAAATAAGTTGTCACAACGATCTCTATTAGACGAGGATTAAAACACGGGACAAGAGGGTCGACAGACAATAACTAACTGTTGAATGTATGTAACCAAAATTATTTAATGATCGATTAGTGTTTATAAATCTAAACAATCCGTAACATATCTTCATGGTTGATCTTGAGTGGAGAGACTCTGACTGCGTCCTATTATGAAGATTGGAGTAGAAATTATAACCGGATCATCATTCGCTTTCTGGTTCGGATCAGGGCACGTGTCATCCGAAACACATCTAGCGGTGTCCCCGACCCGCCTAACCCCGCACGACGCAACCAGCTCGGCGTCGTGGTGGCCGGCAGATCGCCCGATCTTGATGTTGAACTCCTCCACCCCGCTCCGCAGGTCCGCGGTGAGGCTGTCCATCAGGAACCCTGGTAGCTGCACGGCGGTGCCCTTGGCGACGACGAGCTCCTCCCTCGACTTCATCGGCCCGACGCAGAGACGGTGCGGCGCGGCGGCGCTGGTGGCGAGCGGGTCGCAGTGGTAGGAGACATGCACGTAGGTGCCATCGTCCATGCACGCGCCGCGTCCGGGGCTGGCCGAGGCGACGCGGAGTGTGAGGTTAAACTGCGGGTCGCAGTGTCCTTGCAGCACGAGGATGCTGTAATGCAGCACCCGCACGGCGGAGGGGTCACGACCTTTAAGCATGGTGGTTTTCCCTTCTTCCCGCAATGCAACATCGGTGGCGCTTCAGCTCGCGTTCGGTGGCGATCTCGGCAGAGGGTGCAGCGGCGATGGTTGCATTTCCCACCTCCAGGCTTGCAACAACGCGATTGCTGCGCCGAGGGATGAAACAGCGACAATGCTAGAAGTCAGTGGAGGTTGCTGCGACGAGCGCCGCCTACTTTGGTATTGGCGGTGAGAGGTGTGCCCTGCAACACCTAGCCCCCCATCTTGCAGCAGCTGGGACGAGGGGGGACTTGCAGAAGCGGTGGCGCTGGCTTTGTCGGTGTTGTCCCAATCTGGGCTGAGGCGGAGGAAAGAAAAGGGAGGCGAAGTAAGAAAGGGAAGACGGAGGGTAATTGCAATGTGAGGAACGGCAGGCGGTGTTGTGGAGGAAGATGAAGGGGAGATGTGGTGATAAGGTGGAGATGGGGCCAATGGGGACATGCTTCAAATGGACGAGGCGGCCCATGGTATGTGTGGATTCCCTCGAGTGAATTAAAGAGTTTCTTATCTTACATTGGTTTCAACCAATTGAGGTGCATAATTCATGTGCATCTACGAAACCGTGAAGTTGCTCTAGCTTTGTGGGTATTGCTTTCTATACGGCTGTTTCACAGAATGCATAGAAGAACATCTACATGTAAAAATTGGAGATCTGGAGCTGTGGTGTAGTGAGATGATGAAATAAAGAGAATATTGGGAAAGTTTTGGTTTTTATCACCATAGTGTTTATGCTCGTGTTTGCCAGTTAAATTTATTTGATGTACTGTATTTGATTGAATCAGTAAACTCGAGCGTGTTTTGTTGACAAAAATAAGTTGTCACACCGATCTCTATTACCCGAGGATTCAAACACGCGACAAAAGCGTGAACATACAATAGCTAACTGTTGACTGGCTGCAAGCAAAATTACTACATCAGATATAATTAGTGTTTATAAATCTATAAACAATCCGTAACAACAAATCTTCATGGTTGATCTTGAGTGGAGAGACTCTGACTACGTCCTATTATGAAGATTGGAGTAGAAATTATAACCGGATCATCATTCGCTTTCCGGTTCGGATCAGGGCATGTGTCATCCGAACCACATCTAGCGGTGTCCCCGACTCGCCTAACCCCGCACGACGCCACCAGCTCGGCGTCGTGGTGGCCGGCAGATCGCCCGATCTTGACGTTGAACGCCTCCACCCCGCTCCGCAGGTCCGCGGTGAGGCTGTCCATCAGGAACCCTGGTAGCTGCACGCCGGTGCCCTTGGCGACGACGAGCTCCTCCCTCGACTTCATCGGCCCAACACAGAGACGGCGCGGTGCGGCTGCGCTGGTGGCGAGCGGGACGCAGTGGTAGGACACGTGCACGTAGGTGCCAGCGTCCATGCACGCGCCGCGGCCAGGGCTGGCCGAGCCGAGGCGACCCGGAGTGTGAAGTTAAACTGCGGGTCGAGCGTGAGGTTCATGGACGACGGCAGATCCAGGCCCGAGGCGGAGTTGATTGTGACGGAGTAGTGCCGGTGGGGGAGGCCGAATGTCAAGCCGATGACGAGGAGCAGCAACGTGATGAGGCACACCGAGCAGCAGTTGTCTAGGCACGACGTCCTCTTCTTCAAGCGCTGTTCCAGGTCCAGCACCGTCACCGGTGGTCGCGGGTTCTCGGGATCGGTGGACTTGGTGCCCAAGCCCAAGCACGATCGGTAGTTTGCTTTCTTATGCAAACGCCAGCCCCCGCGTCGTCCCCGCTAGGGCGACTCGGGCGGCGCCCAAACCCTAGCCGCCGGGGCCGCGAACTCCCTCCTCCCCTCCCTCTGCTGCCGTCGGGGGACGCTGTCAGGCTAAGCCCGGGGGCCGACGGCGGTGGCGGGGGACTCCCTCTCTCCCGCGTCTTAGGGGTGGTGCGGGGCCCCTAAACGTGTGGAGGCGCGGCCGATCCAGTCTTTGCGGTGCGGCGGCGATGGCGGCGGGGTGGTTCGGGTGGCGTCGGTGGCTACGGTCGACGGCTCCGATGAGCTATGTTGCGGCAGCGTGCCATCTGGCTTCGGATCGGCAGCCGTGGCAGCGTGGAAGGCCTGGTGGACACGTCGGCGGCGCCTCCGATCAGATCTGATCTGCCCGGTGCAACCGGCGGTGGTGGTCATCTCCTCCGTCGGAGGTGGTCGGCCTGCGGCTGGGTGGTCGGATCTCGAGATCCGTCATCTAATCCCGGCTGCGAGTCGGGGAGCCATAGTTGCCGGTGAAAACCGAGCCGTCGGCGGGCGATGGCGGCGTTCTACGTCGTTACCTTGATGATGGCATCATCATGTAACTACTGTTGACCCACTCGGGCTGCTCCGGGGGAAACCCTAGAATCTGGTCTTCCAGATCGGACGATGGCGGGACTGCGGTGTCGTTTCTCTCTTGGTAGCATCGTTTGTGGAGCAGTGCCGGAGGACAGAGGCAGGAGGTGGAGCGGCTTCGTCTTGCAAAGAGCTTCAGTGGAGATGTCAAGTCATGCCTGACCGACAGGTGCTACGCTGTGTCATGCCTGTTCAGCAGGTGCTACGCACGACAAATCTTCCAGAGACTTCAAGCTGTGTCGGCTGGTGGTACTTGGCAGCATGGTGCTGCGGTGTATCGGCGGTGACCGTGACGTGCCCAGCAGTTTGCGCGCAGGGAGGTGGTGCCGTTGGGCGTCGTGGTGGCGTCGACGGATGGACGGACTGGCAAGGATGATGCGGATCTCTTTCCTGAAGATGGGTCAGCGGTTCGAGGATGATGGCGGCCTCTAAAACGTGTGCATGTGGTGCACGCTTAGGTTTGCTGCACCGGTTGTAGGTTCCGATACGTTATGTGGAAGGATCGGCGACGACACCGGTTTTAGATATGGGGAGTGAGAGCACTTCACATTATCGAGTTTGTAGGTGTGAGTGTTGGCTTCGGGTGGCTTGATGTATGTTCTTGTCAGACTTTTGTTGAATAATTAATAAAGATGGATGTATGCATCGATTAATGCAGAGGCCGGGGGTTTTAACCTCCTTTTCCAAAAAAAAAAAGCCCGACGGGTATCCCGCCATGGTTGGTTGCGCTCGTGGAACGAAGGATCTGGCTATGGCTTGGTAGTACACGATCGATCTGGCTTGGTTAATTAGGGTTTGGATTTGGCGGCAGGGTCGTCTCCGAGGTTGGTTTATATACACACGCATGTCTGCTTAGACCGTACGTGCAGGGGCGGAGACAGAAGGAGTACGACATCTAGGGCATGTACAATGGTTGATAAGACAGTCTTATCTTGAGTCTTGCATGTAATTTAGAGATTACAAAAAAACATGTCTATAATGGGTCATCTCTTAGCTTTATCTTCAATAACTAGCTATTTCTAAAATCGTGGTGAGACATATTGTGCTAAGAGATCATCTCTTGTTTGAGAGAAGACAAGTCTTTTCTTATGATTTCTCTCTTCTCCACCTCATCATTTATCCTACGTAGTATTCCTATGATAGAACCATTGTACATGCCCTAAGTTTATTTAGATCGGCAAAAACTCTAGCTCACATCGGGGTACTTTTTTTTTGCTAGATTAATTGGTGTGTTTTCTTTTTTGCCTCTTGTATGAATTATCCGTCTCATCACCTACTAGGTTCTTTTTGCGTGCACGCGAGCATAGTTGGACGTCATGGAATGAATCAAATCAACGCCTTCCTCCGTCGCTCGCTCGCTGCACTGCAACGCCGCAAGTCAAACGTTTTTTTTTTCATTCCTTCCTTCTCACGTGCACGTTATCTCTCCTCTCCTTTCTTTTTTCTTCTTCTTCTGAGACCGACTCGACTCGACTCGCTGTTGAAACCTAACCTGCGATAGCTCATCGTTTTTTATTAAATTACTAAACTTTTACCTACTTTTTTTTCTTCTAGCCTTAGCCTACTTACGTGCACTATTTATATCTATATATATATCTAGTAAAAGAAAAGAAGAAAAAAATGGCCTCCCTCCGTCCCGAATTACCAGACTCGGAAATTGTCTAGATACGGCTTCCGTACCTAGACAAATCTGAGTCTACACGACGGTCCAAAGACTTCAACCGCTAGCTAGTTTTTACCAACCTAGCTAACTACTCCCTCTATAAAGAAATTAGAAGGCCACTCTCGTTGGCTTGGTCTTCCTCATCGGAGCGGAAGCACAAGTTGACTGGATGGACGCCACCATGCAGAAGCACAAGTTTTCTAGTAACGGTGATGGCTCCTGCTGCTTCTCTTCCTCGTGTGGAGGCTGGAGGGAGGAGTAGCGGTGGGTGGCGCCCATCGTCGTAGTACGTCTTGCCGGTGGGTCGATCTCCGGCCGCCGTCAAGAAATCGGTTGCATGTATGAAGCTTTGTTGATCTGCTGCTCGTCTGGAACCAGCTGACTCGTCGATTTTCTCGATCTCTGTGGGCGTTTGTATATAATAGACATGGACTTGCACTTGGATTGTTCTGAAGAACCAAATTGATTGATCGATCGATCTAGTATGGCCAACGCTGTGCGCCGGTCGACTGATGTCGCCGCGCCACCACACGATCTGCCTTTTTTAAACCTGCGCTCGCTCGCCCCTGGTGGCGGCATGCATGTTTCCTTGTTGGATGGACGTACAAATGCTGCGTGATTTCGTATATATTGCACGGTACGTCTCCTTCCAAGCTTGACGTTTATCTTAAAACACAGAGCTTCTAAACCTGCCAAGCTTACACTGTTTGGAGAAAGTTTACCTTTTAAGTTTTTATTTATTGTTTCTTTCATAGTGTGCCACATTACTACAATGCTGAATCAACGCAGACGCAGCATTAAATTCCCCTCCGCGATCCCACGATTAGATTAGCGAGGCGTCATCAATCTGCAGCAAATCTGACTCCACTTATTTTATTTTTAATTTTGACGTCGCTCCCCATAATTTCTTTTTTTTCTTTCTTTCTTTCTTTGACGATTATTCGATCGAGTCAAAAAGAAAAACATCTCTTTTTTCATCATTCATCATTCATTAAATTGAAAAGATGAACTTGTGGTCCATTCGAGTCAGATTCTCTTGGCTCATTCAATAAAAAAAATTTAAAAAAAGAGAGGAAAAAAAGTCAATTATTTTCGTCACAATGTATTACGGGGCGCGCACATGTTTTTGCTCTCTCTCCTCGCCGTGGAAGGACGCCCTCCTCGCCGACGGCCACCTCTAGCTTTCAGTTGGACTCAAGCTTCTAGCTAACTACTCTCTCCGTAAACTAATATAAGAGCGTTTAGATCACTACTATAGAGGGAGTAGCTCCAGCTTGGCATGCATGAGCGCCAGCCCGGAGCACGCCGCCGCAGGCCACGTCCACATCCACGACCACGCATATAGGGTGTTGGCAACTTTTCGATGGTTCGTTCGGCGACTCCTTGACGTGCCTTAACTCGCGACGACAATGATATTATGCTCATCCTCGTGAAATCAACACCAGTAGAAAAAGGGCCTTTAGTCCCGGTTCGTAAGGGCCTTTAGTCCCGGTTGGGCAACCGGGACTAAGGAGTCGGGACTAAAGGCCCCCCTTTTTAGTCCCGGTTGTGTTACGAACCGGGACTAAAGGGGCTCCACGTGGCCGTCCGTGGACGCTCAGGCAGGAGGACCTTTAGTCCCGGTTCGTAACACCAATCGGGACTAAAGGCCTCCACGCGTCAGGCACTGCCAAGCGCTGGGGTTTAGGGTTTTCGAGGGTTTAGGGGTTTCATTTTGTGTTTCCCTTTTCTTTTTGTGTTTACCATTCAATTCTTTTTCATTTAGGGTTTTCATTTTTATTTTATGTTTTCCATTCAATTCGACGCTACTACATATAGCAATGAAGGAACTAGTACACAACATCGTCATGAATATAGAGAAGTGACCTCTTTCTCCGTGCTTGGTCGAACAACAAGTTTTCGTATATATATTCGACGCTACTACATATAGTACACATTCATGCATATATACAATATAATATTTCTTACGATCCCTAATATCTAATTACCAAATTTCCCTTCCAATTCCCGATGGTATTCTCCGGTTTTAGATATGACCTCTTTAAGTAAGAATCCCGCCAATTCCTCTTGAATTGCCTTTACGTGATCCTTTGGTAGGAGATCGTCCCGCATCTGTTCGATCTAATTTAAAGAAGGGGGTCAATCTATATGAATGAAACTCAACACAATTGATAGTAATAAAATAAAATTGTGAATATTGTTTACGTACTTCAAGTTTTTCTAAAATTCTGCCATTCTCACAGGTCGTCTGGCGAATGAACTCGCAAACGTAGTATGCACATAAATTATTCCCGTCTCCTTGCCTCAAGCACTTTACAAGAATAGAGTTCAATCAAAATAACAATCAAGCATGATAATGGTATTGAAACTAGAATCAAATAGATGCGCGGACCTAGCTAGTACTACTTACATTGAGTTGTCGAAATTGCAGCTCATTTTTCCATTCACCCCTAACCTTCTTGGTGAACCGTTTTCAAACCCTGCCCGGCAAAGAAAATGAATAAAGGAGTTATAAATTACTTGATATCAGGAAATGAACGAAAGTTGTCGATATAGTGCGATAATGATTGAAATTAGCTCTGGAGCAGTTCACTCAGGTCCGCCCACATCTTAGGGTCTTTACGTTTCGAGTCCATGACAAGTACTACTCCTGCGTCAACCTGAATGACTAGCAGAATAAAGTGGAACCTGCGCACGCATAACTCATCAATTACACTTAACATCGAGTAAGCGAAACAGAATGTGTACAAGACAGTAATACTCACTTGAAGTTGTAAGGAAATAGTATTTCCCTTCTGATTTGTTGTTCAATTAACGCCCTTAGCAAGTTATCCTCTGTTTCCTTGGCGTTGTGTTGTACCGTATATTCATGTATGTTATTTGGGTTAATGAACCCAATGTCATAGATTTGTCATGTTTTGCATTCGAGAACCTTCATTCTGCATAATATAGTGAGGATAATTATACATGCAATGAACGAGCTGAGCTAGAGACTTAATTACATAAATAATACTTACAGACAATAGCAACTGACGATAGATTTGTCGATGGCGTCTTGATTGTATAACTGAAATAATTCCTCAAATTCAATGTACATCTCCTCGTCTTCATTGAAGTAATGTTCATCTCTAATTCCCACCATGAGATAGTTGCTCCCTTCCTTTGAGGCTTCCATGTACCACTCATGCAATCTTCGCATTTGTGTTGGTAGAAGCCGGACCTCCTCAGGTCTGACGAGAGGCTTCCCGTGCTGGTATCTGTATGATAAATCAGCCGTGGGAAACTCTACGTCCCCTAAGTATTGACCAAGAGTGAAACCAAGATCACGGGCCGCTACCTCCGGATCATAATCGGTATCGGAAAACACTTTGAGCGGGGGGCACGATTGGTTTTTCTGTTCTCCGAGCTAGGGAATTGTTTTCCCCCTTGCACTACTACTTCCCGACCGCTGCCGATGTTCTTTATGTGACTTCATAATAGAGCGGTCATAGTTTGATGGCAGCGAAGGAGGTGGTCGCGTAAGGTTTTCCAGAAACTGCTTCGCTTTTGTCGGATCTATTTTCTCCTTTGGCTCGGGCCATTTTGGTGCAAGCTGGCGTTTCACATCGGCATCGACGACCTTCTTGGTTTCCTCATCACTCAGTTCGTATGGTAACTTGGCAGGAGCCTCCTTGACGCTGTCCTTTGTACCCGCTCTGGATTTCTTCGCAGTTGTAGTACTAGCCACCGGAGCGGCGGTTCTCTTCCGTATATCCACCCAGGGCTGAGGCGGCGGAGTCTGATGACGCGGCGGAGACGGCTGAGGCCGCGGAGGCGGCGGAGTCTGCTGAGGCGGCGGAGATAGAGCGGGATTGCTACTCTGAGGAGTCGATAGCCTTGGCGTCCAATGTGGAAGCACGATGTGTTCCTTTTTCCATAGAATGGTACTTTTTCTGGCATCTCTCAGTTCAGTCTCCCCTTCACCTGTAGGGAAGTCAAGCTCCAGCTGCTCAAATCCCTTGATAACTTCATCCACCCCGACAACAGCATAGCCATCTGGAAATCGGAGAGCAATGGTAAGTTCCATTACATACAGGAGGTAAGGCAAAGCCGACCGCCACCTTCATGGATATGTTCATGCATTTCACATGTAGCTCACAATTTTCCCTCTGCGTGATATCATCCACGGGGTAGCGAGGAGCCGTGATATCATCTATGGGCCGGACAAGCTCCGTGGAAGCCACGCTGCTTTTCCGCTGAGATGATGGGCCGGCAGTATCGAATGTAGGATCTTCGTGCCGCTGAGATGGGCCGGTAGCTTGCTGGCTGGTAAGTGCCTCTATTTGCTTCTCCTGCCACTCTAATTTTTCTTCTATCTTCTTCAGCTGGTCTGCATCCTGTTTCTTTTTTCTCCCTCGGCTTCTATAAGTGTCACTGCAGTCAGGAAACCCACACTACAAGAAATATGTCAACTTGCGACCATCAATATTGGTCACTGAATGGTCGTTGTTTTCCATTTGTGACCTATTTATGACCAAAAATAGTTGGTCAAAAGCTGGCCGTCTTTAATGAAACTTAACGACCTTTTTTCTGAAATGGTCGTAGACAGTTACGACCAAAATAAAAGGTCGTAGATTCTACGACCAATTGTTTTGGTCACTAGCAATCTGCCCACACCACGTCAGAACCAACGTGGCAAGCTGACGTGGCAAAATTGTGACCAAATGAAAAGGTCGTAGATTAGAATCAGCCCGGTCCAGTTCAACCGTCTATATGGGCCGAGCCCAATAATTCAGCCCATTTAATATATTTTTTCCTTGTTAATTTTTGTCAGCTGCATGGGCAAAGCCTAGCAATTCGGCCTTTTTATTTCTATGGAATTTGACATTCAATTTCTTGTTGGGCCTCGGCCTTTTATAGTTCAGTATTTTTTTTGGCCCTCGGCCTTTACAGTCCCGTTTTTTTTTGCCTCGGCGTTTTACAGTCTAGTTTTTTTGGGGACTCGGCCATGGCCTTTTAATTTAGGACTCATCTGTATATGCGTCATTTTCAGTCAATTTCCAGTTCAAACATAGGCTATAAATGCAGAATATTTCTCAATACAGCCAAACTTGGTACATTACAATAATACATAGTATCTGGTTTTCTAATACACAAAAATATCAAAAAATAACAAGCTCCAATGAGCTACTCTTTGCTGGGTGCGGGTTCTAGCTTCTTCATCATGGAACTTGTTCCAGCAGTCAGCACTTCAATGAACAAAGGACAACATCTACAGGTTATAAACAGAACAATTAGGAACAAAATAAAAACAGAACATTCTGCATTTGGTGCGAAAATGGTTAGAGCAAAGAGGAGCTTCAACAACAGACCAAACCGAATCAAATCGAACATACACCGACATTTGCAGATGAATATTTTTGTTTGACTCATTTACTGCTGCTCCCTTTAATTTTTAGGACTACATATTCTGAATCTACTAGTACTAGATACCTACCGATTAGAAAATAAAGCTGAGTTATACTAGTAGTGGTGGTGCTCAATTGCCACTGTTCAGGTCAATGGTAGATGCAGGCAGGTAATTAACTGTAGAAAATTAGCTAGCCTGCTCTCATGGTGGTTTTCAAAAGACCACATTGATCATGCAAGGATTCTTGCTAGCATGAACCACCAAAACTGTTGAAAAATAGAACAGTTCACAGGAGAGCAAGAAAATTCTGAAGTAGCACACAGGACCACACCTAGAAAGACTAATACACACATAGGCTGCTTCCAAGGTAGCAGCCTGAGAAGTTGTTCAATTCTCAAATTTTAGGAATAAGAAGAAAAGACAATCTAGCTTACATGCTGCCTACATTGTGTCTTATATCACGGTCTGAATCAAACACACGAACATGGTTCCATGGATGAGTAGAGAGGGGAAATGGTTCACCTGTACCAGAAGCGGCCCAGTGTCGGTGGATGTGTCGCAAACACGGCAGGGTCCTGTACATGATGATGCAAACAAAGTCGTGCCAATTTATGGCACGATTACACAAGTCAACAACTGAATCCCCAACTGTATTTGCATATACTGCAGCAAACTAGATTGATATTATTTTTTTCTTTTTGGTTGAGGTTGTGATTCAGTTAGGCGTCCATGGGTGGCAGGAATGCGAAGTACAGGTAGCAGCAATGTACAACTAGCTAGAGTAGGAGTAGGAGGAGCAAAACCAAACCTTTTTTCTGCTGGATTTTGAGGCGTTGGAGGTGCATCTCAGATTCTCCTGCAGAATAGCAGTGAGGACGCTTCAGCAATAGAGCAAAACCAAGGACAGAACTTGCTTCTCCAGATTGTCATTGGCCTTCACCACACACTCATACTTGTCCTGCAAATAATGCCATCATGAGTTCAACATTAGCCATCCACATGCCTTTCAAATTAGTAACCATCAGAACAGATATACAACAAAATAATAAGTTGTGAGGAGCAAATTAGAAACCATCGTCCATTGACTCGTTGATTTGTTTGAAAAGAAGCAGATGTCATGATTTGTTTGATACACACAGTTCTGTTATACAGGAGAGAAAAAAGTAATAGTGTATCTTAAATTGCAAGTAAAGGTACAAAGCATGTGAATTGCAGCAAATTTTAATTCTTATTCTGCATAACTCATAAATGGTGATGCATAGTAGCATACTATCAACTCTATAGTCCTACTGAGAACCAACTACCAAGAGGGCCCATGAACTACACACATTGGTGGTGCGGGTAGTTTATGTACCTCAAGTAGTTTACAGATCCTAATGAAATATCTTAGACAATTAGTGAATCTGAGTTCTTAGTAGAATGTTTGTGGTGCAGGGAATTTGGCATGTCAGCTGGTCCTGTTGTTCTTTAGTAGAATGAATGATTGGCCGATCTGATACAAGTTGGGACCTGACATTCTGGCTAGCATCTAACACATTCAGAAATAATTGCACAACTGATCCAAAAATGAATGGTGCCATTGTTTGGTGTCCCTGATTACTGCAGTCTGTTTAATTACAGTTTGGAAGCATCTATGAATTTTGCACAAAATTAGATGAAATTCAATCTATTTTCCATACATTATGACAAATGGCGTCGAAATGGCAGCAGGGCATGTATTTTAGGCAATGAGGGGGGGGGGAAACTAACCGGTCGGGACATTCAACGCGACATTGGAGAGGAGAAGGATCACCAGAGCGAGGATGACCACCCCGGTCGGTGTGTCGATCCGCACGTAGGGCTCCATGAACTCCCAGAACGTGCTGGGAATGCCGGTCTTGTTGAAGCCGTCCACAGTGATGAACATCCCACAGAAGAAGATCAGCAGTGGGTAGGAGACCTGAAATTTGTTTTTCAGTGGCACCACAGTAAGCAACAATGGATGTGAGTTTTAGTTTCAGAAAGAACAGACTGACAATCTAATTTGCTGTGAACAATCAATCTACAGGAGAAATCTAATTTGGTGTAAACAATTGTCAAATTGGATCAAATCATTTGAATTATTTCAATTTTAAAACAAAATCCTTCAAGATGGGAACTGATGAATTCATTTTGCAGACTTGTTGGTTCAGTTAAACTGTAGACAGACACCTGCTGGTTCAGTTAACTGCAGACGGATAACAAGCTAAGATAACCTGTTATATGGATATCATCGTTGCCTATCAGACTGCTGATAAATATTCCATGTAATGTTTAAACTAGACACAAATCTAGGGAGGAATCAAACAGTGGAATCAGATACAAATTAAGCACGGATAAATTATTAAACAACAACCAGGGTGTCGTTCAACCAATAAAACTATAACAGAATCGGGCATATCGTACTTGGAACGCTAAGGGGATTGCATCAGGATTGCTAAAAGACCTACACTGATTCGTGAAGGGAAGGGGGGGGGAAGGGGGGAGGGACTCACCCTGGAGAGGACCGTGAGCACGTAGGGTGGGTTACGACGAACATGGCCATCCCCTCCTCCGAGGAGACGACCGACTACAGCGCGAGGTGCACGAGTTGGTGATGTTGCAGGCGGCATGCGGTTCTCCGTCGAAGGCAGGCTGATGGCGATAGGAGAAGCGGTGGGGCTTCATGCCACCACCGCAGTAGGAAGAGGGAGCATCATCACTGCTATTCGATGCCGTGGGACTTGGAACTGAAGAAACTGAGGACATTTTCACATCATCACAGCACGCATCATCACAGCACTAGTTACGGAGAGGAAGAGGGAGGTGCTACCTGCGGGGAAGGGAAGGGAGCCCTTGCCGGCATGTAGGAAGCTGGGACCTTGTCGGAGCGTCGTCTACATCCCCGCCTACTTGCTGCTTGGAATGGACGGAAGAAGGCGAGCACGGATCCGGAGGTGGAGGAAGCAGAGGAGCACCGCCACGCTCGTCCCGGATCCGGCTCCGGCGGTCTCCTGTGATGCACCCCGTGCCTGCTCGGTCATCATGGTGTCAGGTTCGGAGCAGAGACGCGGTTCCCTCCCGGGTCGAGAAGAAGCACACCCACCTCGAGCTTGGTTTGGCCGTCGGGCGTCGTCCTCTGGTCTGGGAGAGACGAGACGGCCTACGGTTGGTGACGATGTTGGAGGAGTGGGTGCTGCACCTCCTGCCTGCCGGGTCAGTCGCCATGGCTTCTGTTGGGGAACGTTGCATGGAAAACAAAAAAATTTCCTATGCACATGCAAGATCTATCCATGGAGATGCATAGCTACGAGAGGGGGAGTATGTCTACGTACCCTCGTAGACTGTAAGCGGAAGCGTTAGAACAACGCGGTTGATGTCGTCGAACAACTTCACGATCCAACCGACCGAGCACCGAACGTACGGCACCTCCGCGTTCAGCACACGTTCAGCTCGGTGACGTCCTCGACTTCTTGATCCAGCAAGACAGCGAGGTAGTGGATGAGTTCCGGCAGCACGACGGCGTGGTGACGGTGATGGTGATGCTATCTCCGCAGGGCTTCGCCCAAGCACTGCGAAAATATGACCGAGGGACGGAACTGTGGAGGGGGGCGCCGCACACGGCTAAGACAATATTGTGTTCTTCTTTGGGGCGCCCCCTCTCCTCTATTTATATATGTGTAGGGGCTTGGAGTAGAAGGAATAGTGCCATGTGAACAGTAACCGTGAATAGTACACACGTGGACTTGGACTCCAAAGTCCAATCCTATTCCTACTAGGATTCTCCGTTTTTCCTTCCCTAGCTGTGTGGGCTTTTGAGGACTTGGTGCGCCTGGCCCAATAAGGCCAGGGCGCCTCCCCTTAGCCCATGCCAGCCCTTGGGACATGGTGGACCCACTTGTGGACTTCCGGACCCCTCCGGAATCCTCCGGAACCTTCTAGAAGCTTCCCAGTACAATACCGAAAAAACTGCACCTTTTTCCGGAACGCAAAATATGACTTCCCATATATAAATCTTTACCTCTCGACCATTCCGAGACTCCTCGTGACGTCCGGGATCTCATCCGGGACTCCGAACAATATTCGGTTACCAATTCACATAACTCATATAACACTATATCGTCAACGAACGTTAAGCGTGCGGACCCTACGGGTTCGGGAATGATGTAGACATGACTAAGACGCCTCTCCGGTCAATAACCAATAGCGGAACCTGGATGCTCATATTGGTTCCTACATATTCCACGAAGATCTTATCGGTCGAACCGCAATGACAACATACGTAATTCCCTTTGTCCGTCGGTATGTTACTTGCCCGAGATTCGATCGTTGGTATCTCCATACCTAGTTCAATCTCATTACCGGCAAGTCTCTTTACTCGTTCCGTAATACATCATCCCGTAACTAACTCCTTAGTCACTTTGCTTGCAAGCTTCTTATGATGTGCATTACCGAGAGGGCCCAGAGATACCTCTCCGAAACACCGAGTGACAAATCCCAGTCTCGGTCCTTGCCAACTCAACGGACACCTTCGGAGATACCTGTAGAGCATCTTTATGATCACCCAGTTACGTTGTGACATTTGATAGCACACAAGGTATTCCTCCGGTATCCGGGAGTTGCATGATCTCATGGTCTGAGGAACATGTATTTGACATTCAAGAAAAGCAGTAGCAATAAACAGAACGATCATATGCTAAGCTAACGGATGGGTCTTGTCCATCACATCATTCTCCTAATGATGTGATCCCGTTATCAAATGACAACTCATGTCTATGGTTAGGAAACCTTAACCATCTTTGATCAATGAGCTAGTCTAGTAGAGGCTCACTAGGGACACGGTATTTGTTTATGTATTCACACATGTATTTAAGTTTCCGGTCAATACAATTCTAGCATGAATAATAAACCTTTATCATGAATAAGGGAATATAAAATAATAACAACTTTTTTATTGCCTCTAGGGCATATTTCCATCAGTCTCCCACTTGCACTAGAGTCAATAATCTAGATTACATAGTAATGAATCTAACACCCATGGAGTCTTGGTGCTGATCATGTTTTGCTCGTGGAAGAGGCTTAGTCAACGGGTCTGCCACATTCAGATCCGTGTGTACTTTGCAAATTTCTATGTCTCCATCCTTGACATATTCACGAATGGAGTTGAAGCGTCTCTTGATGTGTTTGGTCTTCTTGTGAAACCTGGGCTCCTTGGCTATGGCAATTGCTCAAGTGTTGTCACAAAAGATTGTCATTGGACCCGATGCACTAGGTATTACACCTAGATCGGATATGAACTCCTTCATCCAGACTCCTTCATGTGCTGCTTCCGAAGCAGCTATGTATTTCGCTTCACACGTAGATCCCGCCATGACGCTCTGCTTAGAACTGCACCAACTGACAGCTCCACCATTTAATATAAATACGTATCCGGTTTGTGACTTAGAATCATCTGGATCAGTGTCGAAGCTTGCATCGACGTAACCCTTTACGACGAGCTCTTCGTCACCTCCATAAACGAGAAACATGTCCTTGGTCCTTTTCAGGTACTTCAGGGTATTCTTGACCGCTGTCCAGTGATCCACTCCTGGATTACTCTGGTACCTCCCTGCCAAACTTATGGCAAGGCACACATCAGGTCTAGTACACAACATGGCATACATAATAGAACCTATGGCTGAGGCATAGGGAATGACTTTCATTTTCTCTATATCTTCTGCCGTGGTCGGGCATTGAGTCTGACTCAACTTCACACCTTGCAAGACAGGCAAGAACCCTTTCTTTGACTGATCCATTTTGAACTTCTACAAAACTTTGTCAAGGTATGTGCTTTGTGAAAGTCCTATCAAGCGTCTTGATCTATCCCTATAGATCTTGATGCCCAATATATAAGCAGTTTCACCGAGGTCTTTCATTGAAAAATTCTTATTCAAGTATCCCTTTATGCCATCCAGAAGTTCTATATCATTTCCAATCAACAATATGTCATCCACATATAATATTAGAAATGCTACAGAGCTCCCACTCACTTTCTTGTAAATACAGGTTTCACCGTAAGTCTGTACAAAACCATATGCTTTGATCACCTCATCAAAGCGTATATTCCAACTTCGAGATGCTTGCACCAGTCCATAGATGGATCGCTGGAGCTTGCACACTTTGTTAGCACCCTTAGGATCGACAAAACCTTCTGGTTGCATCATATACAACTCTTCTTTGAGAAAACCATTACGGAATGCAGTTTTGACATCCATTTGCCAGATTTCATAATCATAAAATGCGGCAATTGCTAACATGATTCGGACAGACTTAAGCATCGCTACGGGTGAGAAAGTCTCATCGTAGTCAACCCCTTGAACTTGTCAAAAACCTTTCACGACAAGTCGAGCTTTGTAGACAGTGATATTACCATCAGCATCTAACTTCCTCTTAAAAATCCATTTATTCTCAATGGCTTGCCGATCATCGGGCAAGTCCACCAAAGTCCACACTTTGTTCTCATACATGGATCCTATCTCAGATTTCATGGCCTCAAGCTATTTGTCGGAATCCGGGCTTATCATAGCATCTTCATAGTTCGTAGGTTCGCTGTTGTCTAACAACATAACTTCCAGAACAGGATTACCATACCACTTTGGTGCGGAACGTACTCTGGTCAACCTACGAAGTTTAGAAGTAACTTGATCTGAAGTTTCATGATCTTTATCATTATCTTCCTCTCTTATTGGTGTAGGCATCACGGGAACGGTTTTCTCTGATGAGCTACTTTCCAATTCGAGAGAAGGTACAATTACCTCATCAAGTTCTACTTTCCTCCCACTCACTTCTTTTGAGAGAAACTCCTTCTCTAGAAAGGACCATTCTTGGCAACAAAGACCTTGCCTTCGGATCTGTGGTAGAAGGTGTACCCAATTGTTTCTTTAGGGTATCCTATGAAGACGCACTTCTCTGCTTTGGGTTCGAGCTTATCAGGTTGAAGCTTTTTCACATAAGCATCGCATCCCCAAACTTTAAGAAACGACAGCTTAGGTTTCTTGCCAAACCATAGTTCATATGGTGTCGTCTCAACGGATTTAGACGGTGCCCTATTAAACGTGAATGCAGCTGTCTCTAATGCATAACCCCAAAACGATAGTGGCAAATCGGTAAGAGACATCATAGAACGCACCATATCCAATAAAGTACGGTTACGACGTTCGGACACACCATTACGCTGTGGTGTTCCAGGTGGCGTGAGTTGTGAAACAATTCCACATTTTCTTAAATGAAGGCCAAACTCGTAACTCAAATATTCGCCTCCGCGATCAGATCATAAAAACTTTATTTTCTTGTTACGATGATTCTCTACTTCACTCTGAAATTCTTTAAACTTTTCAAATGTTTCAGACTTGTGTTTCATCAAGTAGATATACCCATATCTACTCAAATCATCTGTGAAGGTTAGAAAATAATGATACCCGCCGCGTGCTCCAACATTCATCGGACCGCATACATCGGTATGTATTATTTCCAACAAATCAGTAGCTCGCTCCATTGTTCTGGAGAACGGAGTTTTTAGTCATCTTGCCCATGAGGCATGGTTCGCAAGTATCAAATGATTCATAATCAAGAGATTCCAAAAGTCCATCCGCATGGAGTTTCTTCATGCGCTTTACACCAATATGACCTAAACGGCAGTGCCACAAGTATGTTGCACTATCATTATCAACTTTGCATCTTTTGGCATCAATATTATGAATATGTGTATCACTACGATCGAGATTCAACAATAATAGACCATTCACAAAAGGTGCGTGACCATAAAAGATGTTACTCATATAAATAGAACAACCATTATTCTCTGACTTAAATGAATAACCGTCTCGCAATAAACAAGATCCAGATATATTGTTCATGCTCAACGCTGGCACCAAATAACAATTATTGAGGTCTAAAACTAATCCTGAAGGTAGATGTAGAGGTAGCATGCCGACGGTGATCACATCAACCTTGGAACCATTCCCGACGCGCATCGTCACCTCGTCCTTAGCCAATCTTCGCTTATTCCATAGCTCCTGTTTTGAGTTACACATATGAGCAACCGAAGCAGTATCAAATACCCAGGCGCTACTGCGAGCATTAGTGAGGAACACATCAATAACATGTATATCAAATATACCTTTGCTCACTTTGCCATCCTTCTTATCCGCCAAATACTTGGGGCAGATCCGCTTCCAGTGACCAGTCCCTTTGCAGTAGAAGCACTCTATTTTAGGCCTGGGTCCAGCTTTGGGTTTCTTCGTGGGAGCGGCAACTTGCTTGCCGTTCTTCTTGAAGTTCCCCTTCTTTCCCTTGCCCTTTTTCTTGAAACTATTTGTTTTGTTAACCATCTACACTTGATGCTCCTTCCTGATTTCTACCTCCGCGGATTTCAGCATCCCGAAGAGCTCGGGAATTGTCTTCTCCATCCCTTGCATATTATAGTTCATCAAGAAGCCTTTATAGCTTGGTGGCAGTGACTGAAGAACTCTGTCAATAACACTCTCAACCGGAAGATCAATTCCCAGCTGAGTCATGTGGTTGTGGTACCCAGACATTCTGAGTATGTGTTCACTGACAGAACTGTTCTCCTCCATCTTACAGCTAAAGAACTTGTTGGAGACTTCAAATCTCTCAACTCGGGCATTAGCTTGAAATATCAATTTCAGCTCTTGGAACATCTCATATGCTCCATGGCGTTCAAAACGCTTTTGCAGTCCCGGTTCTAAGCCGTAGAGCATGGCGCACTGAACTATCGAGTAGTCATCAGATCGAGCCTTCCAGGCGTTCACAACGTCTGCAGCAGCTCCTGCAGCAGGTCCATCACCTAGTGGTGCATCAAGGACATAATTCTTCTGTGCAGCAATGAGGATAATCCTCAAGTTACGGACCCAGTCCGTGTAGTTGCTACCATCATCTTTCAACTTAGCTTTCTCTAGGAACGCATTAAAATTCAACGGAACAGTAGCACGGGCCATTTATCTACAACATAGATATGCAAAGAAACTATCAAGACTAAGTTCATGATAAATTCAGTTCAATTAATCAAATTACTAATGAACTCCCACTTAAATTAACATCCCTTAAGTTAACTAAGTGATACATGATACAAATCAACTAGCCCATGTCCGATCATCACGTGAGATGGGATAGTCATCAATGGTGAACATCTCCATGTTGATCATATCTACTATATGACTCATGTTCGACCTTTCGGTCTCCAGTGTTCCGAGACCATGTCTGTACATGCTAGGCTCGTCAAGTTTAACCCAAGTATTCTGCTTGTGTAAAACTGGCTTACACCTGTTGTATGTGAACATAGAATCTATCACACCCGATCATCACGAGGTGCTTCGAAACGACGAACTTTAGCAACAGTGCATACTCGGGGAGAACACTTTTATCTTGAAATTTAGTGAAGGGATCATCTTATAATGCTACCGCCGTTCTAAGCAAAATAAGATGCATAAAGGATAAACATCACATGCAATCAAAATATGTGACATGATATGGCCATCATCTTGTGCTTTTGATCTCCATCTCCAAAGCATCGTCATGATCTCCATCGTCACCGGCTCAACACCTTGATCTCCATCGTTGCGTCGTGGTCGTCTTGCCAACTATTGCTTCTACAACTATTGCTAACGCATAGCGATAAAGTAAAGCAATTACATGGCGCTTGCATTTCATACAATAAAGAGACAACCATAAGGCTCCTGCCGGTTGCCGATAAATTACAAAACATGATCATCTCATACAATAGCGTATATCACATCATGTCTTGACCATATCACATCACAGCATACCCTGCAAAAACAAGTTAGACGTCCTCTACTTTGTTGTTGCAAGTTTTACGTGGCTGCTATGGGCTTCTAGCAAGAACCGTTCTTACCTACGGCACAAAACCACAACGGTGATTTATCAAGTTTGCTGTTTTAACCTTCAACAAGGACCGGCCGCAGTCAAATTCGATTCAACTAAAGTAGGAGAAACATACACCCGCCAGCCACCTTTATGCAAAACAAGTTGCATGTCTGTCGGTGGAACCGGTCTCATGTACGTGGACATGTAAGGTTGGTCCGGGCCGCTTCATCTTACAATACCGCCGAATCAAAATAAGACGTTGGTGGTAAGCAGTATGACGATCACCGCCCACAACTCTTTGTGTTCTACTGGTGCATATCATCTACGCATAGACCTGGCTCATGATGCCACTGTTGGGGAACGTTGCATGGAAAACAAAAAAAATTCCTATGCACACGCAAGATCTATCCATGGAGATGCATAGCTACGAGAGGGGGAGTATGTCTACGTACCCTCGTAGATCGTAAGCGGAAGCGTTAGAACAACGCGGTTGATGTCGTCGAACAACTTCACGATCCAACCGACCGAGCACCGAACGTACGGCACCTCCGCGTTCAGCACACGTTCAGCTCGGTGACGTCCTCGACTTCTTGATCCAGCAAGACGGCAAGGTAGTGGATGAGTTCCGGCAGCACGACGGCATGGTGACGGTGATGGTGATGCTATCTCCGTAGGGCTTCGCCCAAGCACTGCGAAAATATGACCAAGGGACGGAACTGTGGAGGGGGGCGCCGCACACTGCTAAGACAATGTTGTGTTCTTCTTTGGGGCGCCCCCTCTCCTCTATTTATATATGTGTAGGGGCTTGGAGTAGAAGGAATAGTGCCACGTGAACAGTAACCGTGAATAGTACACACGTGGACTTGGACTCCAAAGTCCAATCCTATTCCTACTAGGATTCTCCCTTCTTCCTTCCCTAGCTGCGTGGGCTTTTGAGGACTTGGTGCGCCTGGCCCAATAAGGCCAGGGCGCCTCCCCTTAGCCCATGCCAGCCCATGGGATGTGGTGGACCCACTTGTGGACTTTCGGACCCCTCAGGAATCCTCCGGAACCTTCTGGAAGCTTCCCGGTACAATACCGAAAAAACTGCACCTTTTTTCGGAACCCAAAATATGACTTCCCATATATAAATCTTTACCTCTCGACCATTCCGAGACTCCTCGTGGTGTCCGGGATCTCATCCGGGACTCCGAACAATATTCGGTTACCAATTCACATAACTCATATAACACTATATCGTCAACGAACGTTAAGCGTGCGGACCCTACGGGTTCGGGAATGATGTAGACATGACTGAGACGCCTCTCCGGTCAATAACCAATAGCGGAACCTGGATGCTCATAGTGGTTCCTACATATTCCATGAAGATCTTATCGGTCGAACCGCAATGACAACATACGTAATTCCCTTTGTCCGTCGGTATGTTACTTGCCCGAGATTCTATCGTCGGTATCTCCATACCTAGTTCAATCTTATTACCGGCAAGTCTCTTTACTCGTTCCGTAATACATCATCCCGTAACTAACTGTTTAGTCACTTTGCTTGCAAGCTTCTTTTGATGTGCATTACCGAGAGGGCCCAGAGATACCTCTCCGAAACACGGAGTGACAAATCCCAGTCTCGATCCATGCCAACTCAACAGACACCTTCGGAGATACCTGTAGAGCATCTTTATAATCACCCAGTTACGTTGTGACGTTTGATAGCACACAAGGTATTCCTCCGGTATCCGGGCGTTGCATGATCTCATGGTCTGAGGAACATGTATTTGACATTCAAGAAAAGCAGTAGCAATAAACAGAACGATCATATGCTAAGCTAACGGATGGGTCTTGTCCATCACATCATTCTCCTAATGATGTGATCCCGTTATCAAATGACAACTCATGTCTATGGTTAGGAAACCTTAACCATCTTTGATCAATGAGCTAGTCTAGTAGAGGCTCACTAGGGACACGGTATTTGTTTATGTATTCACACATGTATTTAAGTTTCCGGTCAATACAATTCTAGCATGAATAATAAACCTTTATCATGAACAAGGGAATATAAAATAATAACAATTTATTATTGCCTCTAGGGCATATTTCCATCAGCTCCTCCTCCTCTGCCGGCGGTGGGAGGTAGGGAAGGTTGGATGGCGCGGTAGCGGTGGGAGGAGGCGGATCTGGCCGCGACATGTGTTGTATGTGTCGATCTGGGGAAGAAGGAGAGCTGCTGGAGTGGATCTGGAGAGAAGGGGAGGAGCAAATGGTGCGGGGGAGCCGGCGGCGGGGTAGAGGGCGGAGGTCGCCGGCGAGGCTGGGGGAGAAGGCGCCGGCGGAAGGGGCTGGATCGGCGGTAGAGGTCGAGGAAGACAAGAGCGGCTTGGGGTTGGGGGAATCGGTTTTGGGTCTGGTTGGGTGGGAGATGGTCGCGGGTGGCGCTGGAGGACGCGCGCGCCGGATCTCGCCGGACAGGAGGGAGGAGCAGAGCGAGGGAATCCCTGTGGTGTGCTTGGCACTGTCGATTCCCGTCGGAGGTTGCCGGGATTGGGCGCCGTTGGTGGCGGCGGCGAGGAGAGTCGAGCAGGAGAGAGATGGGGACGAGGGAGGAGGAGTGCGGGCCTGTGGGTTGGGCTACGTGGGGTGAGTGGGTGAGGGGGTGAGGTCTGCCGTTGGATCCGGGAACATCCGACCGTGTTTGATGCATGATCCGCGTGAGATGTCCATGGACCAATCAGAACGCAGTACACAGGTATGACCATTTAAATTGGTCGTAATCGACAAAAAATAAGGTGTTAAATCATTTCAACTGTTTTTTGACAAGGAAAATTAAAAAAATAGAAAACCTACTCATTGTGTCACCAAATGTGACCTAGTTTTCTAAAAAATAACAAATTTGGAATAAGACAAACATCTTTAAAAGAGTGCTCTTAGATATGAGGTTTTTTGGAAAAAAAAATCATTTTCTATTTTGAAACCGGCATAAGAAATTCAAAAAAATATCAAAAAAATTGAAAACCTTCGCATTGTGGCATTATATGTAACCTAGTTTTTAGAAAAAATAACAAACTTGGACTACGTCAAATATTTTTAAAAAGTGTTCTCAGAAATGAGCTATCGTCTATGAAGATTCATGGCTTTCAGGCCAAACGGCCATTGTTATGGCCACATTCATGGCATAGTTTGTTCAAATTATCACATATTTTGCACAAGGGTGCATCTTGGAATGGCAAACAATGTTGCCAAATCATTTTTCTAAAATTTTAAGCCATATTTAATGTACAATTGATCAAATGGTTTGGTGTCAAAAACTTTTGATCCACCTCTCGTGAAAAAGACAAATTTCCGTCGATTCAGCAGGAAGCGGGTCAAATTTGAACTACAGCTGCCTCATAGTTTTCTCTTTATTTTTTCCAAAAATTATTTCTAGGTCCACAAGTATCTATTTAATCAGAGAAACTCCAAAAGTTTTGCAAGATTCAACCCCTAACTACGAATGGTCATGCCCGCCGTTTTGACTGCATTTTGAAACGGGCATAAGTAATTCAAAAAAAAATTAAAAAATTGAAAACCTTCGCATTGTGTCATTATATGTGACCTAGTTTCCGGGAAAAAGAACAAACTTGGACTACGGCAAATGTCTTTAAAAAGTGTTCTCAGAAACGAGGTATCATGTATGAAGATCCATGGCTTTTAAGGCAAATGGCCAATGTTATGGCAACATTCATGGCATAGTTTGTTCAAATGATCTTTTATTGTGCACAAGTTTGCATCTTGGAATGACAAACAATGTTGCCTAACGAAGTTTTCACTTTCTTTGCACGAAAAATTCATTTTCCATTTTTTGAGTGCCCAAAATGGCTTTTTTTGTGAAGAACCTAGCAAATATTTGTTTCCAAATTGGACCAAATCAATTTTCTAAAATATTAGGCCATATTTAATTTACAATTGACCAAATAGTTGGGTGTCAAAAGCTTTTGATCCACATCTCGCGAAAAAGACAAATTTCCGTCGATTCAGTAGGAAGCGGGTCAATTTTGAACTGCAGCTGCCTTATAGTTTGATCTTTATTTTTTCCAAAAATCATTTCTAGGTACATAAGTATCTATTTAATCAGATAAACATAAAAATTTCTCCAAGATTCAACCACTAGCTAGGAACGGTCATGCCTGCCGTTTTGACCGCATTTTGAAATGGGCATGAAAAATTCAAAAAAAAATCAAAAAATTGGAAAACCTTTGCATTGTGTCATTATATGTGATCAAGTTACTAGGAAAAATAATAAACTTGTAATACGACAATTATTTTAAAAAAGTGTTCTCAGAAATGAGCTATCATGTGTGAAGATTCATCGCTTTCAAGCCAAATGATCAATATTATGGCCACATTCATGGCATAGTTTGTTCAAATGATCTCATATTGTGCACAAGGGTGCATCTTGGAATGGCAAACAATGTTGCCTAAGGAAGTTTTCATTTTCTTTGCACGAAAATTTCATTTTCCATTTTTCGAGTGCCCAAAATGAGTTTTTTTGTGAAGAACCTAGCAAATATTTGTTGCAAAATTGGACCAAATCAATTTTCTAAAATATTAGGCCATATTTAATGTACAATTGACCAAATCGTTGGATGTCAAAAGCTTCTGATCCACCTCTCGTGAAAAAGACAAATTTCCGCCGATTCAGCAGGAAGCGGGTCAAATTTGAACTGCAGCTGCCTCATAGTTTACTTTTTATTTTTTCCAAAAATTATTTCTAGGTATATAAGTATCTATTTAATCAGAGAAACTCCAAAAGTTTTGCAAGATTCAACCCCTAGCTACGAACGGTCATGCCCGTCGTTTTGACCGCATTTTGAAACGGGCATAAGAAATTCAAAAAAAATTGAAAAAATTGAAAACCTTCACATTGTGACATTATATGTGACCTAGTTTCCAGGAAAAATAACAAACTTGGACTACGGCAAATGTCTGAAAAATTGTTCTTAGAAACGAGCTATCATGTATGAAGATCCATGACTTTCAAGGCAAATGATTAATCTTATGGCCACATTCATGGCATAGTTTGTTCAAATGTCATCCTATTTTGCACAAGTTTGCATCTTGGAATGACAAACAATGTTGCCTAAGAAAGTTTTAACTTTCTTTGCACGAAAATTTCATTTTCCATTTTTTGAGTGCCCAAAATGAGTTTTTTTGTGAAGGACCTACCAAATATTTGTTGCAAAATTGGACCAAATCAATTTTCTAAAATACTAGTCCATATTTAATGTACAGTTGATCAAATGGTTGGGTGTCAAAAGTTTTTGATCCACCTCTCGTGAAAAAGACAAATTTCCGTCGATTCAGAAGGAAGCGGGTCAAATTTGAACTGCAGCTGCCTCATAGTTTACTTTTTATTTTTTGCAAAAATCATTTCTAGGTACATAAGTATCTATTTAATCAGAGATACATGGTGTGGTGGCGAGACGTCGAGGTTTGGATGGTGGCCGAGGCCCCCAACTCCAGAGCGCGTAAACTGGCATGCCAGCCGCATGGTCACCGCGTGACCGTGGTGTTGCCACGTGTTCTGGGCGGCCTAGGCATGTCTGGTGGGTTGGGCACTCCCCCGGTAGGTGTTAGGAAGACGAATACAACAGAAGAATCTCACGAGGAGACTGAACTAAGCTCAAACATGAATTAACAGCCAAGTGTTTGATTAGCGGTGGGGGAAATGCACATGGCCAATGGGCCTGAGTTTTGGCTGAGGATGATCATCTACTAAGGAGACTGTCTTGGCAAATTTGCAGCTCAAATGGAGGAGCCTAGGTGGCACTTGCTTTGCAAAGTACCACACTGGAAAGAAATATGAATGTTGAAGCTGGGCTCAAATGAATGAATGGATTGAGCTGACATTTGGTGGAGGGAAGTTATATAGGTAGGAACATGCCCTAGTAAAGTTTCAGCAATAATTAAGCAATATAAAATATAGTTGCTTCACAAACTGAAAATATGACCAGAATAAAAGATTGGATGATGAGCTCACATGGTTTGCTGGATAGAGCTCAAATTTTATGGAGAGTGATTATTTGAGCATATGGAAGATTTGGGAAAATCTCAAATTATTTGGATAATCCTAGCTAGTACTTCCTTCACAAAGCTTCTCTCTAGATAGAAACTTTGGAAATTTTCTGAGGAAGATTTACTATGCAAATGGAGCTTAATATTGTCATGTGGCAATGATTTGGATATGGAAGAGTGCCCAAAAAGTTTGAGGGCAATAGGAGTGGTCTAGATAGCACTTGCTTTGCAATGTGCCAATCTGGCCAGAAAATAGAAATTGAAGCTGGGCTCACATAGATGATTCGATTGAGCTGCAATTTGGATGAGGATGATAATTTGGGCATATGAACGCACTGTAAAAATTTCATACCATTTGGATAAACAAAAATGGTACTTCCTTCACAATGCTTTCCACTGAACAGAAAATTGGGAAAAATATTGAGGGAAATTGTCCAAATTAAATGAGCTAAAATTTGGTGGAGGGAGGTTCTATGGGCAGGGTCATGTCCTGGTAAATTTGCAGCAATTATAAAGTAATATAAAATATAGTTGCTTCCCAAACTGAAAATATTACTAGAAACAAAGATTGGATGGTGAGCCCACATGGATAGTTAGATGGGGCTCAAATTTTGTGGAGAGCTATGATTTGGGCATATAGAAGATGTGGCAAAAATTCAATGCATTAGGATATGCCTAGATAGTACTTCCTTCACAAAGCTTCTAGCTGAACAGAAAGTTTGGAAATTTGCTGAGGAAGATTTACTAGGCAAATGGAGCTGAATTTTGTCATGAGTCAATGATTTGGATAGGAAAGAGTGCCCAAAAGTTTTGAGGGCAATCAAGAAAATATAAATAGCACTTCCTTCACAAAGTGTTGTTCTGAACAGAATAGGAAAATGAATATTCCTGAATTATTTTTGAACTAGGCAAGGAAGGTTTTTGACATATTTGAGGAAGATATGATCCAAAGAATTTATGACAATTTTTTGGGAATTTTGGGAATGACAGAAATGTAGGCTGCTTCACAACCTAGGGCAAAAATTGACACATGGACATGACACGTAGGCAAAACTGATGAGGTGGCGCCTAGTCATAGCAATGCACCACAATTTACAAGGTTATGACCATCTATATTGGTCGTGATCAGCTAGAAATAAGGCAGCGGACCAGTGCTGTCTGCTTTACGACCATTTCGTGTAAGGAAATTACGACCTTTCTGACCAAAATGGTCGTTATGGTTTAGGGTTTGGAGCCCCCCGAACAGCTTATGACCAATTGGTCTCAAATGGTCATAGATTTACGACCATTTCTTCCAGGGTCACTGACAGAAGGTCACAAGTTGACATATTTCTTGTAGTGTTAACCTTCCACGGAACGGAGCCTGATGTGCCTCGTGTTTGTCCACTGTGTTCAGCATTCCCGAGGGCGCGTGTCAGCTCGTCGTTCTCTCTGTCGGGAATGAACTTCCCGTCCTGCACGTCCTTCATTGCAGCTTGAAGGGCTTTGAGGGGTGTTGCAAGTTGATCTTTTGTATAAATACACTTCCCTGTTTCTGGGTCCAACTTTCCCCCGTGCCCGTAGAACCAAGCATTTGCCCGTTCGGTCCACTCCAATGTCTCTGGATCGATCCCTTTATCAATCAGGTCGTTCTCAGTTTTCTCCCACTTAGGCGTGGCAACCTTGTAGCCACCTGACCCCATAACATGGTGATATTCCTTCTTTGCAGCATTTTGCTTATTTATTTTTGACCTTTTCTTAGCTTCATCCGATGTCTTGTACTTCACAAATGCGGGCCAGTGATCTTTTATCTTCTCATTTGCTCCGGTGAATGTTGGAGTCTTGTTTTTCAGGACATAGTCTTGGTGCAATCTTTTCTTCCAGTTGCAAAATTGTGCAGCCATCTTCTTAAGAGTCCACACCTTAACTTTTCGCTCTATAACTTTGTTATTTGGATCCACCTCTGGCGGTAGGGTGAAATTTGTCATGAGCGTACTCCAAAGCATTTCTTTGGATCTATCGTCGACATAAGTAACTCCATCCGGCTTTGGCTTATTCCATTCTTGAATGCTGATCGGGATGCTGTCCCTAACAATAACTCCGCACTGACTTATAAATCGGTTTGCGTTCTGCGCGGGACGAATCGGTTTGCCATCTGCAGTGACTTCTTCGATCTTGAACCTTTCATTATCGCCCAACCTTTTTTTCGGGCCTCGTTTCTTTATAGAAGATTGGCTCGATCCGGAGGGCTAAAAGAAGAAAGAAGCGTTAATATATGTATATACAAATCAATTAATGCATCTAGTCAGCAGAGGCTTAATTAATATACCTCGCCGGACTTTGTAATAACTAAGGTTCCAACACCGGAGCCGTCATCTTCTACCTCCATTCCCTCACCGGAGCCGTCATCTTATCCCTCAATTCCCTCACCAGAGTCGTTCAGAGTACTGTGAGGTGATATCATCTCCGCCGCGGATTATTTCCCCCAACATGTCTTCTTGTTATTCGTCTCTGCCGTGTTCCATAGTTTCTGCAAAGACTTGCAAGTTATTTCAATGCTATAAACAAATTATTAAAACAAATTCACATTTCCATGTCTATTTGCATCTCGATTAAAAAAATCACATTATTAAAACAAATTCACATAATATCACTAATACATCTCGAATAATCCAGTTGCAACAATAATATTATCATATAATATCACTAATACATCTCGAATAATCCAGTTAATGCAACAATAATATCACATAATATCACTAATACATCTCGCCCAATCAAACTGGACGTCGACTCGCGGTTCCTGAGCCGCGGGCGGTGAACACCCAAAGAGAAGGAACCATCACAGGATCATAGCTCGGGTGAGATCCCTGAAGAAACTGCCAGGTATTGGAGAACCTGACGTCCAATGCAACCATGTAGCGACGGACGTGCTCGTCCTCCTCCCTGACACGGCGACGTACCACCTCCTCGGGGGTCGGCTCCCTCTGCACCGATAGTGGCCCATGCGACCGCCACCAAAGAAGCTCCGGGTGGACCACGAGACCCCGATTCCTCACCAAGCTGCGTGCCCCGGAAGGTAGCACCTCCGAGTGCCAGCCCGGTGGAGCCCAGTCCCGGACATGGTGCCTCTCAAGCTGGTTGTCACCGCCGAGTCGACGACGAGGATGCGGGCAGGGCATCGTCGCCGAGAACAAATTCCTATGAAAACAAATCAGGTCTATTTCTCATTCATGGTGAGACGTTGCTCTGGCTCGCCTTTATTTCATTGTTTGCATCAGATTTCTTTAATTTTTCTTTTTTTCTCTCACCACATGTCTATATTTTTTATACAACTATCAAATACACGATTCACATTTTTTTATAATATATGTTTTAATACCGTAGAGGAGGATGATAGTCGAGCTCACCCCTAGATGACCGTAGAGGAGGTAGTGGATGGCAACGGCAACGGGACCGACGGTGCTCCTAGAGGTGAAAAGAACGATCCCTACACATCAAAAGCACCGGCACAACCAACATAAGCATTCGTGGAAAATTTAAACAAAAACAAAGATGAACAAGTATAAAGAAAGGATGCATCAATCTTCTTCATATAATTGGTTTACCTGTAGATCTTAAGGACAAGCATTTGAACAAAGGCAACACTCGTAAAAACAAAGATATACATAATCTACATTTTAGTTATAATATGTTATAGAGTGCCAAATTATCAACAGGACAAAATTTCTAACACTCCTCAAAATTATCAACAGAACATAATTTCTAACACCTCAAAATTATCAGCAAAAATGAGCATATACTATTTTTTAACACTCCCGGTCCATCCAAATGAGCTAACTAATTTCTAACAAAAAATTGAACAATACACCCATCCATCCATCCCATCCATCCATGAATCCATCCAACAAAAAATGAGCTGACTAATTTCTAACACTCCTCAAAATTATCAACGGAACAGAACAGAATATCCATGCATACATCCATCGATCAATACATCCATCCATCCATCCATCCATTTGGGGAAGAGGGGGAGGAGGGGGAAAGGGTGCTCACCGTGGGGGCAGATGGGGCAGAGGGGGCGGCGGTGCCCGGCGGCGGTGGGAGCGGACGTCGAGGGCGCGCGCGCGTGGAGGAGCGCCGGCGCGGGCTCGGGCGGCACGTGGAGGAGTTCTCTTGGCGGCCGCGGTCGGGCAGCCTAACGGCGTCTCTCCTGGCGGCGGCGGTGTAAATGGAGGAAGATTGGGGGAGGGAGAATTTAACCGCGAGGCCTTTAGTCCCGGTTGGAGCTACCAACCGGGACAAAAGGCTGTTTAGTCCCGGTTGGTGGCTTCAACCGGGACTAAAGGTAGGCCTTTAGTCCCGGTTGGAGCCACCAACCAGGACTAAATCTATTTTTGGCCGCGGCCGAAAGGGCGCGAAGGTTAGGCCTTTAGTACTGGTTGGAGCCACCAACCGGGACTAACCTAATTTATACAATTATTTTAGTTTTGTTTTAAACAGATTCAAAAACAGTAGCATACATGCCTAGTTTTGATTTAATTCTTTTTTCTATTAAAGTTTTTAACAAAAAGTACTTTATGAAAATTTTAGTTGGATAAATTTTACTTTCTATTAACTTTACTTTAGATCAGAAACAATTTGTATTATTAGTTGATTTTTTTTATTTAATTCTAAGTTAATATTATTTTGATCATAACTAGAGTTTTATAAAAGCTTTTTAGTTGATTCTTTTTGCTATTGAAGAATATTATAAAATACTTTTTGTTAACCTAATAATGTTATATTTTCTTTTCTGTTAAGTTATTAGTTTAGTATTTTTCTTTGCTGCTAAGTTTTATTTAGGACAAAAACTATTTTTGTTATTTGTAGTTAAGTCCTACAGTTCCCTTAGGAGTTTTTATTTGGATTTCCTTGAAGTTTTGTTTTGCTTTCTATTTGCTTTTTCAATATGTTTATAAAATTGTTTTAGTTTTTGTCAATATGTTTTTGAAAATATGACACAAGGCGATCAATGCTGTCAAAATCTCTCTTCCGGAATCTAATGCCCTTTGGGTATAACCCAACATACTCATGATGTGGGTTTGTACTCCTGATGTAAGATAATATAAAGGTGCCTGGATGTTCATGAGATATGCCAAAACAATAGACTATTCTCATAGGATTCTCTAATTTCTCAGCCCTCAACATATCATCAACTTCCCCTTTTAACCCTTTCCTGAATTTGCGATAAGAGAGCATGCTCTTCAGGTGGCCTACCAATGGATCCACATATCTGTCTATTACCTGCATATTTGTACAAGAAAAGAAACATACATTTACCAAAATTTAAAACAGATGCCAATCTTGCCAGTTAATACATCGCCTTCATGTAAGTGCAGTGATTCTAGATCAAAGTCATCATCAGAATAGTTGTGGAGCATAACTATGGCTTTCAACCCACAATCAAAGGTGCAAATTATTCGGTTATCTTGTATATGCCGAACAGTTACTTGAACAATCCTACCATCTGATATGTTGTCCTCAGTTTCACAAGAAAGCAACCAGAACTCCTCTCATCTGGACTTGGCTCGGCATAATGGGTCCTCCGATCAGAGAAACCACACAGTAGGGGTGGAATCTTGCAAAACTTGGGAGTGAAATCACTACAACTGGTGAGGGTGTATGGCCTATGCCTGTCAACCTCAAGCGGCTTATCTGGAATGCTCAGAAGACATTCATATTTTGTTTGGACATAATTGCATTGATTAGCTCCTCTGTATAATTAAAATACTAAAAGGACAGGAATAATTGAAAATTCATAACTTAATAAATAATTATTCAAAAATCATGTTGCAAATGCCAAAATGCCCTAACTCTTACAAAGATTCCCTCCGGTTTGTCCGAAGTGGGACTTTCCAGCTATAAGTCCGGAAACTCACTAGAGAGAAAGTGATGACGGTGAAGCCGGTCACATCCCAGAGTGGGATCTTGGGGTATAAAACTTTTTCTTCGCGTGTGTCCCTTGCTTATGATTGCGCCGTAACCATGGAGAATCTTCATCATTTAACAGGATGCTTGGGTCAGTCTTCACTGTGAAGGGAGGAATTTCATCAAACTTTTCATAATCTTCTGACATGTCTGTCTTGTCCTCCACTCCCACGATGTTTCTTTTCCCTAAAAGAACTATGTGGCGCTTTGGCTCATCGTATGATATATTCGCTTCCTTATCTTTTCTTTTTTCTCGGTTTTGTAGAAATGTCCTTCACATAGAAAACCTGCGCCACATCATTGGCTAGGACGAATGGTTCATCTGTGTACCCAAGATTGTTGAGATCCACTGTTGTCATTCCGTACTGCTGGTCTACCTTTACCCCGCCTCCTGTCAGATTGACCCATTTGCACCGAAACAAATGGACCTTAAAAGAAGGTCCATAATCAAGTTCCCATATCTCCTCTATGTAACCATAATATGTGTCATTTTCCCTATTGGTGTTTGTTGCATCAAAGCGGACACCACTGTTTTGGTTGGTGCTCTTTTTATCTTGGGCGATTGTGTAAAATGTATTCTCATTTATCTCGTACCCTTGGAAAGTCAATACAGTCGAAGATGGTGTCCAGGCCAATAAGTACAGCTGATCTCCAACAGTGGTGTTATTCGTGAGATGTGTTTGCATCCAACCGCCGAAAGTCACCATGTGTGCACGTGTAATCCAGTCGTCAGACTTCCCCGGGTGTTGGGAGCGTACAATATTCTTGTGTTCATTGATATACGGGGCCACCAAGGTAGAATTTTGTAGAACTGTGTAGTGTGCTTGAGTGAAAGAATGCCCGTCCCTACATATTATTGCTTTCGGTCCTAGCGTGCCTTTTCCACTCAGTCTCCCCTCATGCCGCGATTGAGGAACACCAATCGGCTTAAGGTCAGGAATAAAGTCAACACAAAACCCATTAACCTCCTCTGTTCCATAGCCCTTGGAGATGCTTCCTTCTGGCCTAGCACGGTTATGAACATATTTCTTTAAGACTCCCATGAACCTCTCAAAGGGGAATATATTGTGTAGAAATACAGGACCCAGAATGGCAATCTCTTCGACTAGATGAAATAGGACGTGCGTCATAATATTGAAGAAGGATGGTGGGAACACCAACTCGAAACTGACAAGACATTGGACCAAATCATTCTGTAACCTTGGTAGGATTTCTGGATCGATTTCCTTCTGAGAAATTGCATTGAGGAATGCACATAGCTTCACAATGGCTAATCGAACATTTTTCGGTAGAAGCCCCCTCAATGCAACCGGAAGCAATTGCGTCATAATCACGTGACAGTCATGAGACTTTAGGTTTTGGAATTTTTTCTCTGCCATATTTATTATTCCCTTTATATTCGACGAGAAGCCAGACTGGACCTTGATACTGCTCAGGCATTCAAAAAAGATTTCCTTCTCTGCTTTGGTAAGAGCGTAGCTGGCAGGACCTTGATACTGCTTTGGATGCATGCCGTCTTTTTCGTTCGTACGTTGCTGGCCTTCCCGTGCCTCTGGTGTATCTTTTGTCTTCCCATACACGCCCAAGAAGCCTAGCAGGTTCACGCAAAGATTCTTCGTCACGTGCATCACGTCGATTGCAGAGCGGACCTCTAGGACTTTCCAATAGGGTAGGTCCCAAAATATAGATTTCTTCTTCCACATGGGTGCGTGTCCGTTAGCGTCATTCAGAACAGATTGTCCGCCAGGACCCTTTCCACAGATTACTTTTAAATCCTTGACCATATCAAATATATCATCACCAGTACGGTGGACATGCTTCTTCCGGTGATCTGCCTCACCTTTGAAATGCTTGCCTTTCTTTCTTAAGGGATGCCTGATCGAAAGAAATCGACGATGTCCCAGGTACACATTCTTCTTACATTTATCCAAATATACACTTTCAGTCTCATCTAAACAGTGTGTGCATACATTGTATCCCTTGTTTTTCTGTCCTGAAAGGTTACTAAGAGCAGGCCAATCATTGATGGTTACAAACAGCAATGCTCGTAGGTCAAATTCCTCCTGTTTGTGCTCATCCCACACACGTACACCTTTTATATCCCACAACTGTAAAAGTTCTTCAACTAATGGCCTTAGGTACACATCAATGTTATTGCCAGGTTGCTTAGGGCCTTGGATTAGCACTGGCATCATAATGAACTACCGCTTCATGCACAACCAAGGAGGAAGGTTATAGATACATAGAGTCACAGGCCAGGTGCTATGACTGCTGCTCTGCTCCCCAAAAGGATTCATGCCATTTGTACTTATACCAAACCATAAGTTCCTTGCGTCATCTGCAAACTCCGGCCACTCTCTCTCGATTTTTCTCCACTATGACCCATCAGCGGGTACTCTCAACATCCCGTCTTTCTTACGGTCTTGTGCCATCGCAACAACTTGGCATGCTCTTTGTTTCTGAACAGACATTTCAACCGTGGTATTATAGGAGCATACCACATCACCTTGGCAGGAACCCTCTTCCTGGGGCGCTCGCCCTCAACATCACCAGGGTCATCTCGTCTGATCTTATACCGCAATGCACCGCATACCGGGCATGCATTCAAATTCTCGTACTCCTCACCGCGGTAGAGGATGCTGTCATTAGGGCATGCATGTATTTTCTGCACCTCTAATCCTAGAGGGCAGAGAACCTTCTTTGCTTCGTACGTACTGTCAGGCAATTCGTTATCCTTTTGAAGCTTCTTCCTCATTATTTTCAGTAACTTCTCAAATCCCTTGTCAGATATACTATTCTCCGCCTTCCATTGCAGCAATTCCAGTGTGGTACCGAGCTTTGTGTTGCCATCTTCGCAATTTGGGTACAACAATTTTTTGTGATCCTCTAACATGCGCTCGAACTTCAACTTCTCCTTTTCACTTTCGCATTCTCTCTGTGCATCAACAATGGCCTGGCGAAGATCATCAGCGGGCACATCTGGTGCCTCTTGATCTTCAGATTCCCCCGTTCCAGTATCACCGTATTCAGGGAACATAGGATAGTTGTCATCATCCTCTTCTTCTTCATTGTCTTCCATCATAACCCCTCTTTCTCCGTGTTTGGTCCAATAATTATAGCTGGGCATGAAACCGTACTTAAGCAAGTGGGTGTGAAGGATTTTCGAGGAAGAGTAATCCTTATCATTCCGACAGACAACACATGGACAACACATAAAACCATTCAGACTGTTTGCCTGAGCCACATCGATAAAATTATGCAGCCCCGTAATGTACTCGACAGTGCGTCGGTCACCGTACATCCATTGCCGATTCATCTGCATTATATAATTAAGTATATCAAAAACCATTACAGAACATCATGAATAGAGAAATAACCAAATTAATACACGTTCATCACATTAAAACCAAAGTACAGTAGTGATCAAATGTTATTACTGCAAAAATAAATACATAAAGTTCATACATAGTTCTCATAAATGCAACAACAAAGATGAGATACATACATTGAAACTAACATACAACTATGTAAACCATTTAAATGCGACAACAAATGCGATTAAAATCGCAACTAAGGTAACAATTGATCCAACAGCATAATGATACCAACCCTCTTTATCAATGACATATTTTTTAATCTTTCTAATCTTCAAGCGCATTGCATCCATCTGGATCTTGTGTAGATCGACGACATCGGCAACATGCAACTCCAATTTCATCTTCTCTTCTTCAATTCTTTTCAATTTTTCTTTCATATAATTGTTTTATTTTTCAACTAAATTTAACCTCTCGACAAGAGGGTCGGTTGGAATTTCCGGTTCACATACCTCCTAGATAAAAATATCTTTGTCAAGTTGGTCGGCATAATTGTCATAAACACTAAATGAAACAAATAGTTATAAAAGATAATATACCACATCCGAATCATAGACCGGGCGAGAGCCGACGGGGGCGGATATCAAAACCATGGCACTATATAATAACAAACAATAATACAAGTAAGAAAATTATACAAGTAACTATCTAAATCATGCAAGTAAGATTTTTTTTAAAAAAAAGATAAGAACAAGAGGCTCACCACGGTGGTGCCGGCGACGAGATCGACGCGGGCAATCGACGGCGGTGAGGACGGGGACGGGGACGGGACGGTACCCTACACATGTGCAAACTAAGAAGTTAATTTGAGCTCAAATTGTGCATCTAAATCAAATAAACTCCCACATACACTCCTTCACTAAAACCCACAAATCACTCTATTTCTAGAGCATGAAATGAGCTAAACTAGCAATGAGAGATGAAAGGATGAAGTTGCTAACCTTTTAGAACACTTGGATAGTTGGTTCACCGCCAAATCTAGACAAATCTTGGGGAAAATGGAGCTTGGAGGTCGAGCTTGGAGGAAGAACAGAGGAGAAGAAAGGATAAAGCTTAAGTGTGGCTCGGGCACCTCATATCATGTTTGTTTTGTGTGAACTCAAGTGGCATCATGCTCTCAGGCATTTCATCGAGCACCTCTTGTGCATAGGAAGGGAGAACAAAGTAGCACACACCTCCCACCTTCTATGAGGAGACTGCGGGCAGGGGCGAGGATATATATAGGCAAATTTTTAGTCCCGGTTGGTGTCTAAAACCTGGACTGAAGACAGATCTTTAGTCCCGGTTGGAGACACCAACCGGGACTAAAGGTCCCATTCGAACCGGGACTGATGCCTCCAGAGCCCCGGCCGGCCTCCTAGCCGCTCGAACCGGGACTAATGCTCACATTAGTCCCGGTTCGTAACGCGACCGGGACTATTGCTCCGATCCGGCTAGAACGAAAGCCCTGTTTTCTACTAGTGCAAGTGCCAGTTGCCACGCAAGGGGTTTGCGGTCGGCCGGTGGCGGTTGATGCATTATTAGCCATGATCCCGCCAGTACGACCACCTATTTGGGTTGCCACCCGCCTTGGACTGGGATGGCATTCTGAATTATGTTGCAACCTCTAGGCCAACGTCTCCACATTACGCTTCAATCGACCATCTCGAGATGTTCCGTGACGGCAAAGACTTTTACGCTTCAATCAACACGGAAGGCGAGTCGATCATCGTCATTGAGGACATTGACTGCTCCATCAATCTCACAGGCAAGCGCGGTAAGAAGGGCAAGAAGAAGAAGCAGAAGAAGGATGACGATGGAGACAAGGATAAGTAGAACAAGGTGACGTTGCCCGGGGTGCTCAACTTCGTCGACGGGCTATGGTCCGCATGCGGAGGCGAGCGAATCGTTGTGTTCACAACTAACCACAAGGAGAACCTAGACCCGGCGTTGATCCGGCGGGGCAGGATGGACATGCACATCGAGATGTCCTACTGCCGCTTCGAGTCCTTCAAGGTGCTTGCCAAGAACTACCTTGGTGTCATTATCAATTATACGCATGCAACACCCTATATACCTAAACATGCAAACCATTGAGATACCACTCTTTTAACTCATATGAAGGGCGACAGACCACATGACCTTGGCAAAACTAGGGTCAGTGAACTTCATATAGTTCTTTGTGCTACCCACACGATTCAAAGTTGAGCTACCGATGATGAACCATCTTTCTTTCTCGTCGGCAGAGCATAAGTCACGCTTCCCTCTGAGCTCAAGATTCGTTCCCTGGGTTACCCGGTTTACCGAAGAAGCAGAAATCCATTATCACGCGGACACCATTGATGTACTCACGGGGCGTGGCCATGTGATGCGGGGTCTCCGCCGAATCCGGCAACAGGGCGGCACACCCGACAACCGCCGGTCTTGGACGAGCGCGATGTCGATGAGTGCCGATGCCCCTCTTCTTCCTCGACCTCCAAGGACACGTGGCGGCAGCCAAGTAGGCATGCCATTGACGAGCATCCCTAAGAATGAGGATGAATATAAAATTTCGGACCATGAAAAAGGCCAATCACCGCGTCAGTCTCTCCTTGAAGACGCAGTCAAATATACTAGCAGTTAATCATCGTACTTATTATTGATGTGATGGTTAGGCTACCCCATGCGGAATTTCCTCTCCCGTTGAGTCTTGCAAGTGAATCGTTGCCCAGTCATTTAAGACCCCGGTCGCATGCATTGGCATTTAAGACTCTACTACTCCCTCCGTCTAGATGCATAAGTCATCTTAGGTTGTGCACCGTGACCAAGGCGGAGGGAAAACGAGAAAACTTAATGTTTATTTGCTAATTAATAGCATTGCATGCAATGAACTGACCACTACATGTCGTGTTTGGTAGTCTCAAGTCATTGAAAGCACACACGCCTCACATCTCTTATTGGTTGATTCGTTTATTTATGTCAAAAAACAAGAAACGAGGTGGGAGTTAATGCATCACGCCTAAGTATTTTGGGATTATATGGTTTTCGTAAGGTGATTTATACACCTAGACGGAGGGAGTAGCATTGTTACGGACTGCGGCACATGCATGCGTGGAATACTAGGATGGGCGCGTGATTTTAGCGGACGGGTGGGATGGGTCTAGGAAGGATTCGGATCTGAGCAGACGGCTCGGATGGGTCGAGAGATCCGTGTGAGGTTGGAATCCACCAATGGGAAGTGGGCAGTTAGCGGTCAGCATTCCAATTGAATCCCAATTCAATCAGCAGCGGAAAACGAGGAGCCCAACCAAAACTATCCCAATGTGGTAAATGAAAATTACCGCGGCCGCTCCTCTCACTTCCACTTCCACCTTCTTCCTCCCTCCAACGCCGCTGCCGCCGCCGCCGCCGCAGCAGTCAAGCGACGGCGGCCGCCACCCACCGCCGACCTCCGCCCTCCCCCACAACCGGCGACCTCTCCTCTTCCCATCCTAGGCAGCTAGGCTGCAGCAGATCGAGCACGCCATGGCCGCCACGCTCGCCAACGGCCGGATCCGCGGCGTCGTCAAAGGGGCTTCTTCGAGCGCCGAGAGTGGAAGGCTGCTCGCCGGCAGTGTGCTCCGGCTCGCCCCAACCCTCTCCCTCGGACGGACCTCGATCCGCCGCCGCCCCCTCCCCCTTCCCTCACCTCACCTAGGCCCCAGATCAGATCGAGCGCCCCCAGACCCGCGACTGCCTCAGCGGATGAGCGCCACCCGTAGCTCGTCGTCAAAGGCTTCGAGATGGCTGCGACGACGAAGCTGCTCGAGTTCGGCGCCGCCCCTCCGTGTGGTTCTGCTCGAGGGCCCGCAAGACGGCGGCCACCATCAACGGCGACTTCCGCTTCTTCCGCGTCCTCCAAGAAGCAAGCCCTACCCTATTCTCCAAACGATTGAGGTGAGAAGATGGCGCCGCTCCTGCATAGTGGGAACCTGAAACCTGAAACTTTCTGTATGACTGACAGTTGAAACCTGAAACTTTGTGTATGCAGTCCAATCTTATGCATGTTCATTGATCCTTCTTGTTAAGATGGCGCCGCTCCAATCTTATGCAACTGTGGCAAGGGTGTGTGGCTGGGAGAAAATGTTAAGCAGGAAGGGAAGCAGCTAGCTGGATCACCACAATCGCCAAGGACAATCCCACAAATGTAAGCAATACTACTGCTTTTTTATTAAACTCCCAAAGATTTTGTCCTGAAGCAAACTTTTCATCGAGACACACACAAGTTTTTGTCCCACTTTTGAAACTAATCGTGCAAAGGTTAGACAAATGCAAACGAGTGCGTGCATTGGGATCACTTATTGGCTGGTTTCTTACCCAAACTTAAGTTTTCCCTGAAGCAATCGCCTCATGTCACTACTAGGGAAAACCCTAGCAGTAGCGCGGGTTTGTGGCCTACTGATACGGCGCTACTGCTAAACTTTAGCATTAGCGCGCGTTTGACCCCGCTACTGCTAACTATATGTAGCCGTAATGCGTTTCCCTAAACAGCGCTACTAATAACAGTTGTAGCGCGCCCCGACATGCACGCGCTACTGCTAAAGCCTCGCTGCTGCTATGCGCAGGCCCCGCGCTACTGCTATTTTTTCTGTTTTTTTCCTGCAGCGTATTTCATTTGTATTTGTACAAGTTTTATACACAGAATAAAATCAGCATATCATACACATACAAATAGTGTCATCAAATCATGTCATCATCATCCAACACAAATGATGTCTCTCATCATTATCGATCTCGAAATAGCAATACAAGTTATGATATGTCTCGAATATACACATGTTTCATCATCCATCTATATCATGATATAGAAGAGAAGAGCTATGACTATGAGCAAGAGCGGAATTATGTAGTACATGAGGCACCGGTTCTGTTTCCTCTCTCGCGCTAGCGTGAACCTCAAATAACTAGCTTTCGCTTCTTGTCTGCTATCGAACCCTTTCTGGCTGCCGCCTGAGAACCCTGAGACTTGGGCCTGACACTCTGGCCACTCGTCGTAAACTCCCGGAACCCTCCCTATGTACATGGCATAGCACTTCTTCGCCATCCAGGACCTATGTACCTGTTAGAGATGCATGCATCTTCATCAAGTGAATTGAACGATATATAGTAGGCAACATAATATACTTGAGCAACACGAAGAGAAAGATTTAGCAAAAATATGCAACATATAGTAAACATAATCAACGCAGTTTCATCGTAACCAAACTACTTAACTAGATGTACGCAGGTTCATCGTACCCAAACTAATTAACTACCGTTACGCAAGTTTAGCGGGACCGTTTACAGAAAGTACTAATTCAACCGACACATCATCATCGGCATCGTGAATCACAACAAGTTCCATCCATCCGTATCCGGGAGGATGCACCCTAGCTTCGTGAACGGCGTCAGGTCCAGACGTTGCATGCCTATGCGAGTTCTGACGTCAGCTCGCGATATAGGGCCGTGGTAGAACATCCCCTTCTCTTCGACGACATCTTTAATGATGATCGATGCAATGTCCCTCTGGATGCGAAAGAAGTCATCTCTGAGCTTATAGTCCGGTTCGGCTCCTAAGTCTTCTGCCCATTTGCGGATATGGTCATCGTTTTCTGGTTGTCATGCGAAGACGTTGGCAGTCCCTTCTGAACTCCATCATGAGATGGAGGACGTAGAATCCATCGTTGTGGCTTCCTGCCGGTTGATGGACCGAGCAGAACGTAGTTTTATGTGAGAAACCCGACGCGCCCTTCCTTTGTTTCCTGATCTCGATGTGGCCACCAATCATGCTGAAGCCGTTGAGAGCACTATCCAGAATTTTCATTATGTGGGTGTAGTCTTTCTTCTCGATGTTTCTGGACGAGTCGAAATACACGGCGTGGGAGACTCGAGGGAAAAGAACGATAAGGACGGCGCGCCCGTTGCTACGGAAAATAAAGACATCTCAAATTAGCCACGATATGAGCGAAGGAATGATTGAAATATACAAAAGGGTTTTCCGGCAATGACTTACATTGGATGATAAGGCAGGAGAACCGTATCCTTGTCCTTATTCATTATCATGAAGTTCTTGATGTACTACCTAGCAGCTTGACGTTCAAAGTCACCGAGACACAAGAAGGACTGGTGCATGTAGTATGGATCCGCCACACAGATTTGATCGATTTGGTCTCTCCTGATGATGAAGTTCATATGTAGCGCAAAAAGGCGGACGATCGTAAAATCGAGCCGCCTCATGAGAAACATGTTAAATATGTGATCAAACCGCAAGAAGAACACATCCGCGGGGACTGTGTCGACGTAGCACTTGGCCCGAGGCACACGAACCGCATAAAGCTGGTATCCTGGAGCCTTCTGAAAGCGCGGGTTATCTCCCAGAGGGGGGGGGTGAATGGGAGATTTTTAAAAATTCGTCAAACTCTGAAGAATTTGACGAAGATCAGAGTGAAGAAATAGAGACGCGAGGAAAAATAAGTCATCACAGAATCAGAGTAGATGCAATCAGGATACGTAAGAGTGAAGAACACGCAATCAAACAGTCATACAAGCGTGAAGAATATGAACTGAGGAAACAAGAGATAGCGTGATGAAATTCTTCAGTTCAAATTCGTCAGAGCATAGATCACAGATTCTTCAGCACCGGAATAATGTAAGGGAGGGTGAGGAATTTGAAACCAGGTTGGCTCGGTGAAGACGCAGCGATTTGGTAGACCAGTTCCAGTTGTTGCATCAACTGTACGTCTGGTTGAGGCGGCTGAGTCGCAACTCAGAGGACACACAGTCCTCACCGTATTCCACTTGAGCTAAGGTTACTTAGTAATCGCCCAAACACTCGTGGTAAGTCTTCAAGGTAGACTTCCAAAACCTTCACAGACTTGTTCGCCGGCACACCACAGCGACTCTTGGTGTACTCAGAACTTGACGCCTAACCGCCTGGAAGAATGACAGTCTTCAAAGGTAACAGGCCTCAGATCACACAGATCAATCTCTTCAGTGATGCTCAATCACTTTGGCTCTAGGTTTTTCCTCACTTAGGATTCTCTCAAAGTCGTCAGAGGATGGGTTGCTCTCAAATGGCAAGTGTCAAGTTCTCTCGAAGCAGCCAACCAACAAGTGGTTGTGGGGGCGGCTATTTATAGTCAGGGGGCAACCCGACATGAATTGTCATAAATGCCCTTCTCTGATTTGACCGTTGTCAGGATAAGGATCCACTCGACAGCTGGCCCGCGGTGCAGCAACGGTCGGAATTTGAACTCTCAAATTCGTCGGGGCACTCAATTTCTTCACGGTAGGCAGATCGCACTGGCGAACTCCTAACTCCTCAGCCTGACAAAATTCGTCAGCGACCAGATGAACTTCGTCACTGTCGCTAGCAATTGCGACAGCTGTTCCGGAGATTTCTAAAGGCTTCACTCGAAGCGGCTTGTGTATGTATAGGTTTGAGTAAGTTTGAGCATCACTTTGAAAATGTGAAATATGTTTCACCTAGACCCCCTTTAACAGTACGGTTTTTTCTATGACTCAAATAAGAAGAAAAGAAACTACGAAAACAAAAGTCTTCAAGCCTCAAAGTCTTCACATCAATTTCTTCAAAGGCCGTACCAATTTCATCACCAAATTCTTCACTTGAAGAAATCCATTTTTAGGGGTCATCTTCCCTGTGTTAAACCAAATCTTCAGGGACTCTGTTTCCTGTGTATACTCACAAACACATTAGTTCGTCAACCTATTTGTCTTCAATACTCCAAAACCACTAAGGGGGCACATGATGCACTTACAATCTCCCCCTTTTTGGTGATTGATGACAAATTGGTTAGGCTTTCAATGGGAGTAAAAATAATTGAAGTGTAAGTGCAGAGTTTGAAGAAATTGGTTACACGATATTGAGGAACTCCCCCTAAAGATGTGCATATGAGGAATTTGCTTTGGATTGCAAATGCACATGGCAGGTTGAAATTGTGGAGATCTCCCCCTACATCTTGGAAACCAATCATGCATGATCGTAAGATACACTACAAGAAATCTGTTAATACGTGACGGTTCTAGTCCGTCATGGATCAGTGTAAAATTGTCATGGGTGACCATGCATGACGGATTTGGATTCTGTCATGTATATCGCGTCATAATTTGACATCACACCTTCCATGACAGTTCTTGACCGTCATGGATCTGCCCCAGGCCCGCCCAGGCCCAATCCTTTGTGACGGAACAAACCGTCATCGACTGACACCATGTAGGATTTTTGATTGACCAATTCAAATGACGTGCTTGCCAACATGGATACTATTTTCTGTCACACAAATCATCATGGATTTACTCAATATTTAAATTTGGTTCATCCCTTTAGCCCATTCTTTCAGCCCAAAGACCCAGTACGTTTTTAGCATAATGCGTTACACAAATCCTAATGCAAATTTTAGCCCAAGAGGAAGTATTTGCAAAGTGTAAAACATTACACAGTTCATCCAGTATGCTGCCATCTGTATGTATCTACAACATAAAAGTTTACAAAATCCTCTACGGAATGATAACGTGCAACATAGATTGACAAAATATATCACATAGCAGGATAGGAACCAGTACAATCCATTTTACATCAACAGAACATATAAACTATTAAGGCTGTTATTCAAGTTCTTGCCGTCGGCCCTCCTGATGGCAACTGTGATGTCGTGGCTAATTGTGATGGGCACCTGAAAGCACACTTGCTCCATTGGTGCTTTTGGTAATTCATGCCAACATACATATTGTTGGACTAATGCTTTTATCCAGTGAACTTCAGAGAAGTTCAACAATGGCGTGGCAGAGACAAGAGGACGTGGAACCCCTTCAAAATGCTAAGGACAAGGATTGGCAAAAGATCAAGACTCTACATTTTTGGTTTAGTGATCAAGATCACATTGAGTCCATAGGAAAGCCAATACTATTAAAAGGGGATGAGGTGTTGCTTAATGGTCTTTTTGCTCAAGTGCTCAGTGACAGTATTCCCAAACCCTCAACCACTCTCTCTACCCAAATAAGTCCAAAACCTACATTCCAACTCGGCCCCACCGAAATTTCCTATCCGTACCCACCGAGTTCACCTAGAATTAGCCACTGCCAAAACCCTAACAAATCGGATCCACCGAAATGGATCTCGGTCCCACCGAGATTGCCTTGCCAACTCTCTGTGATCATTTGCACCTACTTCGGTCTCACCGAGTTTTGCAAATCGGTCTCACCGAGAAGGCTTGCCAACTCTCTGTTGCCTTATTGCTTCACTTCGGTCCTACCGAGTTGATGCAATCGGTGCCACCGAGATGAGGTTTCCCCTAGCCATTGCACTTCGGTCCATCCGAGTTGTTCGTATCGGTCCCACCAAGATTCGTAAAGTTCATATCTTTTACACAGTTTGGTGCTACCGAGATTATGGTTTCGGTGCCACCGAGTTGGGTCAAAATTGTGTAACAGTTGGATTTTGTGTGGAGGCTATATATACCCCTCCACCACCTCCTTCTCAGTAAGGAGAGCCATCAGAGCGTGCCTACACTTTCACCATACATTTTCTGAGAGAGAACCACCTACTCATGTGTTGAGATCAAGCTATTCCATTCCTACCATTTGAATCTTGATTTCTAGCCTATCCCAAGTTGCTTTCCACTCAAATCCCTCTTCCACCATAACCAAATCTGTGAGGAGTTGTTTGAGTGCTGGAAAAACTATCATTTGAAGCACAAGAGCAAGGAGTTCATCAACAACATACCGTCTATTACCTTTTGGAGAGTGGTGTCACTTGAGAGCCTCCAACATGATGTGGAGTTGAACCAAGGAGTTTGTAAAGGCAAGGAGATCGCCTACTTCGTGAAGATCTACCCTAAGTGAGGCTAGTCCTTCGTGGACGTAAGCCATGGTGGAATAGACAAGGTTGCTTTTTCGTGGACCCTTCATGGGTGGAGCCCTCTGTGGACTCGCGCAGCCGTTACCCTTCGTGGGTTGAAGTCTCCATCAACGTGGACGTACGATAGCACCACCTATCGGAACTACACCAAAAATCACCGTGTCTTCATTGCGTTTGATCTTCCATACTCCACCCCTTTACATTCCGTACTTTTGTATGCTTTACTATTTCCGCTGCTCAATCTCTAGATATGCATGTGTAGAAAGTATTGGAGTGATCTTAACTTGTGCCAAAATCTGCCTAAGTGTCAAGAGAAATTAAAAACTGCAACTTTGGTAGGTTAAGTGTCTATTCACCCCCCTCTAGACCTATCTCCTCGATCCCACAATTGGTATCAGAGTTTTGGTCTCCATTGCTTTGGTTTCATCGCCATTGGAGGGAGATGGATGTGTCTACTTTGGGGAGTATTAGACGTAGAGTGCCTATTCTCAATGGGGATTATTACAACTTTTGGAAGGATGAAATGCTTGATATCTAAAATGAATTTAACTTGAGCAAGTATATTCATAATCCTTATGTGCCCCCTATTGATCCCTTGCATCCTACTCATGAAGAGGAAATTGACATGCTTCGTAATCTTAGAACCGTCAATCTTATCATTAGAGGACTACCTAAGGTTGTGCTTGGTTGTATGCAAAACTTTGAATGTGCTTATACTCTATGGCATGACTTAGAAAAGCGATATCCCGATTACTCTTTAAAGAGTCTCGATAAGATTCTTCATAAGGCTGTTGCTTTTCACAAGATGAGTCCTAATGATCCTAAGTTTGATGATTGCTTGTTTGAGCTTCGTGATCTTATGCGTGCCAAAGGAGATGTTAGAACTATTAGCAACATTATTATGGAAACCATTAGAATTCATAAACTTGAACATTGTCATGATCATGAAACTAATGAATCTGTTGCCCTTTGTGATGATCACATGCATGATGATGATGATGTTGAGCATGGCTATTATGATGAAGACGAAGACTTTGCTATCGAATTTGAGAAGACCATGAGGAATCTCAGTCTTATGGCAAATATTCGAGATTATATGGCCGGAGGAAAAGAGTGGATTTTTGATAGCGGTTGTACCGATCACATGACCGGAGATAGAGACATGTTTCGTGAGCTTGCTAAAAATGATGGTCCACGCAAGTATGTGACTTTTGGAGACAACTCCAAGGGTAAGGTACTTGACCTTGGTAAGGTGGCCATATCCAATGATAGCTCCATACAAAATGTTATGCTTGTTGAATCTCCTGGTTACAATCTTCTTTCCGTATCTAGACTAGCCGATTTTGGTTTTAATGTTCTATTTACCAAAGTAGATTGCCAAGTGTTTCGCCAAGATAATCATAATATGGTCTTTACCGACATTCGTAGAGGTGATCTATACATTGTCGATTTCACTAAGAGAGCCCAACCTCGTACATGCTTAATTGCTAAATCTTCTAAAGGTTGGTTATGGCATAGAAGACTTGGACATGTTGGCATGCGTAACCTTGATAAACTTGTTAAAGGAGATCACATTCTTGGAGTGAAAGATGTTATATTTGACAAAGATCGACTTTGTAGTGCTTGCCAAGCAGGAAAACAAGTTGGAGGAAGCCATCCCGTGAAGAACATTATGACCACGAGGAGACCACTCGAGCTACTTATGGATCTTTTTGGTCCCAACTCCTATAAGAGTCTTGGTGGTAACTTTTTCGGTTTGGTCATTGTTGACGATTTTTCCAGATTTACGTGGGTGTTTTTTCTTAATGACAAATCACAGGTACAAAAGATCTTCAAGAACTTTGCAAGAAAGGCTCAAAACCAATTTGAAGTGAAGATCAAGAAGGTTCGAACTGACAACGGAACGGAGTTCAAGAACACCAATGTTGACACCTTTCTGGATGAGAAGGGTATTTCACATGAGTTCTCAGCTACGTACACACCTCAACAAAATGGAGTTGTTGAGAGGAAGAACCGGACACTTATTGAGATGGCAAGAACGATGCTTGATGAATACAAGACGCCAAGACATTTTTGGGCGGAAGCGGTTGAAACAACTTATCATGCAACAAACCGACTTTACCTTCACAAGCTTCTTGGTAAAACGGCATATGAACTGCTCACCGGTAACAAACCACAAGTTGGATACTTTCGAGTATTTGGCTCAAAATGTTACATTTTTGATAAGCATCATCGTTCAAAATTTGCTCCTAAATCTCATGAAGGTTTCCTACTCGGTTATGGATCAAACTTGCACACTTACCATGTCTACAACAACTTCACTCGAAAAGTTGAAGAGACGGTAGATGTGAAGTTTGATGAAACTAACGGCTCGCAAGTCGAGCAATTGCCACTTGATGTAGGAGATCAAGAACCAACGGAAGCAATCCAAGACATTCCCATTGGCAAGATTCGCCCTGTGGAAGTAAAGGAGAGTACCTCATCTATTCAAGTGGAAGCCCCAACTTCACATCAAGGTAAATGACAAGTTTATATGGAGGCATCCACAAGTGGAACACGTCAAGACGATGGGAATGAGGAAGTGCAACAAGATGGTCCACCTCAACCTCCTTCTCCACCTCCACAAGCGAACAACGACAACATCAACGAAGAAGAAGAAGATGATGATGATGAGGAAGCCTCACCACAACCCAAGAAAAAGCTACCTTGAGTTAGAGCAAGAATCGACAAGGATCATCCCGTCGAACAAATACTTGGAGATATCCAATCCGGGAGAATCACTCGCTCTAAATCTCGTTTAGCTAACTTTTGTGAGCATTACTCATTTATCTCTAGTGTTGAACCCTTGAAGGTAGAAGATGCTCTCAAGGACCCCGATTGGGTGAATGCAATGCACGAAGAGCTACACAACTTTGAGAAGAACCAAGTGTGGAAATTGGTTGAGAAGCCTAAGGAAGAGCAAAACATCATTGGAACCAAATGGGTGTTTCGGAATAAGCAAGATGAAGATGGACAAGTTGTACGTAACAAGGCTCGTCTCGTAGCACAAGGTTACACACAAGTCGAAGGTATGGACTATGGTGAGACCTATGCCCCCGTTGCAAGACTTGAGTCCATTCGCATTTTACTTGCTTATGCCAATCACCATGATATCACCCTTTATCAAATGGATATAAAAAGTGCCTTCTTAAATGGGGAAATTGAGGAGGAAGTGTATGTTAAACAACCTCCCGGCTTTGAGAATCCCATGAAACCTAATCATGTGTACAAACTTCGTAAAGCTCTTTATGGTCTTAAACAAGCCCCTAGAGCTTGGTACAAATGTTTGACAAAGTTTCTTCTTGAAAAAGGTTTTGAGATTGGGAAGATTGATTCAACTTTGTTCACTAAGAGGGTTAATGTAGAATTATTTGTATGCCAAATTTATGTTGATGATATTATCTTTGGATCTACTAACCCCTCTTTTAGTGAAAAGTTTGGAAGGTTGATGTCGGAAAAGTTCAAGATGTCTATGATGTGTGAACTCAAATTCTTTCTGGGTGTGCAAATCAAGCAAACTAGGGAAGGTACATTTGTTTCTCAAACAAAGTATACCAAGGACTTATTCAAGAAGTTCAACATGCAAGAAAGTAAAGGTATGAAAACTCCCATGCCCACGAGTGGACATCTTGACTTGGCCAAGGATGGCAAACCTGTTGATCAAAAGGTTAATCGATCTATGATTGGTTCATTGCTATATCTATGTGCCTCCCGTCCCGACATTATGCTAAGTGTGTGCATGTGTGCACGATACCAAGAGGCACCAAAAGAGTGTCACCTTAAGGCGGTGAAAAGAATTGTGAGATACTTGATTCATACACCAAACTTTGGCATATGGTATCCCAAAGGATCTTATTTTAATCTTGTTGGCTACTCCGATTCAGACTATGCCGGAGACAAGGTTGACAGAAAATCCACTTTGGGTACATGTCAATTTCTTGGTAGATCTCTTGTGTCTTGGTCCTCCAAGAAACAAAATTCCGTATCTCTATCTACTGCCGAAGCGGAATACATTGCCGCGGGATCATGTTGTGCTCAATTACTATCGATGACACAAACTCTTAAACACTATGGTGTGCATGTGAGATATGTACCATTACTATGTGACAATGAGAATGCTATTAAGATAGCACAGAATCCCGTGCAACATTTTCGAACTAAGCATATAGAGGTTCGTCAGCATTTCATTCGAGATCATGTTGAGAAAGGTGACATTGACCTTAAACATGTTCGTACTGACAAACAATTGGCGGACATCTTTACCAAACCCCTTGATGAGAAAGTGTTTTGTTACTTGAGAAGTGAGTTGAACATCATTGATGCTTCAAACGTGAACTAGAGGTTCATGTGGATGCATACAAGGGCATGAGCATTCTTGACTAATCCATGATACCTTTCATGATCATCTTATATCTTGGACATTTTGCTCCCTTGTACTGTATCTAACCTTTTGTAGGTACTTGGACAAGCTTCATGCCACAAGATTGCGTCTCACTCTTATCACAAGCAATCTTGTATGACCCAAGTATCAACAATTGATGGTGGAACAAGGAACAAGACAACCTAAACATATCCTTTGACAACATTTGAGTTATGCTTCATTCTTGTCATTTTGGATATACACGTTGTTCCTTGCATAACTAACCCATGTAGGAAGATGAACTACACATGATAGGATCGCTCCAAACTTCAACTTAAGAGCATCCACTTCAAGTTCAACTACATGATGGACATCACCACCAAAATCCTAATGTAAGTTCTCACATCTTAGAGAAACTTTACTCAAAGACATGAGCTAAAGCAACTCAACAAGATGTGAATACATTGAAATGCTTAAAGGAAAAATGGCAACCCCATTTTGAGCTTAAACGATGAGTATGACCTATGATCAAGTGCTCTCACTTGACTCCTAAGTCAATATACTCTAACATAGGTGACCTAGTCGCCGACCCATCTAGATGAAGTTCTCTAGTGTTTCTTAAAAAAAACTTCATCTAGATGTTGCTTTTCTGTGTTTATTCTCTTTTCGCTAGTATCGCAGTAAATTCATTGCAAATCTTTGTGAGAATTCCTTTGTCCAGTGAGCTGAGTTGACAAAATGTTCCATTGCATCAAACTCGGTTCCACCGAATTGTTACAACTCGGTGTCACCGATTTTGCTGCTCTAAGGAATTTTCTGTAAAAAATTTCCTGAGATTTTCTGCTCCAGCTCCACTCAATGATTCTTATCCTCTACTTGCATCTAGAGCCACTCAATGGCTAGATGTGTTTCTCAAGGACCAAACCCACTTAATCAATAACCTTGAAGTCCCTTCTTGGAAATTGATGTCAAAGGGGGAGAGAGAAATACATCAAAGCTTATCACTACAAAAGAGATGCACCTTACAAGAGGAGAGAATGTTACATGTTTCTAAGAGGGGAGAAACATGATTAGCTTGTTCTTTGGTTGTTCTAGTTTTCTCACCCTACCTACTCCCAATATCCAATGTCAGATTCAGGGGGAGAGGAAGTTCTTTAAGGGGAGACAACTATTTCTTTTGGGGACATGTCTGCTTCAAAGAAGTACTCACCTAGTGATACTCTACTCTACATGTCATCCCAATCTTGGTCTCTTGTTGATCTTGTGTCTTTTCTTGAAGAAATTATCTTGTGTTTTCTAACCTTGTTTTCTTAAGTGTATTTCTTCAGGTACTTGATCAAGAATTTCAAGGTAAGTATATGCATCACACTCATGTACATGATTGACCTCTTGCTAGTATATATTGTTTGCAAGGAGACAATCATGGACATGTAGACTCCTATATGATATATATATTGCTCTGATGCATATAGCCAAGATACATGTTGCATGTATATCTCCCGTGTGGTATCATCACTTTATATGCACCTCTTCAGGGGGAGTTCAGGGGAGCTCATACATGTTACACGTTTTTCTTCAAAGCTTTCATACAAACTTCTGCTAAATCCTTATTTGAAGCTTTGATGTATGTTGTCATCAATTACCAAAAAGGGGGAGATTGAAAGCACACTTGCTCCCTTGGTGGTTTTGGTCATTCATGCCAATATACATATTGTTGGACTAATGCTTTTATCTAGTGAACTTCAGACAAGTTCAACAACGGCGTGGCAGGGACAAGAGGACGTGGAACCCCTTCAAAATGATAAGGACAAGGATTGGCAAAAGATCAAGACTCTACATTTTTGGTTTAGTGATCCAAGATCACATTGAGTCCATAGGAAAGCCAATACTATTAAAAGGGGATGAGGTGTTGCTTAATGGTCTTTTTGCTCAAGTGCTTAGTGACAATACTCCCAAAACCTCAACCACTCTCTCTACCCAAATATGTCCAAAACCTACATTCCAACTCGGCCCCACCAAAATTTCCTATTCGGACCCACCGAGTTCACCTAGACTTAGCCACTGCCAAAACCCTAACAAATTGGATCCACCGAAATGGATCTCTGTCCCACCGAGATGGCCTTGCCAACTCTCTGTGATCATTTGCACCTACTTCGGTCTCACCAAGTTTTGCAAATCGGTCTCACCGAGAAGGCTTGCCAACTCTCTGTTGCCTTATTGCTTCACTTCGGTCCTACCGAGTTGATGCAATCGGTGCCACCGAGATGAGGTTTGCCCCAGCCATTGCACTTCGGTCCATCTGAGTTGTTCGTATCGGTCCGACCGAGATTCCTAAAGTTCATATCTTTTACACAGTTCGGTGCTACCGAGATTATGGTTTCGGTGCCACCGAGTTGGGTCAAAAGTGTGTAACGGTTGGATTTTGTGTGGAGGCTATATATACCCCTCCACCACCTCCTTCTTAGTAAGGAGAGCCATCAGAACGTGCCTACACTTCCACCATACATTTTCTGAGAGAGAACCACCTACTCATGTGTTGAGATGAAGTTATTCCATTCCTACCATTTGAATCTTGATTTCTAGCCTATCCCAAGTTGCTTTCCACTCAAATCCCTCTTCCACCATAGCCAAATCTATGAGGAGTTGTTTGAGTGCTGGGAAGACTATCATTTGAAGCACAAGAGCAAGGAGTTCATCAACAACACACCGTCTATTACCTTTCGGAGAGTGGTGTCTCCTAGATTGGTTAGGTGTCACTTGGGAGCCTCCAACATGATGTGGAGTTGAACCAAGGAGTTTGTAAGGTCAAGGAGATCGCCTACTTCGTGAAGATCTACCCCAAGTGAGGCTAGTCCTGCATGGACGTAAGCCATGGTGGAATAGACAACGTTGCTTCTTCGTGGACCCTTCGTGGGTGGAGCCCTCCATGGACTCGCGCAGCCGTTACCCTTCGTGGGTTGAAGTCTCCATCAACGTGGACGTACGATAGCACCACCTATCGGAACCACGCCAAAAATCACCGTGTCTTCATTGCGTTTGATCTTCCATACTCCACCCCTTTACATTCCGTAGTTTTGTATGCTTTACTATTTCCGCTGCTCAATTTCTCGATATGCATGTGTAGAAAGTATTGGAGTGATCTTAACTTGTGCCAAAATCTGCCTAAGTTTCAAGAGAAATTAAAAACTGCAACTTTGGTTGGTTAAGTGTCTATTCACCCCCCCTCTAGACCTATCTCCTCGATCCCACAGCACCACCAAGTATTCAGCTACCCAATCTTACCTAGCATATTTACAAGAAAATTAGATATTTGTAGATATGAATAGATAGTAGAAATAAGACAATTATAACAAATATAAAAATGACTTTCAAATGGCATGGAAAATAACAACAAAGAATATGATACAATTTCCTTAAGAGATGTCCCACACTTATAGTTCTATTCATGGTACATTAAGCTATGTACTTGTTATTACATGAAAAATCAAAATTTGTAATGTAGTGGACTATGAAACTTGAAAATGCTTGATAAACAATGAAATAATGCATAGGAAAGTCATGCTTTGTTTATATTCATTCAAGGACAGATAGAAAAGCTTTTCTAGCTCTTCTATCATAAACCATTATTTAATTATCCGTGTTACTTCTGTGCATAACAATTATATATGTTGTCAATTTACCAGCATAGTACTATTATTTATAACCAGAAACAATAATGAAATGAAATGAACCAGTATATATGCATACAAGGTGAAAGCACTAGGAAAAAGGCTTGTGCATGTGTAGCAAACCACATCAGCTTACACGAGAACTAAAAATTTAGTCTATACATGGCTTAAAAATTACTTCATGGTTTTTAAGGTACAGGCCGAATCAGAATACATGAACAGCAGGTGGCCACTCTAGTGTATGCAAGCTTGAACTACTACACGCATATACATGATAGTAAGAAGTCACCTTAGTTTATGCAAGCTAGAATACTTCATGCACACAATTAATTAAGTAGGACGTGGGATCTAGGGGGACTTACATGTATGCCATGCAGTAACAATCACTAAGCTGTTTTGATGGAGGCCAGATTCTTTTGATTTGATGTGAAAGGCACACCTACAGTATGAAAGTTTCTGCATCTGCACCTATAGGCAACAAGTCGTGTATCAAGAAATCAGAGAAAGAGAGTCATAGTGAAATCCAGGACATAAGCGAGAAGGTAAATTGGATTGTTTTTATATCAAATCAAGGCCTAGAAATGTGCAGAGATATTCAGTGGTGTACGTTGTGAAGACCATACTTATTTTTTGTCTACATTTATGAAATGAATAATCTGATCTTGTTAGTTAGTTGTCAAGCATATCTTACAATCAACGTTGTCTGCATCTAGGCATGCTAGTTGTGATATATTTATGACAGCTAAAGGACTGTAACTTCAACCAAAATTTTCAACATAACATGTGTGTTTTCTGCTCTCTACGCTATCCTTCATCCCTTTCAATTTCAGAAATATCAGAGTAAGCGAGAATGGACATACAGTTGTTTGCCAATATTCGGTTCATTCACAGCCATGTTTATAAGGCAACAAAAACAAAGATGTATTTTGTATGCCCACAGTTTAGCCAAGTTTCAGCCATGAGGTGAAAGATCCTCCCTGACAATCAGCTAAGGCCTTGTACAACTTACTACAACCGGATCAGAGAAGTACACGATCTCATTTTAAAGAAGAGATAGATTAGCTTATCTCAGATGACCCAGACGTGCAGCCGAGCAGCGGGCACCTGACCAACGCTTCAGTCTATGCGTATTAGGCTACGGCCAGCGGTAGCAGAACCCTGCGTTGGTTTCCACACCGCTGTCTCGGAGGAAGACGTAGAGGCCAGAGGTTGGCCACACCGCAGGGATCCAGTTTGTGCAAGTAATATGTATGCCAATCAATCAAAGGAACTTGTTATATACACACACAAAAAAATGATATGATTACGTTTCAGTGGTTCGTCATGTCAAGTTCAGATTCAGAATAACCATCAAGATTTTTTAAAATTTGGTGAAGCACATCTGTACATTGAGAACGTAAGATTAATAGCAAATTGGATAGCAGGAAATGAAAACAACAAGTGCAGCTCTAGCACTAACCAATATGGCACCTTGTTGCACTGAAATGTTGTTCTGATGTTTCGAAATACAATTTTCTTTTTTCTCCTGTGTGCAGATCATTTCTTTCAGGGGCGCTCAATTTTGCTCCAAAACCAACGACTAACCTAGACTAAAATGCTCGCCTACTCAGTTTCAGATCGACCCACTTAACCTATGCTATTGTATTCTAGCTCTATCCTTAGGTAGCCACAGACCAAAATCGACTAAGATACTGATTCATGAAAATTATCTTGGGGTTACGGAAGATAAAAGACAAACTGACCTGAAGCTATGAGATTCGTCCAAAGAAGAAGGGGGAAAACAAGAACAGGTGGAGCTAGAGTTTGGGAGTAGGGGTGAGGGCGGGAGATCAGACCTCACGGACGGGGAAGGAGACGGCGATGCCGATGCGGTCGCTGCTGCCTCCAGCGAGCCATCGCAGTAGACTGGCCACCGCACAGCCGCTCCGCTGCGCAAGACCGACGTCAGGGTTGACCTCCATGCTGGATCTGTGAAAAAGGTCTCAAAGATAAGAGATTCGTCTGGATTGGATTTGATTCGGGTCGGTTCTTCACCACAAAAGGTAGTAGCAGAGCTAGTGCGTCCTTACCGACAGAGGGAGGAAGAGTCGAGGGAGCCGATCCAGATCCAATAGAGAGACGGGCAGGGATTTCCTTCACTTCCAGGCATGCTCCGGTTGGTTCTGGCAGAGGAGAAGGAGCAGGACGGCAGCGGTGCAGCGGAGAAGGAGGAGACGGTGACGCGGCGTGGGGAGGGCAGGAAATCGGGAACTAGAGATGGATAAGAGGATGGGGCCGGCGGCGGAGGAGAAAGAGTGAGGAAGGGAGTGTCTCCAGGGTTAGCTTTTATACGGGGAATGGTTTAGGGCTTCAGGCGGGCTGGTGGGGCTGTACCATGACGGTTTTCAAAAACGTCATGCGAAATCCGTCATGTATTAACAAGTTTCTTGTAGTGATATTTGAAGAATATGAATGCATGATGAAAATTGGTGTCTGATGAAATTGTGCATGCATGAGCAGATATATTTAAGGTCAGAGCATGCATATCAAATGTAGCAAAAGAGTCAGATGGCCAACAATTATTAAGTTACAACTCGTCAAAGAGCAAATCCAATAAAGTTCAAGAGTTGCAACTTAAGCAAAAACAGCCCATATATCAACCCGCTTGAAGACTAACTCAGACTTCTCCCCCTTTGTCATCAAATGACCAAAAGGTGAGGAATCTGAGGACTAGCGCCCCTGAAAAAAACATCATGGAGAGGTCGAGGGAGCGCCAGCATTGTTGGGGTCGCGCGGTGTAGAAAGACCAGCCGCAGTGTCTTCAACAGCTTCATGTTCGTCAGTTGAGCGCGATGAAGACTTGAACTTGGCATGAGAGGAGGAACTGGTGTTTTCTTGAACTTCTTCCTTAGCGGTTCAGCCCAGTCAAAGTTCATTTGGAATTTCATGGCAGCAAGTTCATCATCAGATTTGAGGTGCGAGAGTATGGCCCATGATCTGTCAAATATCTCATGAAGATAGTATCGGTTTTTGCGCACTGCGTTATGCGTCACAGTCATGTTGGCTTGAACATCAGCAAATTGATGCTTAACCCAGCGATGATGCTTGTCAACTTTCTGATGTAGACTTATAAGCAACTCATGGTCAGTCATGACACGTGGTGCTTCAGGTGAAGTGGATGGCCTTGAAGCTTTTGTAGCAGTGTCCTGGCTAGCAGATTCATCAGCATTGGAGTTGGATATAGGCTGACGGAATTGTCCATCAAGGGGACGAATTCCTTCATCAATGACGGTCTTGCCCTTGCCAGGTACAGTGGACAGAGTGCTTTGAAGAATTTGAACTTCAGGCAAATAGCTTAGTTGATTTTGACGATCAGCCTTGTAGTGAATGGAAGACCGGGATCTGATGAATCTCATAATCCATGGTGCATACGGCTTCAAATCAAAAGGTGACTGAGCCACAGTGACCAAAGTCCTCAGGAAGAAATCATGAATGTTGATGGGAGTTCCATGAATGATGTGGAACAACAGGTTCTTCATAACTCCCACAACTTCTTCAGTATATGAGTTGTGACCTTTGATCGGACTGAGGGTCTTTGCCAAAATGCGATAGACAGTCTTTGACACATAAAGCAAATCCTTCACTAGGAAGGTTGTCCGGGCAGCATTTCCTTCAGCCATTGGCTTCATCAGCACTTGCATCAAATGGTTGGGCTGCTCAGGTTCTTCATATATTTTCTTTGCTTCTTCTTGGGGTGGATCAACTGGAAGAGCATGAAGTAATTCGTCAATTGGTGCTTTGTAGTGAGTGTCTTCACTCATCCAATCCAGAGCCCAAGTAGCAGTGTCGTCAGCGTTGCCAGAAAAGTGCACAGTTGAATAGAATTGAAGAATGAGCTCTTCATTCCAATCGCAGACGTCAGAGCAGAAGCTTAGTAGACTGGCATCATGAAGAACAGCCAGAACTGGCCGGAAGCAGGGAATTGACTCCATATCCACATGAGGAATATGGCGATGCGGGAATACTTTCTTCTTGTCAAAGAGCAAAGAAGCATAATAGTTCATCTGAGTTCTTGTCCAGAAGGGCAGGCGCTTGATCTTGGGTGAGTCTTATGGAGACTCACCAATGAAGAAATTCTTCTCTTCGAAGAATTTGACATTGTCGAACTGAGGCCGCCTGAGGACTCTACCAATCTTTGGCATTTAAGGAATTCGTTGGAGGTTGTGCTTCTTTGGACGTACGTCAAACACTGGTCGTGGGGACCCAGTTGAGTCATTTGGATCAGTCACGGCGAGAGCTCGAGCAACTTCCTCAGCTGTGGCAGTTGGAACTGTATCAGTGTCAGCTGACGGAATTGAGTCTGCACGTGATGGGGAAGTATTGACGACATCAATGACTGGCTCATCTTGAGCAACTTCATCAGCTGTTGCAGCTGTGACTTCTTCAGGAATGCTTTGGAGCGATGGTTGTCTTTCTTCAGAGCCAGTATGTATTTCTTCAGTGCGCGCGGGCAACTTAGGCTCTAGAGCGAGGGGAGTGGTGAGGGGAGAATTTGGGTGAGTTGCTTCCGAAAATTCGTCATGGATTGGAGGAGTTGTCTCGCCATCAGTGTCCACTTCCTCCTCATGTTCTTCACTCAGCGGAGTTCGCTAAGGACTTTGAGCAGTATCTTGAGGCATTGATACATCAGCATTAACCTCAATCTCTTCATCCATTTGCTCTGTGGTAGCAGCAGAATGGGTATCTTCATCATCATCAGCTTGAGGAATTTGGTATTCCACCCCATAGGGAACCATTGGAAGATTTTCAAGATTACGAGTAGGGGGCGCTGATGAAAGTGGTATAGCATCAATTGGAATGACAATTGAAGACAGTGTTGCCATCTTCAACTTCTTCACAGATTCAGGCGCAGGTGGAGCTGACGCCTTTCTCTCTTTGCTTCTCTCTCAGCAGCCTTGGTCTTCTTCACTTCTGACGCAGAAGTTAGGGTGATGAGCTTCAAAGATGAAGACGTTGTTGGTGCTGCTGCTGAGGAACTGGTTGGAGTATTTTCATCAGGCGTGACTGATGCAGTCACCCTGTCAGGTTCTTCAGGCACGACACTTGCAGTCGCCCTGGGAATTTCTTCAGGCGCAACATTATCAGTTGCCCTTTCACTTTCTTCAGGCACAACTTCGACAGTTGCCCTGGCAGTCTCTTGTGGGGATGAAGGCGCAGTCTCACTGGCCTGTGCAGTTTGCTGGGGTGCTGAAGAACTGGAGGGAGGCGTCAAGCCAAACTTGGCAGCCTCACGCTTGTTGTGGTCTTCAACTACCTGATTGGAGGCAGTGATGAATCTGTCACGCACTCCACAGCAGTGACTGGACTATCGTTCAAACTCGTCAGACAGCTGTTTAATTTCAGTTTGAAGAGTGACAAGCTGCTGAGGAGTTATTGTGAGCATGCTTTTCTTCAACTCCTTCTCTTTTTGCAGTTGTTGTTTCCTTAGCATCTTGGCTTGATCAATCTTGTGCTTTTCATTCATTATGAAGGCCGTCAGCACATGACCGGGACCAGGAGGAAGGTCAAGGTCGTCAAGTGGTGTATCTGGTTTAGTGCACCAGATGTCAATGAAGTCAAGCAGCTTCTTGGGATCCAGCAGCATAGGAACTGAAGAATTCTTGGCAATTGCAGCTTGCTCTTGCTTTCTTCTGAGGAACTCTGCGAGCTCATCTTCATCAGCCAGCCCATGTTCATCAACCTGAGGCACGTCGGCCTTGCTTTTGGGACTTGGCCTAGTTCTACGGCCTGCGGTGACTTTTTGTTTCAGCTTGTGTGTTGAAGAAGAGGGTTGCCCACTAGCTGAGGCACTTGATGCAGCAATTGAGGCTTTTGCAAAGCCCTCGGTGCGCTGGCAAGATGCGAGCACGATCGGCGTAGAAGCTCTAGCTGCTGCCATTGATGAACTTGAAGCAGGAGGAGGCACTGAAGATTTTGAAATCTTAGGTGCTGAAGCCTTTGATGCTGTCGGCTGAGCCACTGAAGACTTTGGGACAGACGCCTTGGGCTTGTTGGCAGGCTTCTTCTACATAGCCTTCTTAGGAACGCTGCCACTGCCACTTGCACCAGCTTCGTTTGAAGCTTTTGCAGCCCTGTTGAATTCTTCAACGGCTATTTTTGCTTGTTTGGCCAGTTTAGCTTGATGCTTGGCCCATTCCTTGGGGAATTCTTCACCCCTTCTGACACTTGAGGGATCAACACGTTGTCCTTCAGCAAGCGGTGGCCTCTTGCAAGGAGGCTTCACAGCAAAATCCTTCATATTTTTTGGAGTGACTTATATGTATGCTCTCCACTCGTATGTACAATATCTCTTGATTTTCTGTGTGCGAGTCTTGCGCTGCTTCTTGGTCTCAGGGCCATGAATATTCTCATTTGGTGTACAGTACCCTGCATACAAGTCGTCAGGAATCTCAAAAGCAGTTTGTTCCTCTTTCCTTTTGCCACCCTTCGGAGGCCTCTTTCCATCAGTCGTTTCCTTCAACTGAGGTTTTTGAACTCGAGAGGACTCTGAAGATGTTTGAAGATTATTCTCAAGTTGTGCTGCAAATGAATTAATTTGATGAAAACCAAGTGATTCATCGGCAGACATTGTACCTGTGAACAGAGTATAGTTGCGGGGAAATGGAAGAGTCACATGCGTTCTCAGAGATTTTTCAAAATAACCAGTTGAGGAAATCGACCCTTATTGTCTTGAAGCAATTCACTAAGTGTTCTTGACCTAGGTTCCAGAGTTGTACAGATTGAAGCAATTGTACAATTGAGGAATCTAGTAGTTAAGCATAACTTAGATGAAAATACACAAGACTGGCCAAAAGGAAGTGCTGAAGAATTGAAAGAGTGGTAAAAACAACACTTGAAGAGTTTTGAGTAGAGTGAAGATCAAAGTGGGGCAGTAAATAAGCGCGTTATTTACCCCAGAGATGAACTCGATGAACTGGACGACGAGGTGATGGAAATCATCAGCTCAGATCTTTCGTGCCCAAACTCGGCGACAAAAGATGTCTACAGCGGCGGCGGAGGTGAAGAAATCCGTGTCCGGCGTGAATACGTCGACGAAGAAGTAGAGGCAGTGAAGCTCTACTTCTCCGGCGGCGATGAGATCCAGTGGCAGCGCTAGGGTTTGAGGACTGAGAGCGATGGGAGCTGGGAGGTGAAGTGAAATAACGTTGACAGGGTCAAGGCTATATATAGTTGCAGTGAAAACTAAGGGGTCCGAAAGTATTGGACGGATAAGCCCCTGACCATTCGCATCTCGGTGACACGCGTGACACATGCATTTTCGCACGTATCCATGCGTGTGAAGCACCGGATGAAGTTATTGTGGCAACCGCCAGAAAAAAAACTTTGAGAATTTTAAAATGTGTTCGCAAGTAGAACGCATATGAAGAATTTGTGAAGACTTTGAACAGTGTCAAGTAGAACGCATATGAAGAATTTGTGAACAGAGTGGGTTGAGCTTAGTCTAGAGGGGAGCGGGTTCGATCACATCCACATAGATGAAGAAATCAAATTGAAAAATTAGCAATATGTGGATGCTATTGAGGACTTGAAAAGCTCGATCAAAAACATAAATATTAAGCAGTGAAGAATAACCTCAAATGATGAATTTGAAAAGTTTGACGAAATTGCAAATGACGAAAAACTCAAATTTGAAGAATGTCATAAAGAGGTGGTGGCGTTACCCACCGTATAAGAACTGTGATGACTTCAAACACCGTGTACAATTATCGTAGGGTTCTGAGAGTCTAGTTCTTCATTAATTTCTTCACACTTAGAGGATTAGTCTTCATTGATTGAAGAAAAACGTTACTTCGTGTGTTGTGCATCAAAGTCATCAAATATGCAGAAGCGTTAGGATGTGTGTCCATTTCAGAGGACATTCGAAGATTCTAGGATGTTTAGCTCGCACCGCAACTTGCAGAACCTCTTTTCATCCAAGGGCTTAGTGAAGATATCAGTAAGCTGGTCTTTAGTCTTCACGTGGTCGATGATGATGTCTCCCTTCAGCACATGATCACGAAGAAAATGGTGACGAATCTGAATATGCTTCGTCTTGGAATGTTGCACAGGGTTGTGGGCGATCATGATAGCACTCTCATTGTCGTAGAAGAGAGGGACTTTCTTCATGTTGATGCCATAGTCCTTGAGGGTTTGCTTCATCCATAGCAACTGTGAGCAGCAGGCACCAGCGGCAATGTATTCAGCCTCAGCTGTGGAAAGTGACACGCTAGTCTGCTTCTTTGAGGACCAACAGACAAGAGATCGTCCGAGGAAATGGCATGTGCCTGATGTAGACTTGCGATCCACACGATCTCCAGCGTAATCAGAATCAGAAAATCCAGCTAGATCAAAAGATGAGCCCTTGAGGTACCATAATCCAAGCGTTGGTGTGTGAGATAAATATCGAAGAATTCATTTCACATCCTGGTGGTGTGATTCCTTTGGTGTCGCTTGAAATCGGGCACACATGCAAACGCTAAGCATAATATCTGGCCTAGATGCACATAGGTAAAGAAGCGAACCAATAATGGAGCGATATACCTTCTGATCGAAATCTTTACCATTTTCGTTAGTGCCGAGTTGACCATTCGTAGGCATTGGAATTTTGAGGCCTTTGCAATCTTGCATGCCGAATTTCTGCAGGCAATCTTTGAGGTATTTCTCTTGAGAAATGAAGATGCCATTTGGTTGTTGAGGAATTTGAAGACCAAGGAAGAATTTCAATTCTCCCATCATAGACATCTGATATTCTTCATGCATCATGTATGCAAATTTTTCACTAAAACGCTTGTTAGTGCAACCAAAGATAATATCATCAACATATATTTGGCATATGAACAGTTCACCATCATAGGATTTTGTGAAAAGAGTAGGGTCAAGTGAACCGGGTTTGAATCCCTTTTTCTTCAGGAATTCCTTCAAAGTATCATACCAAGCCCGTGGGGCTTGCTTGAGGCCATAGAGAGCCTTGTTCAGTCTGAAGACTTTGTCAGGATGCTTTGGATCCTCAAAGCCTGGTGGTTGAGCAACATATACTTCTTCCTCAAGCTTACCATTGAGGAATGCACTTTTCACATCCATTTGATATAAGAGAATATTATGATGGTTAGCATATGCAAGCAATATACGAATAGCTTCAAGCCTAGCAACAGGTGCAAAAGTTTCACCGAAATCAATACCCTCAACCTGTGTGTAGCCTTGTACTACAAGAAGGGCCTTATTTCTTACCACTTGGCCATTTTAGTCTTTCTTGTTGCGGTAGATCCACTTAGTGCCGATGATATAGTGCTTGTGTGGATCAGGACGATTCACAAGCTCCCACACATTGTTGAGCTTGAATTGTTGCAATTCTTCTTGCATGGCTTGAATCCACTCAGGCTGCAGAAATGCGTCATCAACTTTGGTGGGCTCTGTGATAGAGACAAATGCAAAATGCCCACAAAAGTTAGCTAGATGTGAAGCTCTTGAGCGAGTGAGGGGACCAGGTGCATTAATGTTGTCGAGGATCTTCCCAATCTGCACTTCATTCGCCACTCGTGGATGAGCTGGACGAGGGCCTTGTTGAGGTTGAGCATTTTCCTCAGAGTCATTCCCTTCAGTAGTAGCATTCATGACGGGGAATGATCACTTCTTCTTCAGCTATTTCTTCACAGGGTACTATTTCACCAGTGCCCATCAGCTTGATAGATTCCTCAGGAGGCATTTCATCTCGCACAGGAGGCAGGTGCTCTCTTTGCGAGCCGTTAGTTTCATTAAACCGCACATCTACAGTTTCAACAACCTTGTTGTGGTAGGTGTGCGAGTCCTTTCCGTAACCAAGCATAAAACCCTCATGTGCTTTCGGTGCAAATTTGGAATTGTGATGTGAATCTCTAATCCATCATTTAGCACCGAAGACTTTGAAATAACTTACATTGGGCTTCTTGTCAGTGAGGAGCTCATATGAAGTCTTCTTGAGGAATTTGTGAAGATATACCCGATTGATGATGTGACAAGCAGTATCAATTGCTTTAGGCCACCATCGACGAGATGTCTTGTATTCATCAAGCATAGTGCGGGCCATCTCAATGAGTGTCCTATTCTTGCGCTCAGCAATTCCATTCTGCTGAGGAGTATAAGGAGCAGATAGCTCATGAGTGATACCAAGTTCGTCAAGATAGTCATCAAGGCCTGTGTTCTTGAACTCGGTGCCGTTGTCGCTTCTGATATGCTTGATCTTGATGCCATAATTCGTCATGGCACGGTTTGCGAACCGTCTGAAGACACCCTGCACTTCAGTCTTGAAGGTAATGATATGCACCCAGGCAGGGACGGATGCAAGGGGGGACGAGGGGGGGGGGGGGGGGCGAGACCCCCCCAACGATCGCGTCTTCCTGTTAATAGCGACCAGTTGTTCGCCAGATTTTTTTGCTAGCCAACTATCTGCACTTCCTTCGCTCCCCCTGTCTCTGTGTCGTTCGTGCCTCAAGTCAACCCACACGGCAAAATTTGCTAGCAGCCCAAATGCCCAAAACACACACACACACACACACAGGTTGCTAGGCTTCGTTTCCCAATTAGCAGGCTAGCTGCACGCAGCCCATTCCAATAGAGATAAAAGGGGCCAATTAGCAGGCTAGCCACACGCCCACGCGCCCACGCACACACAGGTCGGCCTATCGCTTCGTTTCCCAACCGCCTGCTGCGATCGAGCTTGACGTCTGCCGCCTGCCGCAGTGCCGCTGCCTGCTGTCGGATCTCTGCGCGACTCCGTTCCATCGCCATCAAGTAAAGCGGAGAAGGGACAGCCGCGGGCGATCATCAATCCACGGCCACTTTGGCGGTAGCCGGTAGGGCGACCACATGAATGGGCGGCAACAAAACGAGGATAAAAGGTATACATTCAAGCCCAGTTTAATTAGCCTATAATTTCAAAACCATAGAAGTATAATTATAGAATCTACAATCATTGGGAAGAGGAACTAGTGGCCAAGTTTACCTCTGAAGAAATTATTGGTATTGTGCTCGCAAAGCTGACTTCAAACTAATAGATATGTATTTTCATCATAATTTAAATAGCATGATATCTCAACGCTATAGCAACAGGGCCATCACGCTAAACCTATCGTGTGTAATTTAGCGTCATTTAGCGTTCTATGGCTCCATTTAACGCGATATAGTGTCCATTTGGTGCGAAATATAGGAAACCATAGCCTGCTATTTAAAACTATGAATTTTATTCTTACTGCAGAACAACATATCATACATACTTATACTATTTAGATCTCATGATATTTACGACGGTGTTTGCTCATGTATCCTATGATTTCCATCCTTCCAGTTCTCGCCCCCCCTATCTTTATTTTCTGGCTCCGTCCCTGCACCCAGGTGTAACGAGAATAATCATCAACTATGACAAATCCATAAAGTGATGCTGCATTGGTTAGTGTGGCATAATGAGTAGGACCAAAGAGATCCATATGAAGTAATTCAAAGGGACAAGTAATGGTCATGATTGTCTTCGTGGAGTGCTTGGATCTGGTCATCTTTCCAGTCTCACAAGCACCGCAAAGGTGATCTTTGACAAATTTGACGCCCTCGACGCCAATGATGTGCTTCTTCTTGATGAGTGTGCTCAAATTCCTCATGCCAGCATGTCCAAGTCGTTGAAGCCATAGCTAGCACTCTAAAGCTTTTGGCAGTAGACACGTGGCCGGTTGAGGACCTAGAGAGAAATCTCTAATATACAGATCACCTCTCCTAAAGCCTTTGAAGACATTGGACTTGTCAGATTCCATTAGCACAATGCATCTATATTTCCCAAAGATAACAATCATATCAAGATCACAAAGCATTGAGACAGACATCAGGTTGTATCCTAGGGACTCAAGAAGCATCACCTTTTCCATATGTTGATCCTTCAAGATAGCAACCTTACCTAGACCCAATACCTTGCTTTTTCCTTTGTCAGCGTAGGTGATATGCTTCAGATGAGACGGAGCAAGGGGAGCATCAGTGAGGAGATTCATGTCACCAGTCATGTGATTGGTGCAGCCACTGTCCAGAACCCATTCAGTAGCTTTTGGAGTATCATCATGTAGAAGCATTAGTCTCACTTAGATATTCATATACTTCAGTTGAAGAATATGATGATCAATTTCGTCAGTGAATTTCATCAGTAAGCATATGACTAGCAGCATAGGGATGTGTGAAATGAGAATTCATTTCATCATGATTAGCTTGCATCCCAACAAGCATCATGTCAGGCCTTCAGCAAATACATCAGACATTTATTGTGTCTGAAGACCTGACCCTGCAGAAGAGATTAGTTCTTCTTCTTAACCACCCACATCTGAATGGGTGGCTGAGAAGCAATGTAACGCAAAGCATTGATAGAGAACTTAGGCATTGAAGTATATGCATTTCTCTTCACAGGAGGAGTGTAGTACTCATAAGAATATGCAGAGAAATTCTTAGCAGTTTTGTGCACATAGTGATTACAAGAATAATGCACATATTCATCAGATCGCTGTCTGTTTCCCTGCATGGAAGTGTTAGTACGAGCATGAGTTGGCCTGCGTCCATGTGACGACTTTGGTCCAGGTGAAGAATTTGCCCTAGGATTGTTCCTTTTCTTCGGTGGTGTCATGATGACATTTACCTGAAGATTTTGAAGAACACTTTTGGGCACCCAGATTTTCTTCACTGGGGGACCATTCCTGCAGTTAGTACCAACAAATCTAGCAAATACTTCACCATTCTGATTTTTGAATAGCCTATAGTTGGAGTCAAATGACTCATCAGAAGAATGGGGAGTATCACAGTTGTAGCCAGATAGAGTGGATGGATCAACTGGAGGTCCTTTTGCAGCAACCCATGTGGTCTTGGGATACTGCTCAGGTTTCCAATAAGATCCATCTGCATTCAGCTTTCTCTCAAAAGCAATACCCTCTTCCCTAGGGTTCCTGTTCAGAATCTGCTTCTTGAGCACATCACAAAGAGTTTGGTGCCCTTTGAGGCTTTTGTACATGCCTGTGACGTACAATTCCTTCAGACCTGCATTTTCATCAGTAACACTAGTGGTCTCCTCAGATGAGGGAATTGAAACCACAGAGACATTTGAAGATATAGCAGCAGTTCATGCATTTGAACATTCAGCTGAAGAATTTGCATTATCACGTTCAAGGTATTTTAAGCAAGGAGCAAGAAATTCTTCCTGAGCGGTGCTGATCTGTTGAGCGAGTAGTGAATCGTTGTCTTTCTGAAGATCATCATGAGATGCTCTCAGCTTCTCGAGTTCTTGCTTCCTTTGAAGAAATTCATAGGACAGCTTCTCGTGTGGAGCTGAGAGGGCCACATGACGACTTTCAAGTTCGTCATACTGTGACTTTATGCGTCTGAGATCCTCAGATAAACCTTGAGTGCGATCCATTTCCTCATCTAACAGATCATCACTTTTGTCTAGCAATTTTTTAATCTTTTCCATAGCATTTTGTTGTTCAGCTGCAATTTTAGCAAGTTTCTTATAGCTAGGTTTTGCTTCACATTCAGAGTCATCATCACTTGAGGTATTAAAGTAGGCTTCTCGAGAGGTTAACTTGGCACCTCTTGCCATGAAGCAATAGGTGGGAGCGTAGTCATCAGCACAGTCTTCAGAGTTGGTGGAGTCACCTTTTTCTTCATGATCGAAGATGGACTTGCTAACGAACTCAGTAGCAAGAGCCAAACTTGCAACCCCAGAGTCAGACTCCTCCTCCGATTCCTCAGCTTCCTCAGATTCTTCCTCAGAATCCATTTCCTTCCCAATGAAAGCGCGAGCTCTGCCGGAGGTGCTTTTCTTCTTTGATAAGGACTTTGATGAAGACTTTGACGACTTCTTCTTTTTGTCATCAGAATCGTCATCCTTGCTAGACTTTTTCTTCTTTGAGCCCTTTTTCCAGAGGGGGCAATCAGCAATGTAATGTAATGGCTTCTTGCATTTGTGGCAAGTTCTTTTGTCGTAGTCTCGAGCAGAAGCTTCAGCGTTCTTCGAATCGTACTTTGAAGACTTTCCAAAGCGGTTCCTTTTGGAGAACTTCTGGAACTTCCTCACGAGCATAGCCAGTTCTTTGCCAATTTCCTCAGCATCATCAGTACTGCATTCTGACACTTTTTCTTCTTCTTCAGATGAAGAAATTGCCTTCTCTTTAGCCTTTGCCTTTAGAGCACGAGGTCGTCCATAGCTGGGACCATACATATCCGTCTTCTCAGCTTGCTGAAATTCATGAGTATTGAGCCTCTCAAGAATATCAGCGGGATCAAGTGACTTGTAATCAGGACGCACTTGAATCATCAGGGCAAGGGTGTCAAAGGAGCTGTCAAGAGAGCTCAGCAATTTGCTTAACATTTTCATTGTTAAGCCTCTTGAAGCGATTGAAGAGATTGCGAAGCACATCAACTCGAGAGTCACGTTGAGTGGAAACTCCCTCATTGACCTTGGAGAGCTTATCCCAGATCAGCTTTGATGTTTCCAGTGCACTCACTCTGCCATACTGCCCTTTGTTGAGATGTCCACATATGATATTCTTAGGTTGAGAGTCGAGCTACTTGAATCTCTTCACATCAGCAGCATTGATGCTAGGAGCAACAGTGGGAATGCCGTTTTCAACGACGAACCAGAGATCGTTGTCAATTACCTCAAGATGCATGCGCATCTTGTTCTTCCAGTAAGGATAGTCTGTGCCATCGAAGATGGGGCACACAACAGAAACCTTTATCATACCTGCGGTCGACATAACTAAAACTCCAGGTGGTTAAACCAAAATCACACAGAACAAGGGAGTACCTTGCTCTGATACCAATTGAAAGCGCAGGTTATCTCCCAGAGGGGGGTGAATGGGAGATTTTTAGAAATTCGTCAAACTCTAAAGAATTTGACGAAGATCAGAGTGAAGAAATAGAGACGCGAGGGAAACTAAGTCATCACAGAATCAGAGTACACGCAATCAGGATACGCAAGAGTGAAGAACATGCAATCAAACAGTCATACAAGCATGAAGGATATGAACTAAGGAAACAAAAGATAGCGTGATGAACTTCTTCAGTTCAAATTCGTCAGAGCATAGATCACAGATTCTTTAGCAGTGGAATAATGTAAGGGAGGGTGAGGAATTTGAAACCAGGTTGGCTCGGTGAAGACGCAGCGATTTGGTAGACCAGTTCCAGTTGCTGCATCAACTGTACGTCTGGTTGAGGCGGCTGAGTCGCAACTCAGAGGACACACAGTCCTCACCGTATTCCTCTTGAGCTAAGGTTACTTAGTCCTCGCCCAAACACTCGTGGTAAGTCTTCAAGGTAGACTTCGAAAACCTTCACAGACTTGTTCACCGGCACACCACAATGACTCTTGGTGTAGTCAGAACTTGACGCCTAACCGTCTGGAAGAATGACAGTCTTCAAAGGTAACAGGCCTCAGATCACACAGATCAATCTCTTCAGTGATGCTCAATCACTTTGGCTCTGGGTTTTTCCTCACTTAGGATTCTCTCAAAGTCGTCAGAGGATGGGTTGCTCTCAAATGGCAAGTGTCAAGTTCTCTCGGAGCAGCCAACCAACAAGTGGTTGTGGGGGACGGCTATTTATAGCCAGGGGCAACCCGACATGAATTGTCATATATGCCCTTCTCTGATTCGACCGTTGTCAGGATAAGGATCCACTCGACACCTGGCCCACGGCGCAACAACGGTCGGAATTTGAACTCTCAAATTCGTCGGGGCACTCAATTTCCTCACGGTAGTCAGATCGCAATGGTGAACTCCTAACTCCTCAGCCTGACAATATTCGTCAGCGACCAGATGAACTTCGTCACTGTCGCTAGCAATTGCGTCAGCTGTTCCGGAGATTTCCAAAGGCTTCACTCGAAGCGGCTTGTGTATGTATAGGTTTGAGTAAGTTTGAGCATCACTTTGAAAATGTGAAATATGTTTCACCAAACCCCCTTTAACAGTACAGTTTTTCCTATGACTCAAATAAGAAGAAAAGAAACTACGAAAACAAAAGTATTCAAGCTTCAAAGTCTTCACATCAATTTCTTCAAAGGCCGTACCAATTTCATCACCAAATTCTTCACTTGAAGAAATCCATTTTTAGGGTGTCGTGGGAACGTGCCTGACAGTAGATGGTAGGGGTACGAAAGGAGAGGGCAGAGTCCTAGCTACGGCGAGGGTGTACACACATATGTATGAGTTCAGGACTCACTCGGAAGTGATAACAGCCCTACGTCTCAGGTGCTCCGGGGAGCTTACTCTGTCGAGTGATACGTGTGTTGTGTTTACAAAAGATTTCCAACCCTTCTGCCAGTGGGGAGGGGTGGCTTATATAGAGTGCGCTGCCCCTCATAAACGTCTGGCATTTAGGGGTTTGATTGTAGGTAATAAAGGGGGGGACGTTACTGGTAACGTATACAATAAATGCCAGTTAAGGCGGCGAGCGTAACGCCTGCCCGTTGGCCTCCCTGGGGAGACTCTTGGTCTTCTGCGGTCGAGTGATTGGCGGCCCCTCCGAGTGAGAACTGACCGTCGAGTGGAGGGGGGGGGTCTTCCGAGTGACTCATACGCCATGGCTAGTTCAGTCGGAATCTCTCTCGTAGTCTCGTAGTCCTCCGATGTGGTGTCCTTAGGTGGGGTATGTAGGACGGGCCTAGCACCCTACCCTAAGTACATATCCTCGTCATTAGCCCCCGAATGGATCAGGGCTCGAGTGGAGAAGGTGCAGTGCAGGTTCTGTCGAACTCGGCGTTCTGAATGAGCTTCGAGATCTTTCCGATACTTGTGACGACTGGGCCTTCCAACGTCTGCCTTGATCTATTCAGCTTGTCATTTCTTCCGAGTGAATTTAGATGCAGGTTCGAGTCTGAATGGTCAACAGGATCTTCAGATGTGACAGGACGCTCTGTCCGGCCCGGATTTCGCGGGATTCGAAATTTTGGGGAACGCGCGCCGAGCAGCGATGACGCAACCGACGGGGAAGCGGCTCCTCGATCCTCGCGCCACCTTTATCGCCACATATTGCGGCTCCTCCGTTAGTGGAATACACAGGGATTTGGCGAGCCCACGAGTCAGTGACTCGGGTCGACGGACATAAAAAACGAGAGGGGAGGGGAATTTGCGACAGTGCGCTCATTTTCCCCTCGTCTCCTCCGCTTCTTCTGCTCCGCCGCCGCGCTGCATAGATCGAATCCGCTCGCCGCTGCGACAATGGCGCCCAAGAAGACGACGAAGGGGAAGAAGCCCTCGAGCGCCCGGGCCGCAGCGCCACCCGGATGGATGCAGGGCGATTTCCTGCCGTCAACCGTGACGGCGTTGGACGTGGAGAAGCTCGTCGCTCACGGCCTGGTTGCGGCCGGGTCGTGGAGGTTGCCGGGGACGGAAGCGGAGCCGGAGCCGCGCGAGGGCGAGCGGGTCCTCCTGACCACCCATTTGGAGACAGGTTTTGCTCTGCCCCCGCATCCCTTCTTCCGCGGTTTTCTGAATTACTTCAGGGCTCAGTTGCATCATTTTCCTCCCAACGCAATTGCGTATCTCGCTGCGTTCGTGAGGATGTGTGAGTGTTTCTTGGGTTGTCCTGCCCACTGGGGTCTGTTCAAGCACATCTTTACCATCCGTTCTCAGTCGGTAAAGAAGGCCCACGCTAGTGATAATAGGACCAACGTCATCCAGCTATGCGGGGGTTTGGGTCTTCAGAAGAGGACGGGGAGTGCATTCCCAGCGCTCACCCTTCCGGAGTCGGTGCGGGGCTGGCAGTCGACCTAGTTCTACTGCCACGACGTGGCGTCCCCAAACATGTCGACCGGCCTTCCTCCCTTCACGCAGGATCGACCCACTGCGCCCCCATCTCTGACCGTGGCCGAGGAAGAGAAGGCCAATGTGGGGATCTTGATGAACAGTGTTGTGAATCTGATTCGTGATGGAGTGACCGGCTTGGATCTGTTGGAGGTGTTCCTGGGTCGACGGATCCAGCCGCTCCAGGCGCGGGACCATCCGATGTGGCCTTACTCAGGAGTCCACGATACCACTCGTACCCACCCGGAAGATGTCTCAGAGGAAACAATCACGCTATGGCTGCGCGGCATCACTGGTGCGCGAGACAACCCCCGGGGTTCCAAAAGAGTATCGCCTTTCTCAGCTGCGAACCCGCCGAATGTGGTGAGTCATGTCATTGTCGATTGCTTTTGTATCTTGTCGAGTGAATATGTCTTCAGCTGACTGACTTGAATCTTTGCAGGAGCTCACGAACATGTATTCACCTGTGCCGAATGGCGGTCAGAACCTTGAAGGAGCGGGGAGCGAGAGCGACAGCGACAGCATCAGCTACGCCGAGGACAGCGAAGGCAACGGTGACGACTCGTCGGGGAGCGATGAAGTTGAAGTCGTGTCTCCTCCGCGTACTGAAGGGCGTTCCAAGCAGCGTCACGACCCAACACTCGACCGGGGTCGGGCCGGGGGGTCGACCACCAGGAGCTCCAAGCACAGTCGGACGTCGACGCCAGAGCCGATTGAAAAGGTTGCCCAGCAGCCCAAGGTCACCACCACCAAGCCCCGGAAGGCTCTCCCCAGAATTAAGGTTGACGTGCCGATTGCTTCAACGTAAGTATCCTTGCTCTTCGCTTAACTTGTTGTTGAACTTCATATTTTTGCTGACCGAGTGGATCTTGATCGTCAGGGCCGCTACCTCGGTGACATCGCCGGGGCGAGGAGAGGAAAGCACGGAGAAGGACACGCCAGACGCAGCTACTTCTCGCAAAGGTATGGCATATTGCCATTTGACATTCTTCTCAAACCATTCGACAGTCATGTGATATGTCGACTGGTGACATGCAGAGCCAATGGATACCGACCCCGCAGCCCCGTCTCCGACTAAACCGATTACAGCACCAACCCAGATGGCTGTGGAGCTCGCCAGTCCGCCACAAGCGCCTGTCTCCCAAGCGCCAGCCTCGCAAGCGCCAGTCCTTCCGACTACATCGCCGCTCCCTTCACAGACCATCTTCTCTCTGCACCGTGTTCCAGAAGATCAGACTGGAGCTGCTAAGGAGGCGATGATGCAGGCCGAACATATGATGCGGCGTACGAAGGAGGCGTACGAGGCCAGCAAGCTGGCTTACGACGCTAGCTCAGCGCTTCGGGCGAACGTCCAAGTAAGTGCACTTGTAAGTGCGCTTTTTGATTGTGTCGCTTTCTGTCTACCATGACTTGACTTCTGCACCCGCTGGGAGTTTTCTGTCTGTCGACTGGTAATCGCTTGTCACGCACTCGGCTAGGGCTGACCTGGTCGAGTGGACAATCTTTTTTTTTGTTCGGCCGTCACTCGGATCGGGCGGACCGTTCCGAGTGGATACCGTGCCAGTGGGGGCACGCTGAGTACACCCACTGGGTGTAGTCCCCGAGACTGCCGTCGACTGCGGGCAGTCGGCGGGAGTCTTAGAACTTTTGCCTTGTTTTTTTTTTATGTTTGGCCGTCACTCGGATCGGGCGGACCGTTCCGAGTGGATACCGTTCCAGTGGGGGCACGCTGAGTGCACCCACTGGGTGTAGTCCCCGAGACTGCCGTCGACTGCGGGCAGTCGGCGGGAGTCTTAGAACTTGGACTCGAAGCCCATATTTCTGTCCACTGAATTGTTTTTGTCGTTGATCTCAGAAGGCCTGCGAGCTCGGTACTCGATACGCTGACTTGGAGAAGGAGAAGACTCAGCTTCAGCTCGACTTGGAACTGGCGAGGAGAGACCTGGAGCGTGCGCAAGCTGATCTGAAGGCTTCAGGAGGTAAACTTTGTTGATTGAGTACTTCATTATTTGTTTCTTCTATCTTTGAACCGAGTGACTCCACTCGAGCAGACGTGCGTGCTGAAAACCGTCGACTCTGAGCGCGACTCAACAATGCTATTTCTTTAGATATCATGAAGAAGGCGCTGGAGGACAAAGACAGATCACTCGCCGATGCTCAGAAGACGGCGAGGGAGAAGACTGAAGCTGCCGAGAAGAAGCTCGCCGCGGCCAGCAAGCTTGAGGAAGAGAACACGAAGCTGAAGCAGGAGCGAGCCGACTGGAGCAAAAGGCTTGACCATGCAACCAAGAGAGCAAAGGGCTTGGAGACATATCTGGGGGATTACGCCCAGAAGATGTATGTTTTGCTTGAAGGTAATTTTCTCCAGTCGAGTGAATTCCGTTAATCCCAACTTCATCCAGTCGAGTGAATTCCGTTGATTTTCAGGGAACAGTATCATGACTAATTCTTTCCATCTTCTTCATGTAGAATTCTGCAAGGACTTCGAGAAGGAGACCGAGGCGGTCGAGCCCAATCTGGACCCTTCCAAGTCACCAGTCGGAGATGCTGTGGCTATGAACATGTTCCGGCTTGAAGCTCGAGTCGCAGGCGTCCGGGAGTACGTCGCTCGACTGCGAGGTGCAATGGAGAAGGTCGACAAGGAGCTGTGGCCGGAAGACTCACTTCAGGCTGACCTTGAGTCAATGATGACTCGGCTTGACGAGCTCCCAGGTCGAGTGCAGGCATGGAAGAAATCTGCTGCACGCTGCGGAGCTGACATAGCGCTCTCACTCGTCAGGGTCCATTGCAAGGAGGTCAAGGAGGACAAACTGAAAGCACTTCAGGTGGCCAACACAAAGAAGCTCCAGTTCCAGGACTCCATGGAGACCTTCATCGAAGCGGCCACTCGGATCGCTGACGGGATCGACCTGGACACCTTCGTCGAGCCTGCAAGTCCCACTGGAGCTTGAAAAAACTTTGCTGGTGATCAAAAACTTTAATTTTCCTCGGTATGCCGAGTGGTGGTGTATCGTTAAAACTTCTTTCGGGTCTTGGGCCCGAGTACTTTCGTCATTTGCATGGGCAACTTTTATCCATGCTGAATACTCTGGATTTATCTGAATTTGCTTTTCAGTCCTTTGCTTGATTTCCTCTCGAGTAGATCAGGTCTTGTCGAGTGGTTTCTGGTCCAGTGGGGGCACGCGGAGTGCACCCACTGGGTGTAGTCCCCGAGACCGCTGTCGAGTGGCGGCGACATCGGCAGGGGTCTTAAATTTGTTTGATTTATTTCGGACTTAGGCGAGGACTGACTCGCAGCTAAGCCCCCCGAGTGAGAGGACCGCTCGTCATTCGGGAGTGAGTATCAGAACTTAGGCGAAGGCTGGTTCGCAGATAGCCTCCGAGTGAGAGGATTGCTCGTCACTCGGAGTAGTTTATAACTTAGGTGATGCGGAATCACGGCTAAGCCCCCGAGTGTGAGGACCGCTCATCACTCGGAGTAGCGTTTTAACTTGGGCGAAGCGGATTCGCAACCAAGCCTCCGAGTGAGAGGATCACTCATCACTCGGAGTAGCGTTTTAACTTGGGCGAAGCAGATTCGCAGCCAAGCCCCCGAGTGAGAGGATCGCTCGACACTCGTAGTAACGTTTTAACTTGGGCGAAGCGGATTCGCAGCCAAGCCCCCGAGTGAGAGGATCGCTCGTCACTCGGAGTACGATTTAACTCGGGCGAAGCGGATTCGCAGCCAAGCCCCCGAGTGAGAGGATCGCTCGTCACTCGGAGTAGCGTTTTAAGTTGGGCGAAGCGGATTCGCAGCCAAGCCCCCGAGTGTGAGGATCGCTCATCACTCGGAGTAACGTTTTAACTTGGGCGAAGCGGATTCGCAGCCAAGCCCCCGAGTGAGAGGATCGCTCGTCACTCGGAGTACGATTTAACTCGGGCGAAGCGGATTCGCAGCCAAGCCCCCGAGTGAGAGGATCGCTCGTCACTCAGAGTAGCGTTTTAACTTGGGCGAAGCGGATTCGCAGCCAAGCCCCCGAGTGAGAGGATTGCTCGTCACTCGGAGTAACGTTTTAACTTGGGCGAAGCGGATTCGCAGCCAAGCCCCCGAGTGAGAGGATCGCTCTTCACTCGGAGTACGATTTAACTTGGGCGAAGCAGATTCGCAGCCAAGCCCCCGAGTGAGAGGATCGCTCGTCACTCGGAGTAGGGTTTTAACTTGGGCGAAGCGGATTCGCAGCCAAGCCCCCGAGTGAGAGGATTGCTCGTCACTCGGAGTAGCGTTTTAACTTGGGCGAAGCGGATTCGCAGCCAAGCCCCCGAGTGAGAGGATCGCTCGTCATTCGGAGTACGTTTTAACTTGGGCGAAGCGGATTCGCAGCCAAGCCCCCGAGTGAGAGAATCGCTCGTCACTCGGAGTATGTTTATAACTTAGGCGATACGGAACCGCAGCTAAGCTCTCGAGTGAATGCGATGCTATTCACCCGACGAGGTTCTGAACTTAGGCGACACGGAGTCGCAGCTAAGCCCCCGAGTGTGAGGATCGCCCATCACTCGGGGTAGATTTAAACTTAGGCGATGCGGAACCGCGGCTAAGCTTTCGAGTGATGCTATTCACTCGACGAGGTTCTGAACTTAGGCGACACGGAGTCGCCGCTAAGCCCCCGAGTGTGAGGATCGCCCATCACTCGGAGTAGATTTAAACTTAGGCGATGCGGAATCGCGGCTAAGCTTTCGAGTGAATGCAATGCTATTCACTCGACGAGGTTCTGAACTTAGGCGACACGGAGTCGCAGCTAAGCCCCCGAGTGAGAGGATCGCCCATCACTCGGAGTAGATTTAAACTTAGGCGATGCGGAATCGCGGCTAAGCCCCCCGAGTGGAAAATCGCTCGCACTCGGAGTATTCTTGAACTCAGAATTGTGCGATCGGAATCGACAAAAGACTGCAGGAGTCGTATCCTTGATAATCAAAACAGTTTACTCTTATTACATCAGACAGATCAAGCTTCAGGTATAGAACCGACGAAGCAGATCCGCGTTCCAGGCCCGTGGCTTGTCAGCGTTCTTCTAGAGATTGAAGAGGTGGTAGGCTCCATTGTTCAGCACCTTGGTGACGACGAAAGGGCCTTCCCACGCGGGGGCTAGCTGGTGAGGCCACTGCTGATCCACTCAGAGCACGAGGTCACCTTCGTGGAAGGTCCGACTCCTGACGTGCCTTTCATGAAGGCGACGCAGATCTTGCTGGTATACAGTCGACCGGATCAAAGCCATTTCCCGCTCTTCTTCAAGGAGATCCACAGCATCCTGTCGTGCTTGCTTAGCTTCAACCTCCGAGTAAAGGTCCACCCGAGGAGGATTGTGAAGAACATCACTCGGCAGGACAGCTTCAGCCCCATACACCATGAAGAAAGGAGTGCGATCAGTTGACCGATTTGGAGTTGTCCTCAAGCCCCACAGAACAGACGGTAATTCTGTAACCCAAGCTCCAGCTGCGTGATCGAGTTCGCGCATGAGTCGAGGCTTCAACCCTTCAAGGATAAGGCCATTTGCATGCTCGGCCTGACCGTTTGACTGGGGGTGCGCAACGGATGCGTAATCCACCCGAGTGCCTTGAGAGGAGCAAAAGGCTCTGAACTCTTCCGAATCAAAATTAGAACCATTGTCCGTAATGATACTATGGGGAACTCCGTATCTGAATATTATTTCCTCATGAATTTGATGGCTGTGCGAGAATTCAGCTTCCTGATAGGCTTGGCCTCAATCCATTTAGTGAACTTGTCGACTGCTACCAGAAGGTGCGTGAAACCACTCTGGCCCGTGCGGAGAGGTCCGATCATATCCAATCCCCATACAGCGAACGGCCTGACGAGTGGGATGGTCTTCAAGGCAGACGCAGGCTTATGCGACAAGTTTGCATAGAATTGGCATCCTTCACAGTGCTGCACAATATCCTTAGCCATCTCATTGGCGCGCGGCCAGAAGAAACCAGCTCGGTAGGCCTTGGCAACAATCGTCCGAGAGGACGCATGATGGCCGCAAGTTCCCGAGTGAATTTCCTCCAGAATCAGTCGACCTTCTTCAGGAGAAATGCATCGCTGAGCCACGCCGGTTACGCTCTCTCTGTAGAGCTGCCCATTCATAACAGTGAAAGCTTTGGATCTGCGAACAATCTGTCGAGCTTCAACTTCGTCTTCTGGAAGTTCTCGTCTGAGGATGTACGCGATGTAGGGCACCGTCCAATCGGGAGTTATAACCAGAATCTCACTGACCAGATCTATGACTGCTGGGACATCAACTTCAGTCGGATTGGAGGCGCTTATAGGCTGCGGGGGCTCCTCGGTGAAGGGGTCCTCTTGTACCGAAGGAAAGTGCAAATGCTCCAGGAACACATTGCTAGGCACAGGCTTCCAAGTGGAACCGATTTTTGCCAGTTCGTCAGCTGCCTGATTCTTCACTCGGGGAACGTGATGGAGTTCCAAACCCTCAAACTTCTTCTCAAGCTTTCTTACTGCATTGCAATATCCGGTCATGGCGGGGTTTCTGACATCCCACTCCTTCATCACTTGATTGACCACCAAATCTGAGTCACCGTATACCATCAGGCGACGGACGCCGAGCGAGATGGCCATACGCAACCCGTAAAGGAGTGCTTCGTACTCAGCTTCATTATTGGAGGAATCAAAGTGAATCTGGAGGACACAGCTGAGTTTATCGCCCTTGGGAGACACCAATACCACACCAGCACCAGAACCGTTCAGCATCTTCGAGCCGTCAAAGAACATGGTCCAGTGTTCCGAGTGGATCTGGACTGGCTGCTGCTGTTCTATCCACTCGGCCATGAAGTCAGCAAGTGCTTGAGATTTAATGGTTTTCTTCGCTTCAAACTTGATATCAAAATAAAGAAGTTGAATGGCCCATTTGGCCACTCGACCAGTCGCGTCTCGATTGTTGAGGATTTCATTCAAAGGCACAGCACTGACGACTGAGACTAAGTGATCTTGAAAATAGTGCTCCACTTTCTTCGCTGATAGATATATACCATAGACAAGCTTCTGGTAGTGTGGGTACCTTTGCTTAGAAGGAGTCAACACTTCAGAGATGTAATAAACAGGGCGCTGGACTTTGTAGGCCTTGCCCTCTTCTTCTCGCTTGACAGTAAGAACTGTACTGACGACCTGATTGGTGGCTGCAATGTACAGGAGCAGGGGTTCTTTGCTGTGTGGAGCGGCAAGCACCGGCTGGGTGGAGAGCAGGGCTTTGAGCTGGACAAATGCTGCTTCTGCCTCTGAATTCCACTCGAACGTATCGGATTTCTTCATCAGTCGGTACAAAGGGAGTGCCTTCTCTCCGAGACGAGAAATGAATCTGCTCAGCGCTGCCAGGCAACCAGTAAGCTTCTGGACATCGTGAATACGCTCGGGCGTTTCATTCGGACGATGGCACCGATCTTCTCGGGGTTGATGTCGATTCCTCGTTCGGAAACGAGATAACCGAGTAACTTTCCACCCGGAACTCCAAAAGTACACTTGGTTGGATTCAGGTTGAGGTCATATCTTCTTAAGTTGGCGAATGTTTCCGCCAAGTCAGTCAGCAGGTCGGAACCTTTGCGAGACTTGACTACGATATCATCCATGTAGGCCTCGACATTCCGACTAATCTGGTCGAGGAGACACTTCTGAATCATGCGCATGAAAGTAGCGCCAGCATTCTTCAGACCAAAAGGCATGGTGATGTAACAGAAACACCCGAAAGGGGTGATGAAGGCCGTTTTTATTTCATCTGGACCAAACAGACGGATCTGATGGTAGCCAGAGTATGCATCGAGAAAAGACAAACGCTCGTACCCCGCAGTCGAGTCCACAATCTGGTCGATGCGGGGGAGCGGGAAATGATCTTTCGGGCAGGCTCGATTGATATGCTTGAAGTCTATACACATTCGGAGCGACTTGTCCTTCTTGGGGACCATGACGACATTCGCAAGCCACTCGGAGTGGTAGACCTCGCGAATGAACTTGGCCTCCAAGAGTCAAGCCACCTCCTCGCCGATTGCCTTCCGCTTCTCTGTTGCCGACCGGCACAAGTGTTCTTTTACAGGCTTGGCCTTCGGATCAACTCTCAGACGGTGCTCAGCCAGTCCCCTGGGTACACCAGGCATGTCAGCGGGCTTCCATGCAAAGATGTCCCAGTTCTCACGGAGGAACTGGATGAGCTCGGCTTCCTATTTGCTGTCGAGTGTGATTGAGATGTTGGTCGGAGCAGCAGTAGGATCTGTCGGGTGAATGTGCACTTGCTTCAAGTCTCCTGCCGACTGAAAAGCTGACTCGGTGGTGGGCTTCTTGGAACGCAACAGATCAGCGGGATCAGCAGTCTTCTTGTACTCTTCTAACTCGACTATAGCCATCTGCATGTCGGCGATCTTGGAGCCCTGTTGGAGGCACTCCTCAGCCCTCTGTCGATTGCCTGTGACTGTGATCACACCTTTGGGCCCGGGCATCTTCAGCTTGAGATACACGTAACACGGGCGGGCCATGAAACGTGCATACGCTGGACGGCCAAGGATGGCATGATATGCACACTTGAAGTCTACAACCTCAAATGTCAGCTTCTCTTTGCGAAAGTTCTTGTCAGTGCCGAACACCACATCTAGCGCAATCTGTACGAGTGACTTGGCCTTCTTCCCAGGGATGACCCCGTGGAATTGCATATTGCTTTCGCTGAGCCTGGACATCGGAATGCCCATCCCTTTGAGGGTATCAGCGTACAGAATATTCAGGCCACTTCCTCCATCCATGAGAACTTTGCGGAGCCGAGTGCCTCCTACCACCGGATCCACCACCAGCGCCTGTCAACCTGGGGTAGGGACATGAGCGGGATGGTCCGACTGATCGAAGGTGATAGCTGTCTGGTACCACTTGAGGTACTCGGGGGTAGCTGGAGCAGCCATGTTGACCTCCCTGTTGATGACCTTCAATCGACTCTTGCTTTCTACATCGGCAAAAATCACCAATGTGGCATTGATCTCAGGAAAGTCTTCTTTATCTTCGTCCTCTTCTTTCTCAGGATCTTTGTCACTCGACTGCTCTCCCTTGAACCCTTGGATCAGCAATCGGCACTGTCGAGTGGTATGCTTTGACAGGATCAAGTTGCCTTCTTCATCCTTCCGTGAGTGAATGGGACATGGCATATCCAGGACATCTGTCGACTGGTTCTTGGACTTCTTCTGAACAAACTGCCCCTTTGGCTTCACTTTCCCTTTCGCCGCCAGAGCGGCTACTTCTGCCTGGACAGAGCCGTCAGCTTTACGCTTTTGCTTCCGACTGGAATTTCCGCCGCCGGGATTACTGTCGACTGCTTTACCCTTGCCACTGCGGAGGCGATCCTCCTCCTCGCCGTTGGCGTATCGGGTGGCAATCTCCATCATCTTGCTCAGGGACATATCTCCTGTCCGACCAAACTTCAAATAGAGCTCTCTGTATCTGACTCCGGCCTTGAAGGCGCAAACAGCCTGGTGCTCGGAAACACCTTCCACCGTGTGATGAAGAGTGGTCCACCGCTGAATGTAATCCCTCAAGGTCTCATTCGGCTTCTGGACACAGTGCTGCAACTCGAGCAAACCGGCAGGGCGCTTGCAGGTGCCTTCGAAGGTCTTGACAAACACTCGGGCAAGATCCTCCCAGCAATAGATGCTAGAAGGAGCCAACTGATTAAGCCACGCCCGGGCCGGACCATCCAACATCAGGGGCAGATGCTTCATAGCCACGTTGTCGTTGCCTCCGCCGATCTGAACAGCCACTCGGTAATCGTCTAGCCATGTTTCCGGCTTCGACTCGCCAGTGAATTTGCTAATCCCAGCCGCCAACCTGAAGTTGGGGGGGTTCTCAGCAGATCGGATGGCTCTGCTGAAACACTCTGGACCAGAAACAGCTGTACCACTGCCACTCGGAAAATCTCTGTCATAGCCACCTCTGTTGTATCTGCCTCTGTCTACCCGGTTCTGAACGAGAACGGATCTCGCGTCAAACCCAGGGTCCCGCTCATCACCGTACGGGCGCCTGTCATCATAGTGCCGGGGCACGTATGGACCACTCCGCGGAGGAGTAGGCACTCGACGGTGGTCATCACGGTGATGCCGAGGAGCAAACTGATCGCGCCTCTGATCTCTGTACTGATCGTTGCGGTAATCTCTGCCTCTGCGACGCTGAGGTGACCCTGGACTGTGGGCCGATTGGACTGTGTCTGCTCTAACTGATTTGCTGTGAATCCTGTTGCGCGACTGAGAGACAGCGGAGTTCTGCTGTCGAGCCGCCCCAAGCAGGGTTCGGATCTGCTCGAGTCCTCTGCCGGCCTCTGAATCGGACGGCTGTATAGAATCTGCAATCCTAGCAGCCGCTGCAACATTCTGGATCGGAGTACGGTATACCTGACGATTATCGTCGACTGGAGGGAACAACTGACGCTCGCGGCGCTGTCGAGTGCGCTCGTCGAGTGACCTCTGCATCTCCTCGAGGCGCGTGCGCTCTGCCAAGGTGGCGAGACGCGCAGCCTCTAGAGCCTGGGCTTCTGCAGTCGCGCCGACGATGGGGGTTTGGAGGACCTCCTCATCCCTGCGCTGCTGATCATTCGACGGGCCGCCACGCTCGCGGCCGCCACGGCCATAGCCGGGTGGGCTCTGATGAGAACCCGCCATGAAAACTTCTGCTGCAGGATCGCAGCTCTCGCACTCGGAAGGGAGCTCGGATGAATCTGATGCCGAATCGAACGCGCCGTGAAGTGGCTCGGCGGGCTCGATAGCCGCGATCTGCGGAGTCGACGCCTGGCACGCCGCCGCGTGCCTCACCCATCGCTGGAGCCGCGAACGACCGGATCGCTTGCGGCGACGAACAGCGGGGAGAGTGGACGACGCTGGAGCCGACATGTACGGGGTCGACGGCTGACGAAGGAGAACGCCGCATGAACTCGCGCTGAAGTGCGTCGCCCCGCGGACGGGGAGAGCCTCAACGTCGAGAGGGGCTTCCTGGAGCCATGCGGAGTCGTCAGCGATGAAGGTGAACGCACCAAGACGGATCTCGCAGCCCAGGATCAAACCGCCGTCGGGAGACATGGTGAAGATGAAAAACTGCAACCTCGCCGGAAGTCGCTTAGACGCCTGCCCCACGGTGGGCGCCAACTATCGTGGGAACGTGCCTGACAGTAGATGGTAGGGGTACGAAAGGAGAGGGCAGAGTCCTAGCTACGGCGAGGGTGTACACACAGATGTATGAGTTCAGGCCTCACTCGGAAGTGATAACAGCCCTACGTCTCAGGTGCTCCGGGGAGCTTACTCTGTCGAGTGATACGTGTGTTGTGTTTACAAAGGATTTCCAACCCTTCTGCCAGTGGGGAGGGGTGGCTTATATAGAGTGCGCTGCCCCTCATAAACGTCCGGCATTTAGGGGTTTGATTGTAGGTAATAAAGGGGGGGACGTTACTGGTAACGTATACAATAAATGCCAGTTAAGGCGGCGAGCGTAACGCCTGCCCGTTGGCCTCCCTGGGGAGACTCTTGGTCTTCTGCGGTCGAGTGATTGGCGGCCCCTCCGAGTGAGAACTGACCGTCGAGTGGAGGGGGGGTCTTCCGAGTGACTCATACGCCATGGCTAGTTCAGTTGGAATCTCTCTCGTAGTCTCGTAGTCCTCCAATGTGGTGTCCTTAGGTGGGGTATGTAGGACGGGCCTAGCACCTTACCCTAAGTACATATCCTCGTCATAGGGGTCGTCTTCCATGTGTTAAACCAAATCTTCAGGGACTCTGTTTCCTGTGTATACTCACGAGCACATTAGTTCCTCGACCTATTTGTCTTCAATACTCCAAAACCACTAAGGGGGCACTTGATGCACTTACACCTTCGAGGCGAGAAGAGTTTTCTCTGTCGACAGCACATGGTCGTGCAGTCTCCTAAGATCCCCTGATATGCCCTCTAGGGGTTTCGGCGCTAGGATCGGCTCGCCCGCGACATGGAACCTCGCCGCACCTTTGACCGGTACACGGTCTGCAAAATCGATCGGCGGAGCCGACTGGCTGCTAGAAGCTTTGGCGGCAGCAGAGCCTCTCTTCGGCGGTCTCTTCCTCTCCCTCTTCTTGGGTTGAGCTAGTGAGCCTTCCAGGCCCTGTGTGACCCCCGCGAGCAATGTGTTCGGGCTAAGCATTGCACGCCCCTCGGCTACTTGATCGTGGGTTGAGGCGGCATCTGGAGGCGTCTCCTGTGAGGATTGCATGAAAAGAGACTTCTTGCAATCAACCCTAGGACGTTCCTGCTCCAACACATCATCCACATGCTCATAGCCCGAGTCATATTGCTGACTCATCATTTGTCCGTCGTCATAGGCGCCGGTATTAAGGAACCAGAGAGGGTCCTCCTCCTCCATCTCATCATCCATTCCTTGTTCCACAGGGGCGACTACATCATCCACTATTAGACCCCCTTCCTCGCGTCATCCGCCACTCTCACCCGGCACGAGAGGCGCTGGTAACTGCGTAGGTGGGGTGGTGGTGTTCATACCTTGCTGATGTGTGGTCATTGGTGTGCTCTCGGCCGCCTCCAGACGAAGAAGATTCTTCGGCCACAGCAGCATCCAACCCTTGCACTCTCCAAGCCGCATCGGGGTCTCGTCCTCCTCCCCCTGAGTCATACTGGAGGAGGCAAATCCTTGGGGCCCGCTTTCACACTCGACAAGGTAACCCTGAAGTTGCCAACGGGGATCGGCTGGCCGTGGAACGTGAGTTCCAAGGGCTTCGTTATCACTGCCTTTCCCATGTCCACTTTCTGGCCGTTGATCATGTAGAGTACGGTGCACGGGATTTCCTCGGCCTGCGAAGATATGTATGCAGCATAAGACATCCGAAAGGCAACGAAAACGGAAGATTATAGATATATGTTGGTGCGACGTGTAATTACCGTGAGGGCGTCGAGGTCAGCCAAAGACGAAGGCCCGCCTAGCACGCCAGAGACAGAGGACGGGCTGCTATGAGCGGGTGCGGGAGCAGGTGCGGTTGCGAGAGCAGGTGATGGTGCGATGTTCACCGGGTTGCTCCCGACGAAGCTGGGCATGGGAAAATCCTGTGCCGTCTTGTCTGGATTTTGCTTCGTCCAGTTTATGACAACCGGAATCAAGTTAGTAGCGAAATAATTTCTGCAGGCAGCTAAAGCTGCATCGACTGCCTGCTGGACCAACTCATTTCTGGCCTTAGCTGCTTTTTTCTCGGCCTCAGCTGCACTTTTCTCGACCGCAAGCTTCACCTTCTCGTCGATGTTCACCTGACTGAACTTCTTTTTCTACTTTTTGGCCTCCGGGCCCTCGTCGTAGTAGTACTTCCACGTGGCGCCGTCTCCGACGCCGTGCACACGTCCATATTGCGGCCGCTGGTCCAAAGGGAGTCCCTTCAGTTGGTTCAAGGCCCGGTTTAGAGGGGTGTCCCACTTGGGCCTCATCGACGACTGAGACGACGAGTCGCTTTCGGCCGCAAGCCTATGTTGCTCATTCTGCAAAAGGAACGTGAACCGTTTATGAATGTTACTACAACATGTAGTCGACTTGATCAGAAGCTAAATGTAAGGTGGTAAAAGAATAATTACCAGTATTCTAATCAATTTCCTCGTGATCGGGTCCGTGTACCAAACCTTCTTTTCCTTGTCCCACTTGTACCGGGCCCTGATGAAGTCACGCTCCAGCGGGTCGGTGAACTCCGCGAAGGGGTATGGGATCCCCACGGCTTCATGTTCCGCGTCCTCCTTATCCCATATGGGCCTCTTGCCAAGGTAGCCACGGCTTTCGAGGCGTTGGTTCCCCGTGTTCCTTTGCTGAAGCTCAGACTTAAGCTTGGCTGCCTCGGTAGCGCAAGTGTCCTTGAACTTTTCGAACTCCTCTTCTGTAAGTGTCGGATTGTCCACCAAAATCTTGGACAGGGGTTCTTTAGCATCAATAGCTTGTTTCACCCTCCCTTTCCAGGCAGCCAAATCATTGCTGAACATGCCCATGGCGTGGTTGTTAATCTTTTTCAAGGCAGCATCATCCCACGGGTGTTCTATGTGGTCATCCCGGCCGGGGAACTAGAATCTCTTGTGCAGCTTCATTAGGAGCAAGTGCTCCATATGTGGTTTACTCCTTAAGTCATTGTCGTTGATGCTCGCCGTTTCCCGTAGGATGCATCCGACTTGATTGCCGTAGCACTTGCGAGCTTCATCCGGCGCTATTGGCTCGAACTTGCCGGGGTGCACCTATGTGACCAGCAGTCTTCCGATGCCGAGTTTGTTAGGGCATTGTGTCCTCTGCTTCTTCTGCTTCTTCTTTTCGTTAGCGGCTTCGGCGCCGGTACCTTCCGCGCCGGTCTCGGCGCCGCCATCGGTGCCGGTGCCATCGGTGTCGATTTCGGCGTCAGTACCATCGTCCGCTATGACCAGGGCGCCCTGCAAACCTTGTGTTTGCTGACTAGACAAAAAGTCGAGGTAATCATGTTCACGGTCATATTGTATGTCATCGGCAGCGTGGTCAGAAGCCCCGGTTTGGTCGTTGTTCGACCTGTTTCCTATGATTAAGTCTGCTCGTTTAATTCTTAAACTATAATAAAATGAGTAATGACATAAAAAAGGCCTATGGTTTGCCGGAATGCCGTTTCATTCCCGTCCCAGCAAATCCCGGGCACTCGATATGCCTACTTTCTAGCACAAGTCATGCCGAAATTCACGGGAAATTTCGGCATGACCTTTGCTAAAAAGTGGACATATGGAGCGCCTGAAATTCGCCGGTACGGAAATGAATCAACATTCCGGCAAAACATAGGCCACTCGGATCATTTTCCCTGCAAAGATATACTAGAAAGATACATCTATATCACCACATACACATCAAACCAATTGCTTTGACATCCCACACATGATACCAATGGCATTGAATTTATAAAACAGAATAACATCATCCTATGGCACTGAATTTATAAAACAGAAAAGAGAGACACTTTGATACCAATCAAAATTCCTAGAATAAAATTTTTGGCCTAATTTGAAACATAGCTAAATTACTAGAATAAAATTTCTCTCTTAGTGTTAATTCTAGGGTTCATATACATTATACACTTAGGGTTCATATATCACATAGGGTTCATATATATTACACCTAGGGTTCATATATCATAGGGTTCATATATATATTTAACAGAAAAGAGAGAAAAATTCTTTCCTAGGGTTCATATATATAGGGTTCTAGTAGGGTTCAAACTACTGAATTTTTTTAACTTAGAGAGAAAATTTCTGAACTGAATTTTATAAAAAAAATAGCTACCTAGGGTTCATTCTAAAACCTAGGGTTGATATATTTTATGTTAATCCTAGGGTTCATATATTTTATGTTAATCCTAGGGTTCATACTAAAACCTAGCTAGGATTCATAACTTAGAGAGAAAAACAAAGAGGAGAGGAGAGAGAAGGAGGAGTGGGGGACTTACGGGGGGGGGGGGCGGGGTCGGGGGAGACGCCGGCGGTGAGGTGGAGGTCGGGGGAGGGCGATGGACGGGCCGACGGTGAGGTGGAGGTAGGGGGAGGGCGATGGACGGGCTGGCGGCGGAGGGCGATGGACGGGCCGGCGATGGAGGGCGCGCGGCGGAGGGCGACGGAGGGCACCGGAGACGTCGGCGTGGAGGAGACGGCGGCGGCGGGGACGCGCGGGCACCGGAGATGGCGGCTTGGAGGAGATGGCGGTGGCGTGGAGGAGGGGAAGGGGATGGAATAGGGGGAATTGGGGAAGAAATGCCCGCGCGGTGCGGTTAAGTCAAACATAGCAGTAGCGCGGCTTTGGACCCGCGCTATAGCTAACTTAGCTGTAGATCGGGCTACCCAAACACGCGCTATAGCTAATTTAGCTATAGCGCGGGTCGAAAGACGCGCTACTGCTATAGCTAACTTAGAAGTAGCGCCTGTTTGGGTAGCCCGCGCTACAGCTAAGTTAGCTATAGCGCGGGTCCAAAGCCGCGCTACTGCTATTCCTTTGATTCTTATTTTCATTTTCTCCTTTTGCTTTTTCTTTTCATTTTATTTTTCTTATTTCCTTTCTCCTTTTTCTTATATTTTCATTTCCTTTTCTAATCCTTTCATTTTTCTTCTTTCCTTTCTCATTTTTCTATTTCTTTTCTTTTCCGAAAGACGACCGAGCCGGAAAGAAGGGGATCGGATACAATGTATATAACTCAGGCGACGATATATATTACACATCATTTTACCGATAATGATTAAGTGCGTACACAAAATAAAAACATATATATAAATGATGATTTCTCAGCGTCGACGTTTTCGTTTCTGAGTGAGCTTCTTTCCCTTGTTGTTCGCTGTCTAATAATTGAGCCCCTCGTTGTGACTTTTCCTTTTCCATGGAGTACGATCTTTCTTAGGTAATGTAGTATTGATTCTTATTTTGACGTATGCTTCATCGTCATCGTCATCTTCCCTCATCAGGTTGCCGTACTGGTCGTAGTCTTCCTCGTTGGCGACTCCATCCATTCCGATGATGTTCCTTTTGCCTCTCCTCACGACAACCCGGCTGTGATTGCTCGGGTCGGTTATGAAGAAGCATTGTGTCACGTGCTTAGCGTGTACCCATGGCTCGTTTTTTGCGATGGCGTTCACGGTAGCGCTCTTGGCGTCGGGTATAGACATGGTAGTGAAATAACGTTTTTCTCTTTCGACATTCTTAGCCCATCTGACACGGAACATCGTCGCATCGTGCAGTCCAGAGTAGTCAAGCTCCTAGATCTCTTCGACCCTTCCGTAGAATCTTTCAATTGCGGCGTTGTCGCCGGTCATGCATTCCATTGTCACCCCTGAGTTCTGAAAATCACTGTTTATATCTTTGACCTCCGTGTAGAACATGTATTCGTTGATATCGTATGCCTGATAGGTCGCGAGGTTGGCCGCGGGGCCATGTGCTAAGGCGTATATGAGCAATCTGTCCGTCGAGCCCTCTTCCGGGGGATTAGCAAGAACATGCTCTTTCAACCAAGGCAGGAAAGTGGAGTTGTGCTTTCTAATAACTTCAGCGTTCGTCTTGCATAGCCCCCGGTCACGGTACTTCTTTGCAATGGTTTCTTTGTGCAGTGTCGTGAAAGGATCTACCACGTCTAGGTGATGTAGCACTACTAAGTTTGCTCTGTCAAAGTCGTTGCGTCGACCCGAGTGGTCCACATGCAGTTCCCTCCGGCCGTTGGTGTGACCTTCTCCTCCGAGCCTCCCAAGGTGCTTGTTAACGGGCAAACCAACAACAGGGTCTCCGCCATATAGATAATTCTCGCAGAAAGAGGTGCACTCTTGGGTTAGATAGCCCTGGATGAAGCTTCCATCCGGACGGGATATGTTACGAACGAATCCTTTGATGACCCCATTCATCCTCTCGAACGGCATCATGCTGTGCAGGAATGTCGGCCCGAGGTCTATGATGTCGTCTACAATGTGGACATACAGATGCACCATGACGTCAAAGAACGTGGGCGGTAAGTACATCTCAAGCTCATTTAGTATCACAACGATCTCTTCCTGTAGCCTTTGGAGCTGCTTCACACTGATCGACTTTCGAGAGATAACGTCGAAAAAGTTGTAGAGACCAATAAGCGTGTCATGGACGTGCTTGTCCATTATCCCTCTAAGGGCAACAGGGAGTATCTACGTCATCATCACATGACAGTGATGAGACTTCATCCTGCTGAACCTTTTCTTCTTCGTGTCTAGAAATCTGCTTATCTTCCCACAGTAACCGGAACTAACTTTGATTCCGGTAAGGCACTTGAAGAATTGATCGATCTCCTTTGGACTTAAGGTAAAGCAAGAAGGAGGGCAATAATTCTCTTCCTTCTTGTTGACTTTTTTGCCCTTGTCCCGCGCCTCCGTCTCCGTCTCCTCCGACTTTTTACGGGGCGGCATGTGGAGATCTGCCCTGATGTTCAAATCTTCCAACTCTCTTCTTGCCTTCGGCCCATCCTTGGTCTTATTCGGCATGTTCATCAGTGTTGCAAGCAAGCTCTCAAGGACATTCTTCGTGATATGCATTTAATCAAGGCAATGAGGCGTGTCGAGTTTGGGCAAGTACTCCAAGTCCCAGAAAACAGACCTCGTTTTCCATACCTTCAGCAGCGGCTCCGGCGCCTTTTTCATCTTTCCCGGCGCAGGGCACTGTTCCCAGTTTTTCAACAGCTCATCGATTTCAGCGCCGCTCCTCTTACGTGGAGGTCCTCGATGCTCAGCCTCACCATTGAATAGATCTCCATGGTTTCTCCACGGGTCGTCCTTCGCGAGCCATCTTCGATGCCCCATGTACACGATTTTCCCACACTCGCCATCTTTCGTTAGCTGCTGAGACATTGTATCATCCATGCATCGCGTGCATCCACAATATCCGTGGCACACCTGGCCTGCGACATATCCGTAACCGAGATAGTCGTGCACCGTCGTCATCAGCGCGGCTCTCATATAGAAATACTCGCCTTTGCTGGCGTCCCATATCTTGGCCGGTGTTTTCCATAACGTGTCTAACTCCTCTCGAAGTAGCCCCAGATACAGATTAACATTATTTCCCGGTTGTTTTGGCCCTTGAATCAGGATGCTCATGTGTATGTACTTTGACTTCATGCACAACCAGGGGGAAGGTTGTACATCCATACAAACACGGGCCATGTGCTATGGTTGGTGTTCTGGTTGCCAAACGGATTCATGCCATTGGTACTCGCGCCAAGCACGATGTTCCTTGCATCACCTGCGAAATATCGATATTCGGCGTTGAACGCTCTGCACTGGCTTGCATCCGCGAGGTGTCTCGGCTTCGGATCATCTCCATCGTCGGGCTTAACCCTCTCCGCGTGCCAGCGCATGAGCTTTGCTTCCTTAGGATCTACGAAATAACGCTGCAGACGGGGAGTGATCGGTAGGTACCATACAACTTTCTAGGGAGATTTCTTTCCGGTCTTCTTGTATCGAGAAGCATTGCACACCGGACAACTGGTTTTTTCCGCGTGCTCCGTCCGATAAATGATGCAATCATTGATGCATGCATGGTATCTAATGTGCGGCAGATCAAGAGGGCACACGATCTTCTTGGCCTCATCGACACTAGTAGGACACAGGTTCCCCGCTGGAAGAACCTTCTTTAGATACTTGAGAAGCTCATCGAGGCTTCTATCGGTCCATTTGTTTTTAGCCTTCATCTTTAGAAGTTCGAACGTGAAACTCAAGCGGGTCACCTCGGGATCGCAACCATCATACAATGGAGTCTTCGAGTCTACCTCCAGTTGCTCTAGCTTGGCCTCCTCTCTAGAAGCAGCTCTGTCGCTACTCGTCTTCTTGCGAACCAGGTCTCTAACATGAGGTCCCCGCACGATTGAACTCAGTAGCAACGAAGGCTGCGGCGTGTCCGCGTCTTCTCTGGCGCCATTTCCGGCCTCTTCTCTGCCGCCACCATGTCCGGCCCCTTCTCCCCCGCCATGTCCGCCTCTTCTCCGCCGCCATTATCGGTCATCTCTTCGTCTGGCCCCATGTCATCATTGGTTGCCCCGTCAGCTTCCTCATCATCATCTTCACTTATCCACCGAGTATAGCCATCCATGAAACCAGTCATGAGCAGGTCCGCCTTCAAACGACCATCCTTATAGGGGTCGAGCCAAACTCCTCCTTTGCATCTTCGACACGGACATAAAATCTCTGTCCGGTTATTTTCATACATGTCCTGCACCGCCGATCGCAACCACCTTTCCACCATCGTTCCACTCACCATCATGATCGCCTGCGCGGTAATAATAAGCAAAATGATTATAAAAACGCATGCATGCATCAAAGTCATACAAAAATTCGGCATGACCTTCCCTAAAAATAGGACATATAGAGTTTACCCGAAATTCACCGAAACGGAAAAAAATCGACATTTTGGCAAAACATAGGCAACTCACGCACAATTCGGCGGCAACTCATGCCACACGCACAATTTCCATCATATCGCCCGATTTAGGTCATATCGCACACACACACACATATTTCTATTCTTGCAAAGAACAAATTTATACTCACCTAGCTATCTCGAGATAGATCGAGCACGGTGATGAGGTCGATCGGTGTCGCCATACACCTAGCTAGCTAGTGATCAAAAGTGGACAAAGGTTAGTTGGGGAGGTAGAAAGGTTACTTCACTAAATGGGTAGATCTACATAGCTAGTAGGGGAAGGAGATGTCTCTAACTAGTGGAGGGGGTGGAAAAGTGAGGAAAAGAGAAAGGGGTTGCATTAATGGAGGTGGTGTAGTTAGGGGCATTAAAGAGAGAGAAAGAGAAGTAGGAGAAGAAAGAGAGTAATGGGGGGAGAAGCAAGGTGAGGAAGAAGCAAAGTGAGGGAGAGAGGAGGGGGAGGGCAAAGTGAAGGGAGAGAGGAAGGGGGAGGGGGGAGGGATGGAAAGGTGGATGCTGCGCCTTAGCAGCAGCGCGGGCCAGAGAACGGCGCTACTGCTAAAACGTTAGCAGTAGCGCGGTCCTGCAAGCCGCGCTACTGATAAGTGGGGCCCACCATGTGGCACAGTACAACGTTAGTTGAAGCGGTTGGTCTGCAACATGCGCTACTGCTAACTATTTAGCAGTAGCGCGCTTCCAGCGGGCCGCGCTGCTACTATACATAGCCTGGTGGCTAAGGGGGGCACACATAGCTGTAGCGCCTTTCGCCCGAGCCGCGCTACTGCTAAATGGATAGCAGTAGCGCATTTGCAGTCCCCGCGCTGCGTCTTCTTTCCATTCTGTAAAGTAGCAGTAGCGCGTTCCACACAGCCGCGCTACTGATAAGTCTTCACCTATAAGGTTTTTCCTAGTAGTGTGTCGACAGGTGCAGTAGTCCCGTGGCAGCAAATACGCAGTTCTACGGCATATATACACAGTCCTCTAATAGGTTCGTAATAAGAACGTGTGTGTAGCGAGGTAGAGCGGCTGTAGAAGCTCGGTAATCTCTCCTGTGGATTGCATTGAGTGCCGTGGACAAGGTTAAGGACGAGCGTGAGCGGTTGTTGCATTCTGCAGTTTCAAACGACATTGAGTGTGTATATATGCGTCTTCTTTCCATTCTCCATGTTATAAGTTTTTTATAACCTGTTCTGCAAAAAGATAACTCACGCTGCAATTGTAGTGGTTTGTTGCCATCTAGCTTACGGTTTCTGAATCCCTTGTAACTTATCTATAATTGACCCTAAATATAGGACAAATTAATTCATTTGCATGTCAGCTTTCTGAATCCCTTGTAACTTATCTATAATTGACCGTAAATATAGGACAAATTAATTCATTTGCATGTCAGCTGCATGAACCAGGAGGGTCAGATACAGAATTCTGTTTAGCTCCACAGTCATGTACATTTCTTCATTTTCTAGATGAATCAAAGTGCACTGGAATCTGGTTTTCTCACCCTTTTTTTTGCTATATCAAGTTTATTTGTGTGGGAATGAATCTATGCAAACCATACTATTTTCTCATTCAGAACTAGTCATAACCAATTTATTATGGTTATCTTTGCTTACATTGTATTTTTCGTTCAGGAATCTGGAGCTCACGTACCATTATCAAACACAAGCTTGTTACTTTGTGGGACCCTGAACTTGACTCGTGGAATAATTGATAGAGATCTCAAACCAAGCTTGTTACTTTGTACTATTTCCCCAACATCACCAATTTCTTTGATTCTCTTCTTGTTTGCTTGATTGACGATGAATTGTTTGATCTTAAAAATTGCATCGCTGCTGCAGGGGCGCCTTCAACTTCTCCTTTGATACCATCTTCCTCGCCTCGCCGACGATGGTAACAACCAATTCATGTATCCAAATTGCCTTCTCTGTTGTCCTGACCATAACGATGATGAAAATTATACATATGAGCTGACTGCAATTTTGCTGTAATACACAAAATAAATCCTAGGTGTCCTTGGTCCACTAAGCTGACTGACTGCTGTAAACAGTGTAGTATGCCTACCTGTTGCGTGAGATTCATGGGTTTTCCATCTTGGAGTGTAATACCGACTCTTAAGGTAACAGAACTATGATGCAACGTTAGAGAAAAACAAGCAAGTTCGTGCATTGGGATCACTTACTGGTTGGTTGCTTACCAAAACTTAAGCTTTGTTTGCCCTGAAGCAATCAATTGCCGCATGTCGACAGGTGCAGTAGTACCGTGGCAACAAATACTCACTTCTGCGGCATATATACACTTTCCTGTAATAGTCTCATAATAAGAACGAGTGAGGCGAGATAGAGTGCTTTGGACAAGGTTAAGGACGAGTGTGAGCGCTTGTTGAATTCTGCAGTTTTGCCGCCATTGAGTGTGTGTATATGCGTCTTCTTTCCATTCTCCATGTTATAAGTTTCATGTAATCTGTTCTGCAAAAAGATAACTCGCACCAAAACCTTGCGCTCGGCGATGGCGGCGCTCTTCTGTGTCGTTCTCTTCTTGAAGACATCGCCGTGGAGAAGTTCCAGACCTCTATCTGTTACCTCCGGAGGAAACCCTAGATCGGTAGATCGGATGACGGCAGCGCTCTTGCGTCGTTTCCCCCTTTGGGGCGTCAGTCTTGGAGGTGTGCACGGGCTCGCGGGTCCAGCGGACAGCATCTTTGGTGGAGCGGTGTTTCATCTTACACATCGACGACTGTGGATCTCGGCGGCGTGGCGCAGTGGAGTCTCGGCGTTCGATGTGTGTAGACGGACTCGCGCGGGAGGATGGCGCTGTCTGGCGCCGTGGTGGCGTCGATGGCAGACCTGGCAAGGTCGTGGCGTCAGTACCTGCTCTGAAGATGGATCAGTGGAAGATGGCGGCGGTGGCCTCTTAGAGTGCGCCGGACTTGTGTGTGCCCCAGACCAGGTATGTGGCTTGGTTGGGGCCTCCAATTTTAGATGTTAGGCTTTGCTGCGAGGTCTGTTTGGTATTAGGCTCAGACTATCAGCACCCCTTCATCAAATGGATAGAAGTAGTGACAAATGTTGCCAAGATGGTGGCTTCAGACTTACTGATGTACTACTTTGTAAGGTCTTTGTGAATAATTAATAAAGTGGCTGCATGCATCGCCCAGATGCAGAGGCTGGGGGCTTCCTCCTTTTCAAAAAAAAAAAAAAAAAGCTTCTCTATAATTGTCCCTAGATATAGGACAGATTAATTCATTTGCATGTCAGATACAGAATTCAATTTAGCTCGACATACATGTACATTTGTTCATTTAATAGATGATGAATCAAAGGGCACTGCAATTTGGTTTTCTCATTTTTTTTGCTATTTTAGCTTTATTTGTGTGGAAAGGAATCTATGCAAACCATACTATTTTCTCATTCAGAACTAGTCGTAACCAATTTATTATGATTATCTTTGCTTACATTGCATTTTTCGTTCAGGAACCTGACATCATGTACCATTATCAAACACAAGTTTGTTACTGTGTGGGACCCTGAACTTGAACGAATTAATCCATCTGAGCACAAGGGGAGCTTGACTCGTGAAATAATTGATAGAGATCTCAGACCAAGCTTGAATGAGCAAAAGTAAGTGCCAGCTGCATTTCACTATCTTTCATTTTTGTTTCCCTGTCACCTTATGGTCATCTGGTTTCGGTTTCATGATGTACTAGCACTCCTAGAATACGAAGTCAATTCATCATTTGCTTGTCAGCTTCATGAATCAGGAGGGTCAAGAAGAATAATTCAGTTGTGTCGCTCGACAGTGATGTATATTTGTGCTTATGTGTAGGTCACTTCAAAGAATCATCAAATTTCCTCCTGCGCACGCTATATAGGTGGAGAGGAGGCAATTGGTGTGCAATTTCTGCTCCTCTTTGATGTCTGAGAAGAAGCTCTTAGAAAGGTGGGTTACATCGTCCAACCATCCATAGATCTCAGTGTCTCATGTTCCATACTCTCAATCTGTCTCCCGGGTTAACACTGATACACCATTGAGTGTATGTGTCTTCTTTCCATTCTCCATGTTTCGAATTTCCTGTTATTTGCATACAAAAACAACCATCTCATGCTTCCAATGTAGTTGGTTTGTTCCCATCTAGCAGGAAGCAATGCTAATATAAATTTAACGCTGTAGATTGTGTTCTTGATGGAATATGCCACTGTAGTTTGTATCTTTTTGACTGCAAGCATGCCTTCATATTCAACATGTTGTTTGGTTGATCCCAGTCTAACTGAGTGTGCAACCTTAAAACTTCCATACAAATACAATCGATCCTTTTTGGGGGTGTGCTTCAAAAATAGGTAACTGTTGAAAGATATAGGGGTAGTTTTTCTCTTGAAAATGTCGAGTATTGAACATGATTTTACGGAATATGGTTATCTCCATGATAAATTTACTCTAGTTTTCAAAGTTTAGAATCTGAGGCGAATTTCTATGCACCAGCCCATGTATCATCGTCGAACAAGCTTGTCCCTTAGTGGGACCCTGAAATTGGACTGCTCTACTCCATGTGCGCACAAGCAGTTAAAGCTTGCTCACATATGGAACAATTGATAGAGATCTGAAATCAAGCTCAAATGAATGAAATTGAGTTAATGCCGTAGTTCATTTTATTTATTTCCTCTCACCTTGCGATCATCTGGTTTTGGTTTCATCATAGGATAGAAAGTCAAAGTCGATTCACTACCGGAATGACCTACTATGCCGACGGCCCCGAGCCGTCGGCAAAGGCCCAAACCCCGTCGGGATAGGCCTATGCCGACGGCCACCGTCGGCATAGGGCCGTCGGCAACATTTGCGTCGGCGTATCTCGGCCAGGCCGTCGGCGTAGAAAAGCCGTCGGCATAGCTGCCTATGCCGACGGCCTCCGTACAGCCGTCGGCATAGACTAGCCGTCGGCAAAGTTGTTCGTATGACGGCGGCTGACGGCATCGTCGTCAAGTCCAGACCAATGAAAGGGCGACACGTGGCCCAGACATGCCGACGGCCTGGCCGTCGGCATCGTTTTATATCTGTGCCGACGGCCTGGCCCTCGGCATCGTTACGCCGCGTGTCAGCAACTGGTGCAGCCTGGCTTTGATGTATGCCGACGGCCCAGCCGTCGGCATAGTTTTACATCTATGCCGACGGCTTAGCCATCGGCGTACTTTTTTGCCCGGATACACCAGATCGCGCCACGTGTTACCTATGCCGACAGCCTAGCCATCGACATATTTTTACATCTGTGCTGACAGCTAAGCCGTCGGCATAGGTGACACGTGGCGCAATCTGGTAGCACGGCCTCCCACTATGCCGACGGCATAACCGTCGGCATATCTGCTGTCTGATTTTTTTTTATAATTTTCTGTTTGAATTCAATTCAAATACACAGCAAATTCACAGCACATATATATAATCAAATGCACATAAACAGCACATATAAGTATCATCATCACCACCAACATCACAACAACATAAGTATCATCATCATCACAATCACAAATATCATCACCACCATCACAATAACATAAGAGTATGATCATCATCAGAATAACACGATAAACATCATCATCGCAAGCCTGACGGAAAGATCTTCTCTAGCTTGCATATCAACTCCGGTGCCTTCTTATGCAATTGTTCAATCATGTCTTTACTTACTTCTTTAGCACAGAGCGTGCGGAAGAAATGGCTTAGCTCGGCAAGCACTCGCCAGACATGCTGGGGGACATAGCCTCAAACCATCACCGGCATTATCCGCTCAATCCATACATGATAGTCATGACTCTTGAGCCCGGTCACTTTGCCCGTTGAAAGATTGACTCCCTTACTTATATTCGATGCATAACCATCAGTGAACTTCACTATGAGTTTGAGCCACTTCAATACCTCTGTCTTTTCTGGCTTTTTAAGGACGAAGTCAGCATCTGGCTTGAACCAGTTTATTCGACCGCCTGTGGGAGGCTTCATGTTTAGACGTGGTCTATCACAAATTTTTTGTTGATCGGCTCTAACTTTAACGTTATCCTTCGTCTTATCAGGAATGTTGAGGATCGTGCGGAAAAGGGACTCTGCGACATTCTTTTCGGTGTGCATCACATCGATGTTGTAAGAAAGTTTGAGGTCCTTGAAATAGGGAAGCTTCGTGAAGGGGCTAATGTGAGTCCAGTTGTGCGTCTCACCATATCCCTCAAAGCCTTTGGCTTTCCCTTTGCCTTTGCCATTGCCTTTAGGCTTGAGAGCTTTTAGTGAGCAAGAACATCTGCCCCCGAAAACGTTGGAATCTTGTTAACTTTATGGACAACCCGGCCTTTCGTGAAGTTCTTCTTGTCTTCCCTGTCTGGATGGTCTGGAGGGAGGAACTGTCAATGCAAGTCAAAGGCTACATACTTGCGACCCTTATTCAGCCAAATCAAATGTAGAGCCTGCATGCACACTGGGCATGGCATCTTCCCACTTGTACACCATCCGCAGAATAGGGGATAGCCGGGAAAGTCATGCATGCAATAGTGCAACCAAACTTTCATCAAGAAATTTCTCTGCAGATCCCGGTCATATGTCAACCTCGGGAAGTACCAAGAATGGTGCAAATCATCCACCAGCGGCTGCATAAACACACCCAAATTCTTCCCCGGGTATTCAGGCCCTGGAATGATGAGCGACAAGAACATGGTCTTGCGTTGCATTAGGGCACCGGGAGGGAGATTGAGCGGAATAACAAACACGGGCCAGCAGCTGTATGCATTGGACGACATACCATATGGATTGAACCCATCACCTGATATGGCAATTCTGACATTCCCAGCCTCGGCTGCTTCCTCGGGGTATTCTTCATCGAATGACTTCCATGCTTCTGCTTCCGATGGATGTACGATTTTATTTGGATGGTACCTTATACCTTCCTTGTGCCACTTCATCATTTTGGCAGACTCCTCCGTGATGAAAAGGCGCTGCAGTCTTTCTATGAAATGGAGATACCGAAGAACCTTTGCGGGGATGGCTAGCTGCCTCTTCTCACCATCCTCACCGACCACCTCAAGGTACCGAGAGGAACCGCACTCCCTACAGTACTTGTCATCCGCATACTCGTGCCTAAACAAAAGGCAATTCTTCGGACAAACATGTATTTTCTCATAATCCATAGAGAGTGCCTTCATGATTTTCTTTGTAGCGTACATGCTTTTCGGCAGTTCATGACCCTCAGGGAGGTTGTTAGCCCATACTCCCAGAAATGCTTTGAAGCATTTCTGGCTACAGCCGTACTCAACCTTGACTGCAATCAGTTGCGAGATGGCATCCAACTGAGATAGTTTGGCACCCGCATAAAGAGGTTTCTTCGACGAGGCCAAGACCTCCAAGAAGGCCTTTGTGGTTGCCTCCGGCTCCTCCGGTTCATTCTCTGAAGGTGTCGCATGTGCCGTTTCTGCAGCAATGACATCATCTAGCATGTCTCTGACCCCATCGTCCGCATAACCACCGATGCGTTGTCGCATCACCTCCTCTCTACCACGGTCCCGCTCGGCAATGTTTATCGGCGGCATGTCAAAGTTTGGCATATATCCGTGCGTGCGAAGGTGCTCAGTCATGTCCTTCTGATTTCTATGGTGACGTCTGGCACATTTCGCACAGGGGCATGGTGGGATAATTCTCATTGGACGACGAAATATCTCCTTCAAATACACATCGGTTTTCGCGACCCACTCTGGTGTTACTCGATTCCGACGGATAAAAAAAATCATCATCTATCATCATCATCATCTATCATCATCATCATCTAAAAATCATCGAAGCATAAAAAAATTGCAAGATTCATCTCATCGATCACATAAAGCATTGACACTTCAAACTTGGAATTTTTTTAACAAATCCAAATTTTGACATGAAGTAACCAATCATCATATCCAACTTTTAACATTCGTCTATGTATATAAAAAAAGTAAAAAATGTTCTCTTCCATCTCATCTCATCACCACAAAGCTTCTATCTATCACATTGCGTATGTATCCATTTCATCCATCTATCTAACATGCATCTACCTATTCATCTACTACTATATATCCATGCATTCATCTACAAAATTACTACAGAAAAAATTAAAACAAAGTACATAAAAAAACTACCTTGGCAGAGGAGGGGAGCCCGGGCAGGGGATGGCGAGGGCCGGCCGGAGCAGCAGCAGAGGAGGGCCGGCCAGAGAGCAGCAGGGCCGGCAGGGCAGGGGCTCTCGGCTTGGCCGGAGCCGCCGCCAGGCGGGTCGGGGAGGCCGGGGCGGGGCGGGGTAGACGCAGGCCACGCCGAGGTCGAGGCGGGGCGCCGGTGAGCCCGGCCGGGGTGGCGAGGGCGGGGCGGCGGTGTGGCCGGACGGGGTGGCGGCGGTGCAGGCAGTTTCGGGCGGCGGCGCAGGAGGAATGGGGGAGTCGGGGTGGCGAGGGCGGGGCGGTGGTGTGGCCGGCCGGGCTGGCAGCGGCGCGGGCAGATCTGGGCGGCGAGGGTGAGGCGGCACCGGTGGAGACGGGCGGCGCCGCAGGAGCAAGGGGGTCGGGTGGGGACGAATGGAATGAGTGGAGGAGGCCGACGGTTCGAGTGGATAAGGCGGGCCTATGCCGACGGCTAAGCCGTCGGCATAGATTGGATGCTAAGCCGTCGGCATAGGTATTTTCATTTTTTTATTTCCTTTCATTATTTTATGTTGCATTTTTCCTAACACATAAATATTACACATGTGTATTAGTTCTCAGAAAAAACAAAAGTGACTGCATTCTACCCGTCGGAATAGATACTTTTCTCAGCGACGTCCGTGAGGGGGGTCACACTCCGGAGCCGCGTGTCGAGTGCTTGCACCTGCCACCACACTTCCAGACGTGTAAGAGGGCCCAGCGCAAGACCTGGCGGCATAGCTACCCCTCAAAGCACCCCGTCCCGTCTAACCCTGGCACAGTTGACCGGCGGATCTAGGCCTTTGACTTTCGCCGGACGGGCTTTGACCGATGGACCTTTTCACCTGGTTCTGATAGGCCAGCCCATAGGTACACCCCCGATCAAGGTCCGGGCCCAACACACCGCAAGATTCCCTCTGTGTCTGCCCGACGTGGCCGTTTCCCCCATCCGTGCGACAGCGGCAGCGACGTCCGTGAGGGGGTCACACTCCGGAGCCGCGTGCTGGGTGCTTGCACCTGCCACCACACTTCCAGACGTGTAAGAGGGCCCAGCGCAAGACCTGGCGGCATAGCTACCCCCCCCCCCAAGTCCCCCGTCCCGTCTAACCCTGGCACAGTTGACCGGCGGATCTAGGCCTTTGACTTTCGCCGGACGGGGTTTGACCGATGGACCTTTTCACCTGGTTGTGATAGCCCAGCCCATAGGTACACTTCCGATCAAGGTCCGGGCCCAACACACCGCAAGATTCCCTCCGTGTCTGCCCGACGTGGCCGTTTCCCCCCTTCGTGCGACGACGGCAGCGACGTCCGTGAGGGGGGCACACTCCGGAGCCACGTGTCGGGTGCTTGCACCCGCCACCACACTTTCATACGTCTAACAGGGCCCTGCGCAAGATCTGGCGGCATTGCTACCCCCTGAAGGCCCCCGACCACACTCCTAGACATGCGAGGAACAATCCGGAAAGAGGAATTTTTCCACTTACTTCTGCGTCTCAGAAAATTATGAAAAAATTGGCATGCATCTTATATCGCGTGTGTCTGCAACGTGTAAGAAACTAATGATTTTACCACGCTCCGAGTGTTTGGCGTAATTCATACAACAGTAGAACCGCGGGACATTACTACGGTGTCATCGTCGTCCGTGAGGGGGGACCACACCCCGGAGCCGCGTGTTACCTCTCCATACATGCCACCACACCTTAAGACATGTGGGAGGACCCGTCGTGATGCTCTGGTGGCATTGCTACCCCTCCAAGCCTCCCGGCCGGCCTAACCCTGGAGCAGTTGACCCGGAGATCTAACCCTTTGACTTTCGCCGGACGGGCTTTGACCAATGGACTTTTCACCTGGTTGTGATAGGTCAGCCCATGGGAACACTTCAGAACAAGGTCCGGGCCCAAACCACCACAAGGTTCCCTCCGTGTCGACCCGACGTGGCCGTTTCCACTAGTAGAAAACAGGGCATCTGTCCCGGTTCCAGAGGGCCTTTAGTCCCAGTTTTGGAACCGGGACAAAACGAACGGGACTAATGCCCATCACTTTTAGTCCCGGTTGGCTTACGAACCGGGACTAAAGGTGCTCCACGTGGACGTTGTGGGGCGCCCAGGCAGGAGGACCTTTAGTCCCGGTTGGTAACACCAACCGGGACGAAAAGGTAGCCACGCGTCAGCAGCTCCCAGGCGCTGGGTTTTTTTTTGAAAGGGGGGGTTTTGGGGTTTTGGAGGGTTTCATATTGTGTTAGCTAGCTACTACATATAGAGAGAAGTGACCTCTCTTTCTCCGTGCTTGGTCGACGCTAGCTACTACATATAGAGAGAGCTCGACGCTAGCTAGTAAGCAATGAAGGAACCATTAATTACACAACATCGTCATGCATGATCAATATATAGAGAGAAGTGACCTCTCTTTCTCCGTGCTTGTTGGTCGAACAACAAGTTTTCGTATATCTATTCGACGCTACTACAGATAGTACACGTTGATGCATATATATATATATATATATATATATATATATATACAATATAACATCTGTTATGATCCCTAACATCATCGACGACCCAAATCGGTTTGCAATTCCCGATGGCATTTTCCGTCTTTAGGAATGACGTGGTCAACAAAGAATCCCGCCAACTCCTCTTGAATTGCGCGTAGGCGATCAGCTGGTAGGAGTACGTCCCACTTCTGCCAGGTCTAATTTAAAGAAGGGGGGTCAATATATATATATGAATGAAATCAACACAATTGATGGTGATAAAATAAAATTATGAATATTGTTTACGTACTTCAAATCGTTGTTTAGTGAAGCCCCTCTCAGTGGTCTTTTGGTGAATGAACTCGCAAACGTAGTATCCACAGAAATCATTTCCAGGTTGCTGCCACCTGCACTTTACGAGAATAGAGTTCAATCAAAATGATAATCAACCATGATAATGGTAATGAAACTAGAATCAATGAGAGATGCGCGGAACTAGCTAGTACTACTTACTCTGGGTTGTGTAAATTGCAGCTCCGGTCTCCATTCACCCTTAACCCGCGTGATGAACTTTGTCCAAACCCTGCCCGGTAAAGAAAATGATTACTTGATATCAGGAAATGAACGAAAGTTGCCGATATAGTGCGATAATGATTGAACTTACTTCTGGAGCATTTCAATCATGTCCACATACTCCGTAGCCTCTTTACGTCACGAGTTCAAGACAGTTACTGCTCCCTCGTCAAGCTGAATGGCTAGCAGAATAAAGTGGAACCTGTGCGCGCATAACTCATCAATTACACTTAACCTCGAGTCAACGAAACAGAATATGCAGAAGACAGTAACACTCACTTGAAGTTGTAAGGAAAGAGTATTTCCCTTTTGTTTTGGTGTCGAAGGAACGCCATTAGCAAGATTTTCTCAGTCTCCTGGGGGATGTTCTGTACCGACCATTCATTTACGATATTTGGGTTAATGAACCCAATGTCATAGATTTGTCCTCTTTTAAATTCGACGATCTTCAATCTGCATAATATAGTGAGGATAATTATATACATGCAATGAACGAGCGGAGCTAGAGACTTAATTACAGAAATAATACTTACAGACAATAACAACCCACGAGACTTTTGTCGAGGGCGGCTTGATTGTATAACTGAAAGAGTTCGTCAAATTCAACGTAGATCGAGTCGACTCCAACGAAGTCGTGCTCATCCTTAATTCCCACCAAGATACTGCCCGTCCCATCCTTGCAGGTTTCCAAGTACCATTTATGTAATCTTCGCATCATCGTTGGTAGATCTCGTTCCAGATCATCACTTCTGACGAGACGCTTCCCGTGCTGGTATTTAAAGGTGTCTACCTTAGCGATTTCAAAATGTACATCATCGCTAGGTAATCACCAGGATTGAAACCAGGAGCAACGGCCGCTACCCCCGGGGTATCGGTAAACCCCTTGAGCAGGGGGCACGATTGCTTTTCCTGTTCGCCGAGCTGGGGAATTGTTTTCCCACTTCTTGCACCAGTACTGCTACTTCTCGACCGACTCATAGCTTCGTCACAAGTCTTTGCAATAATGCGATCATAGTTTGATAGCGGCGGAGGCGGAGGTGGTCGTGTAAGGGCATCCAGAGTGCGATTCGCCTTTACCGGATCTATTTTTTCCTTTGGAAGTGGAACTTTCCGTGCAAATTGGCGTTTCAAATCGGCAGCCACGACCTCATCGGTTTCCTTGTCAGTCAGCTCATATGGTAACTTGGCAAGAGGCTTGAGGCTTGGACCAAATTTGAATTTCTTCCCACCACCTCTTGTACTGCTAGCCGTCGGAGCGGCGGCGGCTCTCTTCTGCCGTTGCTGACGAGGCGGAGTTCGCTGAAGCGGCGGAGGACGCGGAGTCCGCTGACGCGGCGCAGGAGGCGGAGTCCGCTGACGCCACGGAGGAGGCGAAGGAGGATTCTGCTGAGGGGCCTCCTCCGCCGGAGTCGGCTGACGCGATGGAGACAGCTGAGGCGGCGGAGACAGCTGACGCGCCGGAGACGAATGAGGCAGCGGAGTCTGCTGAGGGGCCTCCTCCGGCTGAGTCTGCTGAGGCGGCGTCCAGTTTGGAAGCTTGATGTTCTCCTTTCTCCATAGGCAGGTACTCCTTAAGGCATTTTCCAGAAACATCTCCCCTTCTCCTGTAGGGTACTCAAGCTCCAGCCCCTCAAATCCCTCCATTATTTCATCCACCCCGACAATAGCAAAGCCATGTGGAATCGGACGGCAATGGAAAGTTCCCTCAGCTCGAGGATGTAAGACAGAGCCGAGAGCCACCTTCAAGGTCAGGTTATGGCATTTCGCCATTACCACACAATGTTCATTCTCCGTGATACTATCCACGGGGTAGCGAGGAGCCGTGATATCAGGCTGAAGGAGCTCCGTGGAAGCCACGCTGCTTCTCCGCTGAGATGGTGGGGTAGCTTCGGGGGCAGGGTCGAACGAAGGATCTTCGTGCCGCTGAGATGGTTGGCCGATAGCTCGCTGGCTCTCAAGTTCCTCTAGTTTCGCTAATCTTGCATTGATCTTCTGCATTTCGCTTGCTTCCGCTTTCTTCTTTCTCTCTCGGCTTCTATAACAACAGCTGTCGGGAAACCCATACACCCACAGAAGGGAGCCTGATGTGCCTCGTGTTCGTCCAGGATGTTCAGGATTCCCAAGGGCCTGTGTCAGCTCGTCATTCTCTCTGTCGGGATGTAACCTCCCTTCCTGCGCTGCCTGGATTTCTTCCTCAAGCTTCTTGATGGGTATTGCAAGTTGAGCTTTCGTCCAAACACACTTCCCGGTGTCTGGGTCCAAAGTTCCCCCAACCCCGAAGAACCAAGTCCTTGACCGATCTGGCCAGTGCAATGTCGCTGGTTGGACCCCTTTAGCAAGCAGGTCTTGCTCAGCTTTGTCCCATGTAGGCCGGGCTTTGCTGTAGCCACCTGACCCCGTAACATGGTGATACTTCTTCTTTGCAGCATTTAGCTTATTTGTCACTGACCTTTGCTTCCCGTTGTCCGATTTCTTGTAGGCCACAAATGCGGGCCAGTGATCTTTTATCTTCTCATATGGACCAGTGAATTCTGGAGTCTTGTCTTTCTCGACAAATTTTTTGTTCAAACCTTTCTTCCAGTTCTTGAATAGTTCTGCCATCTTCTTAAGAGCAAACGCCTTGACCTTATTCGGATCCGCCTCTGGTGGTAGGCTGAAATTTGTCATCAGCGAGGTCCAAAGATCATCATTTTGTCTATCCTGGACATAAGAAACTTCAGGGTCCTTCTTCTTATTCCATTCTTGGATACTGATCGGGACACTATCCCTAACAACCACTCCGCACTGATGTATAAATGTGTCCCTGCTCCGCTTGGGAGCAATCGGTTGGCCATCTCGACCGACTTCTTCGATCGTGAACCTTTCATCCTGGCGCAACCTTTTCTTCGGGCCTCGTCTCCTTACGGAAGTTTGGCTCGATCCGGAGGGCTAATTAAAAGAAGAAAGAAGCGTTAATATATGTACATACAAAACAATTAATGCATCAAGTCAGCAGAGGCTTAATTAATATATGTATATATACCTCGCCGGACTTTGCAACAGTTAAGGCTCCCTCCTCCGTTCGGTCATCGGAGCCGTCATGATCTCCTTCCTCCTCCGTTCGGTCACCGGAGCCGTCATGATCTCCTTCCTCCTCCATTGGATCACCGGAGCCGTCATCCTCTCTTTCCTGACCATCGGTGTCGTTGAGAAACGACAAGGTGATATCACCTCCGTCGCGGATTATATCCCCCAACAACTCTTCTTTTTCTAAGTCTCTGTCCATAGTTTCTGCAAATATTACAACCATGAGAGATGGATTAGTGGAAAACATAGACCTAGCTAATCACAACAAGCAATCATATGCATATATGAGCAATGGATTAGTCGCAAACATCATGCAAAGTTATCGGGGGTTATACTTTCGAGAGAGGATACTTTGCGGACCGCCTCTCTCATGGTCGTCGACGATACTCGTGGACCCCCCCCCCCTCATGTCGAAGTTATCGGGGATATATTGAATTCCCGAGAGAGTTAGGGGTATTCTAACGCGGCACTACACGATATAGGTGAAGGGGGATAACATCCGGGAATGTTTTCCCGAAGTCTGCATTTTCGCACAGATGAACCGGAGGGGGACGGTTCCAGGTTCGCTATGCTAGCTGCTTGTGACAGACGAACGGATGGCATATTCGGATTCGTCATATTTTTCTGATCGATTTTCATATATAAATTATTTTCATCGGAGTTACGGTTAATTTTGTACGAATTTCTAAAGTTTTACCAATATTTTCTATATACATCCATCCATCCATACATACATATACATCTACATTATATATACACTAAGCATCTACATATACATCTACATTATATATACACTAAGCATCTACATAAACATAAACATAATTAATAAACATATACATGCCCGCAAAAAAAAAAAACATATACATACATACATATACATACATACATACATCTATCATCTATCATCATATCATACATACATATACATCAACATATACATACATATATACATAAACATAACTAAAAAAAAACAGCGGGCCGGAGCGGCGGCGCGGGCTCGGGGGAGCTTGGGGGCGGCGCGGGCTCGGGAGAGCTCAGGGGCGGCGCGCACGAGCTCGGGGGCGGCGCGGGCGGCGCGGGCTCGGGAGAGCTCAGGGGCGGCGCGGGCGGCGCAGGCTCGGGGGAGCTCGGGGGCGGCGACGGCGACGGCAGGGCAGGGGCACAGCGACGGCGGGGCAGGGCTCGACGGCGACGGGAGCGACGGCGACGAGGAGCAGCCTGGGGGCGTCGGGGAAGAAAGAACTGATCTTTCGAGAAACTGCTAAGTGCTGCTTATATACAAAAAGCATTGGTCCAGGTTGGTGTCACCAACCGGGACGAAAGGCCCCCCTTTCGTCCCGGTTGGTGACACCAACCGGGACTAAAGGTCAATTTCAGCAGCCCAAAAGGCGGGAAGCAGAGACCTTTGGTCCCGGTTGGTGGCTCGAACCGGGACGAAAGGGGGGCCTTTCCTCCCGGTTCGAGCCACCAACCGGGACCAATGGTCTGTGCTGCCGCATCCAAAACTTTAGTCCCACCTCGCTAGTTGAGAGGGGCTCGGAGTTGTTTATAAGAGCAGCTGCCGCTTCCCTCTCGAGCTCCTCTCTACTGCAGGCAGTAAATGCCTATCTGACGCCCTGTTGGGCCTGCTTCCACTGCGGGCCTGCATCCTGGCCCATCTCTAGGGTTTCTAGTCGTATGCAGGCCGCGGTGGCTAGTAGGTGGGCCTTTTTTTTGCATATGTCATGTTTTTAATTTTTTAATGTTATTTTTTGCATATGTTATTTTTAGTTATATAATTTTAGTTGCATAAATTTTATATAATTTTAGTTGTATAAATTTTATTTTTTATTGATTCTTTTTACTTGATTCCTTTTGCTATTAGAGTTTTATAAAAGCTTTTTAGTTTTCTATTAAAGTTTGTAACAAAAAATACTTTATGAAAATTCTTTTTACTATTAAAGTTTTAAACAAATAAATACTTTGATAATTTTACTTAATATTATTTTGATTATTTTTAGTTGATTCTTTTTGCTATTGAAAAATATTATATTTAATTGATTCTTTTTTAGTTCATTCTTTTTGCTATTATAATTTTATGAAAGCTTTTTAGTTCATTCTTTTTGCTATTAGAGTTTTATAAAAGCTTTTTGATTCATTCTTTTTGCTATTAATTCATTCTTTGAGCTAAATGAACCTGAAATTGAAAAGCAGTACAAATGAACTCTGAAAAGATTGAAAGTTGGCATGGTATCATCATTTCACCCACATAGCCACTAGTACAAAACAGGGCATCGGTCCACCCCTGAGAAGCCCATTAGTCCTGGTTCACTCACGAACCGGGACCCATGGGGGCATCGGTCCCGGTTCGTGAGGCCAGGGCGCCGGCCGGGCCTCGTGGGGCATTGGTCCCGGTTCGTCGGACCCCTTTTGTCCCGGTTCTAGACACGAACCGGGACCAATGCGCCTCGCTCCTGGCCCACAACCATTGGTCCCGGTTTGTAGCTGGAACCGGGACTAAAGGTGACCCCTTTTGTCCCGGTTCCAGCCACGAACCGGGACCAATGCGCCTCGCTCCTGGCCCACAACCATTGGTCCCGGTTTGTGGCTGGAACCGGGACCAATGGTTGGCCTATATATAGCCCCCGCCCGCGAGCATTGCTCTGTTTTTTTGCCCGGCCGTGGGAGAGCTTTTGTGGTGCTCTAGCTCACCTCCTATGCACATGAGGTGTTCGATGAAATGCCCGAGCCACACTTAAGCTTTCTCCTCTCGAAGCTCCTTGTCCAAGCTCCATTTTCCTCAAGATTTGTCTAGGTTTGGCGGTCCGTCCTGTCCCGTCCCCGTTCTCACCGCCGTCGATTGCCCGCGCCCATCTCGGCGCCGGCAACACCGTGGTTAGCCTCTTCTTCTTATCTTCTTTCTAAAAGAAAAAAGTTCTTACTTGTGTGTTTTAATTAGATGCTCTAGAGAGTTATATGTTGTTCAATAATAAGAACTATATAACGCACGCAGATGAACCGGCAATGGATGTACGGTGACCGACGCACCTCCGAGTATATTAAGGGCCTGCATAATTTTCTCGAAGCGGCTGAGGCAAACAAGCAGAATGGTTTTATGCATTGTCCATGTACTGTCTGTGAGAATACGAAGGCTTTCTCCAACTCTAAAACCCTTCACTTCCACCTGCTTGAGAAGGGTTTTATGCCACACTATAATGTTTGGACCAAGCACGGAGAAAGAGGTGTTATGATGGAAGACAACGAAGAAGAAGAGGATGATGACAACTACCCGCCCCCTGAATACGGTGATGCTGCAATGGGGGAAGCTGAAGATCAAGAGGAACCAGACGATGTGCCCGATGATGATCTTCGCCGGGTCATTGTTGATGCACAGAGAGAATGCGAAAGTGAAAGGGAGAAGTTGAAGTTCGATCGCATGTTAGAGGATCACAACAAAGGGTTGTACCCAAATTGCGAAGATGACAACAGAAAGCTCGGTACCACACTGGAATTGCTGCAATGGAAGGCAGACAATGGTGTATCTGACAAGGGATTTAGTTCGCTGCTGAAAATAATGAAGAAGAAGCTTCCAAAGGATAACGAATTGCCCGGCCGTACGTACGAAGCAAAGAAGGTTCTATGCCCTCTAGGATTGGAGGTGCAGAAGATACATGCATGCCCTAATGACTGCATCCTCTACCGCGGTGAGTACGAGGATTTGAACGCATGCCCGGTATGCGGTGCATTGCGGTATAAGATCAGACGAGATGACCCTGGTGATGTTGAGGGCGAGCGCCCCAGGAAGAGGGTTCCTGCCAAGGTGATGTGGTATGCTCCTATAATACCACGGCTGAAACGTCTGTTCAGAAACAAAGAGCATGCCAAGTTGATGCGATGGCACAAAGAAGACCGTAAGAAAGACGGGAAGTTGAGAGCACCCGCTGACGGGTCGCAGTGGAGAAAAATCGAGAGAAGGTGGGGGGACTTTGCAGGTGACGCAAGGAACGTATGGTTTGGTTTAAGTGCAGATGGCATTAATCCTTTTGGGGAGCAGAGCAGCAATCATAGCACCTGGCCCGTGACTCTATGTGTCTATAACCTTCCTCCTTGGTTGTGCATGAAGCGGAAGTTCATTATGATGCCAGTGCTCATCGAAGGCCCTAAGCAACCCGGCAATGACATTAATGTGTACCTAAGGCCATTAGTTGAAGAACATTTACAGCTGTGGAATGGAGAAGGTGTACGTGTGTGGGATGAGCACAAACAGGAGGAATTTGACCTACATGCGTTGCTGTTTGTAACCATCAACGATTGGCCTGCTCTCAGTAACCTTTGAGGACAGACAAACAAGGGATACCACGCATGCACGCACTGTTTAGATGACACCGACAGTATATATTTGGACAAATGCAGGAAGAATGTGTACCTGGGACATCGTCGATTTCTTCCGACCAACCATCAATGTCGAAAGAAAGGAAAGCATTTCAAAGGTGAGGCAGATCACCGGAAGAAGCCTGCCCTCCGTACTGGTGATCACATACTTGATATGGTCAATGATTTACAAGTAATCTTTGGAAAGGGTCCTGGCGGACTATCTGTTCCGACTGACGATGCGGGACGCGCACCCATGTGGAAGAAGAAATCTATATTTTGGGACCTACCCTATTGGAAAGACCTAGAGGTCCGCTCTGCAATCGACGTGATGCACGTGACGAAGAATCTTTGCGTGAACCTGCTAGGCTTCTTGGGCGTGTATGGGAAGACAAAAGATACAATGGAGGCACGGGAGGAACAGCAACGTGTGCATGAAAAAGACGGCATGCATCCAAAGCAGTATGAAGGTCCTGCCAGCTACGCTCTTACCAAAGAAGAGAAGGAAATCTTCTTTGAATGCCTGCTCAGTATGAAGGTCCCGTCTGGCTTCTCGTCGAATATAAAGGGAATAATAAATATGGCAGAGAAAAAGTTCCAGAACCTAAAGTCTCATGACTGCCACGTGATTATGACGCAACTGCTTCCGGTTGCATTGAGGGGGCTTCTACCGGAAAACGTTCGATTAGCCATTGTGAAGCTATGTGCATTCCTCAATGCAATCTCTCAGAAGGTGATAGATCCAGAAATCCTGTCAAGGTTAAGGAGTGATTTGGTGCAATGTCTTGTTAGTTTCGAGCTGGTGTTCCCACCATCTTTCTTCAATATCATGACGCACGTCCTAGTTCATCTAGTCGACGAGATTGTCGTTCTGGGCCCTGTATTTCTACACAATATGTTCCCCTTTGAGAGGTTCATGGGAGTCTTACAGAAATATGTTCGTAACCGCGCTAGGCCAGAAGCAAGCATCTCCATGGGCCATCAAACAGAGGATGTCATTGGGTTTTGTGTTGACTTCATTCCTGACCTTAAGAAGATTGGTCTCCCTCAATCGCGGTATGAGGGGAGACTGACTGGAAAAGGCACGCTAGGAGCAGACTCAATAATATGTAGGGACGGGCATTCTTGGTCACAAGCACACTACACAGTTCTACAGAATTCTACCATGGTGACCCCGTATGTCGATGAACACAAGAATATTCTGCGCTCCAAACACTCGGAGCAGTGTGACGACTGGATTACATATGAACACATCAGGACTTTCGGCAGTTGGTTGCAAACACGTCTCATGGGTGACAACACTGTTTCTGATGAGCTGTACTCGTTGGCCAGGGGACCATCTTCGACTGTATTGACTTACAAAGGGTACGAGATAAATGGGAATACATTTTACACGATCGCTCAAGATCAAAAGAGCACCAACCAAAATAGCGGTGTCCGCTTTGATGCAGCAACCAAGAGGGGAAAGGACACATATTATGGTTACGTAGTGGACATATGGGAACTTGACTATGGACATGATTTCAAGGTCCCTTTGTTTCAGTGCAAATGGGTCAATCTGTCAGGAGGCGGGGTACAGGTAGACCCACAGTACGGAATGACAACAATGGATCTCAACAATCTTGGGTACACAGACGAACCATTCGTCCTAGCCAATGATGTGGCGCAGGTTTTCTATGTGAAGGACATGTCTACCAAACCGAGAAAAAGAAAAGATAAGGAAGCGAATACATCATACGATGAGCCAAAGCGCCACATAGTTCTTTCAGGAAAAAGAGACATCGTGGGATTGGAGGGCAAGACAGACATGTCTGAAGATTATGAAAAGTTTCATGAAATTCCTCCCTTCAAAGTCAAGGCTGACCCAAGCACCCTGTTAAACGATGAAGATTATCCATGGTTACGGCGCAATAAGCAAAGGACACAAGCGAAGAAAAAGTGAAGACTTTCTCTCCACAACTATATCATTGCAGTTACCTGTGAAGAAATTAAATGCCTTTTGTAACAGATGAGTTTTCGTCCGAAACCCTGATACTTCGAAAGAGATTGTCCGTTTTGTACACGAAGTGCATCCAGTTTTTGCCGTAACCCTCTCAACTTTTTAGCACATGCTATGTGGGTGAAATGATGATACCATGCCAACTTTCAACCTGTTCAGAGTTCATTTGTAGTGCTTTTCAATTTCAGGGTCATTTAGCTCAAAAAAATCAGTAAATGCATGAAAAATAGGAAATGAAGTCAGAAAGGGTTGAAAATTGATGATGTGGCTTTGAATGGTGCATTTTGAACACACAAAAAGTCTGGAGTTCAAATAAGTTCAAAAAAATGAAATCCCTTTGTAACAGGTGAGTTTTCGTCCGAAACCCTGATACTTCGAAAGAGATTGTCCATTTTGTACATGAAGTGCATCCAGTTTTTGCCGTAACCCTCTCAACTTTTTAGCACATGCTATGCGGGTGAAATGATGATACCATGCCAACTTTCAACCTTTTCAGAGTTCATTTGTAGTGCTTTTCAATTTCAGGGTCATTTAGCTCAAAAAAATCAGTAAATGCATGAAAAATACCAAATGAAGTCAGAAAGGGTTGAAAATTGATGATGTGGCTTTGAATGGTGCATTTTGAACACACAAAAAGTCTGGAGTTCAAATAAGTTAAAAAAATGAAATCCCTTTGTAACAGATGAGTTTTCGTCCGAAACCCTGATACTTCGAAAGAGAATGTCCATTTTGTACACGAAGTGCATCCAGTTTTTGCCGTAACCCTCTCAACTTTTTAGCACGTGCTATGCGGGTGAAATGATGATACCATGCCAACTTTCAACCTTTTCAGAGTTCATTTGTAGTTCTTTTCAATTTCAGGGTCATTTAGCTCAAAGAATGAACTAATAGCAAAAAGAATGAACTAGAAAACTTTTATGAAACTCTAATAGCAAAAAGAATGAACTAAAAAATAATCAATTAAAATATTCTGTTATGATCAACTAAAACAAAACTAATAGCAAGAAAGTTTTATGAAACTTTTATGAAACTAAAACAAAACTTTTATGAAACTAAAACAAAACTTTTATGAAACTAAAACAAAACTTTTATGAAACTAAAACAAAACTTTTAATCAACTAAAACAAAACTAATAGCAAGACAGTTTTATGAAACTTTTTTGAAACTAAAACAAAACTTTTATGAAACTAAAACAAAACTAATAGCAAGAAAGTTTTATGAAACTTATATGAAACTTTTACGAAACTAAAACAAAACTTTTATGAAACTAAAACAAAACTAATAGCAAGAAAGTTTTATGAAACTAAAACAAAACTTTTATGAAACTAATAGCAAAAAGAATGAACTAGAAAACCTTTATGAAACTCTAATAGCAAAAATATTGAACTAAAAATAATCAATTAAAAAATTCTGTTATGATCAACTAAAATAAAACTATAATATTCTTTAATAGCAAAAAGAATCAACTAAAAAGCTTATAATTTTATAATTTATGAAACTAATGGCACTAACAGAAAGTTTATAATTTTTGTGACCTAAAAGCAAAAAGAATCACTGAAAAAAAAAAGCAAAAAAGAAAACAAAAAAAGTAGAAAAAATGCCGCCTACTGGGCCACCACGGCCTGAATACGACTAGAAACCCAACCATCCAGTTGGGCCAGGATTCAGGCCCGCATAAGGCCCAGAAGGCCCACAGGCAGCGGTGTGTCCGATTAGGCCCGTAAGACTGCTGTTGAGAGGAGCTCGAGAGGGTGTGCGCAGCAGCGCTTATAAACCACTCTCGAGCCCTCTCAGCTAGCGAGGTGGGACTAAACTTTTGGCCCCGGGCAGCACCACCTTTGGTCCAGGTTCGTGGCACCAACCGGGACCAATGCCCACCTTTGGTCCCGGTTGGTGGCACCAACCGGGACCAATGCCACCCTTTAGTCCCGGTTGGTGCCACCAACCGGGACCAAAGGTCTCTGCTTCCCGCCCTTTGGGCTGACGAAAAGAGACCTTTGGTCCCAGTTGGTGGCACGAACCGGGACTAAAGGTGGGCATTGTATATAAGGAAACCCTTAGAAAATTTCAGTTTTCATCTACCAGTTGCCCCGAGCCGCCGTCCTCGTCCCCGTCGCCTCCCCGTCGCCTCCCCGAGCCGCCGTCTTCGTCGCCGGCCCCGTCGCCTCCCCGAGCCGCCGTCCTCGTCCCCGTCGCCACCGTCCTCGTCCCCGTCGCTGCCGTCCTCGTCGCCTCCCCGTCGCTGCCGTCCTCGTCCCCGTCGCCGCCGTCCTCGTCGCCTCCTCGTCGCCTCCCCGAGCCGCCGTCCTCGTCCCCGTCGCCTCCCCGTCGCCTCCCCGAGCCGCCGTCCTCATCCCCGTCCCCGTCGCCTCCCCGAGCCGCCGTCCTCGTCCCCGTCGCCGCCGTCCTCGTCTCCGTCGCCGGCCTCCAGCCTTCGCCGCCCCCCCCCCAAGTGAGCCCCCCCTGCTCCCCGTCACCGCGTATATGTGTGTATATGTTCATGTATATGTTTTTTTTCGGGCATGTATATGTGTATATGTTCATGTATATGTTTTTTTTCATTTATGTATATATGTTCATGTATATGTGTGTATATGTTCATGTATATGTTCATGTATATGTTTTTTTCATGTATATGTATATATGTTCATGTATATGTGTGTATATGTTCATGTATATGTTTTTTTTCATGTATATGTTCATGTATATGTGTGTATATGTTCATGTAAAAAGTCTTCGTTGTTTTTCGTATGTACGAAAATGTAGAGTGAAAACGAAAACAAACATATAAGAAAAAACAAAGGAAAAAATGAAGAAGGAAAAGAAAACCGCCCGGCCCGGCCACCACCGCATTTTCATAAAGTTTTTCCACCGAGTCCACGTCGCACCGAGCACCCGCGGCGAAGCAAGTCTTTTTTTGAAGGTAGTTTTTTTGTTAAATGAAAATGTTGGCATCGGCTCTATCATCACGTTGGCATCGGCTCTATCTATCAACAAGGCCACGGGAGCACCCCGGCCCCCTATCATCACGTTGGCATCGGCTCCCCGAGAGCTTTCCAACGGATCCGGAATGTATGTCGTTGTTGATATACCCCCTCCCCGATAACTTCGACATGAGGGGGGGGGGGTCGATATACCCCCTCCCCGATAACAATTTTTTCTAAGTTACTAAGGTAAAATGTTCACCCCCCTCTCAATATACCGGGCGACCAACTCTCGAGGCCACCCAAACCCTAGAAAAAAAGCGTTGTCGATATACCCCCTCCCCGATGTCGAGAATGGCGCCATTTTGTTAAATCCCTTAAAGGTTAAGAGAATCCCTTGTTTGACATTCATGAGAGAGGCGGTCCGGACGTCGGACATTCATGAGAGAGGCAGTCCGGACGTTGGACATTCATGTTTGTATATTAATTGCCATGTTGTAATATTTGCAGAAACTATGGATCAAAGAGACTTGGAACAAGAACAGTTGTTGGGGGAGATAATCCTCGCCGGAGGTGATGCTGTCTTGTCGTTTCTCAACGACACCGATGGAACAATGGAGGAGGAAGGACATGATCATGATGGCTCCGGTGACATGATCATGATGGCTCCGGAGGTGCTGACTAGCTAATTGATGCATTAATTGTTTTGGTATGTACATATATTAACTCTTCTTTCTTCTTTTATAGCCCTCCGGATCGAGCCAAACTTCGGTAACGAGACGAGGCCCGAAGAAGAGGTTGCGCAAGGATGAAATGTTCACGATCACAGCACTCGCGGACGATGGCCTACCGATTGAACCCAAGCGGACCAAGGACGCATTTTCTGCTCAGTGCGGAGCTATTGTTAGGGACAACATCCCGATCAGCATCAAGCAATGGAATAAGCCTAAGGACAATGCCCCTGAAGGTGATTATGTCACCGATAGACAGAAAGATGATCTTTGGACCTTGCTGAAGGCAAATTTCACCCTACCGCCAGAGGAGGATCCGAATAAGCCCGTTATAGAGCCACTGGTCAAGGCGTGTGCTCTTAAGAAGATGGCAGATCTATTCAGGAGGTGGAAGAAGGAGTTGAAATCAAAGTTTGTCGACAAAGGTGAGACTCCAGAATTCATCGGCCGATTTGAGAAGATAAGAGATCACTGGCCCGCATTTGTGGCCTACAAGACATCAGACAAGAGTAAGAAAATGTCAGAGACAAACAAGAACAACGCTGCAAAGAAGCAGTATCACCATCACACGGGGTCAGGTGGCTACCTCAAAGCCCGGCCGTTGTGGGACAAAGCTGAGAATGACCTGATTGCTAAAGGGGTCGAACCAGAGACATTGAAATGGCCAAACCGTTCAAGGACTTGGTTCTTCGGGGTTGAGGGAACTTTGGAACCTGAAACAGGGAAGTGTCGTTGGACGTACGAGCAACTTGCAATACCCATCACGAAGCTTCAGAAGTATATCACCGCAGCGCAGGAAGGGACGTTCATTCCCGACAGAGAGAAGGACGAGCTGACTGAGGCCCTAGGGAATGCTGAGCACCCTGGACGAACACGAGCCACACCAGGCTCCGTTCCGTGGAAGGTTGGGTTTCCCGACGCAGGCGGTTACAGAAGCCGGGAGAGAAAGAGGAAAGCGGAGCTGAGCGACATGCAGAAGATGAGTGCAAGACTACAAAAGCTAGAGGAAGCTGAGAGCCAGCGAGCTGCCGGCCAACTATCTCAGCGGCACGAAGCTACCCCAGAAGCTACCCCGCCATCTCAGCGGAGAAGCAGCGTGGCTTCCACGGAGCCCGTTCAGACTGACTTCACAGAGCCTATCTACCCCGTGCATACTATCACGGAGGCTCAAAATTGCGAGCTTATGACGAAATGCCATAACCTCACTTTCAAGGCGGCTCTCGGCTCTGTTGCACCTCCTCAACCCAACGGAACTTTTCACTGCCTTCCGATTCCACATGGCTTTGCTGTTGTGATGGTGGATGAAGTAATGGAGGGATTTGAGGAGCTCGAGCTTTACCACTCTACAGGTGAAGGGGAGAATCAGCTGGTTCGTGCTCTGAGGAGTACATGTCTATGGCAGAAGGAGTACATCAAGCTTCCAAACTGGACGCCTCCGCCTCCTCCTCCTCCTCCGGCGAGTCAGGACACTCCGCCTCCTCCTCCTCCTCCTCCTCCGGCGAGTGATCAGGGCACTCCGCCTCCTTCTCCGGCTCCTCCGACGCGTGAGGGCACTCCGCCTCCTCCTTCGCCTACTCCGGCGCGTAGGAGCAGTCCGCCTCCTCCTCCGCCTCGTCGGCAACGGCGGAAGACAGACGCCGCCGCTCTGGCTCCTCCGGCGCGTCGGAGCACTCCGCCTCCTTCTCCGCCTCGTCAGCAAGGACGGAAGAGAGACGCCGCCGCTCCGGCGGCTAGCAATACAAGCAGAGGCGAGAGGCAATTCAGATACGGTCCATCTCTCAAGCCTCTGGAAAAGTTACCATATGAGAGGACCGAGTCTGAAAACGAGGAGATATGTCGTGCCCAAGTGAGGGACCATTTTGCAAAGAAAACTCCACCTCCGAAGGAGAAGCTAGATCCGGTGAAAGTGAAGCGCCCTATCGATGCCCTGAAGCGACCACCACCGCCTCCGCCGGATTCCAACTATGTCCGGATTATTAAAAAGACATATGTAGAAGCGTGGCGGTCGGGAAGTACTTCTAGTGATGCAAGGTTAGCAGAACGAAGAAGTGGGAAAACAATTCCCCAGCTCGGCGAACAGGAGAAGCAATCGTGCCCCCCGCTCAAGGTGTCTAGCGATATCGTCGCTAATCATCCGGGGATGGTGCCTCGTACCAATCCTGGTGATTACTTGGGGGATGATGTAATTTTTCAAACGGCTGAGGTAACAAAAGAAGAATATAAATACGTGCACGGGAAGCCTCTCGTCAAACCTGATCATCCTCCTCTAACAACGATGATGTACAAATTGCATGAGTGGTACATGAAAACCTGCAGGGAGTCTGGGAGAGACACTATGTATATGGCAGTGAAACCACAGCACGAATTCATTGGACTTTCCGTGATGCCTATTGAATTTGTGGAGTTATTTCAGTTATACAATCAACTGGCCCTCGACAAACAACTCATGACTTCCTACTGTCTGTAAGTATTACTTCTATAGTTAAGTCTCTAGCTCAGCTCGTTCATTGCATGTATATATAATTATCCTCACTATATTATGCAGATTGAAGATCTTCGAATGCAAAAAAATAGGAATCTTCGACGTTGGGTTCATTAGTCCAGATGCCGTAAATGAATGGACGGTAAAAAACTCAATCAAAGAGACCGAGGAGAACTTGCTACAGTCGTTCCTTATACATCAAAACAAAAGGGAAATACTCTTTCCTTACAACTTCAAGTGAGTATTGCTGTCTTCTCTGTATACTCAGTTTCGCTTACTCGAGGTTAAGTAATGTAATTGATGAGTTATATATGCGTGCGCAGTTTCCACTTTATTCTGCTATCCATTAAGCTTGACGGGGCATTAGTAACTGTCTTAGACTCGAGACGTAAAGATCCCGAGAATTATGCGGACATGACTGCAATGCTCAAGAAGTAAGTTCAGTCAATACCGGGACCATATCGGCATGCAACTTTCGTTAATTTCCTGATATCAAGTAATCATTTTCTTTGCCTGGCAGGGTTTGGAAGAAGTTCACCCGAAAGGTTCCCGGTCTAAACAAAGAATTACGATTTACGCACCCCAAAGTAAGTAGTACTAGCTAGTTCCGCGCATCTCTAATTGATTCAAATTTTCATCTATATATCATTACCATGCTTGCTTATCAGTTTGATTGAACTCTATTCTCGTAAAGTGCTTGTACCCGAAAGAAGGGACTGTTTTATGTGCATACTACGTATGCGAGTTCATTCGCCACTCGACCTCTGAGCGGGGCTTCTCTGACAAACAATTTGAAGTACGTAAATAATATTCACAATTTTATTTTATATATTACCATCAATTGTGTTGAGTTTTATTTATATATATGCATGTATTGACCCCCTTCTTTAAATTAGATCTGGCAGATGCGGGATGAACTCCTACCACATGATCGCATACGAGCAATTCAAGAGGAATTGGCGGGATTCTTTCTTGACCACGTCATACCTAAAGACGGGGAATACCATGCGAATTTGTGATTGGATCTTAGGTAGATGATGTTAGGGATTGTAAAAGATGTTATATTGTATATATGTAGTACCGTCGGATAGATATACGAAAACTTGTTGTTCGACCAAGCACGGAGAAAGAGATGTCACTTCTCTCTATATATGTTCAGCATGACGATCTTGTGTAATTAATGGTTTCCTTCATTTTCTTATTAGCTAGCATCGAGTTATCTCTATATGTATAGTAGCTACCGTCGACCGAGCACGGAGAAAGAGAGGACACTTCTCCCTATTAGCTAGCTAACACAATATGAAACCCCTAAATTAACCCTCCAAAACCCCCCAACCCCCCCCCCTTCAAAAAAAAAACCCCAGCTGCTGCCTGAAGCTGACGCGTGGATGACCTTTGGTCCCGGTTGGTGTGACCAACCGGGACTAAAGGTCCTCCTGCCTGGGCTCCCCGCAGCGACCACGTGGATGCCTTTTGGTCCCGGTTGGTGTTACCAACAGGGACCAAAGGTCCTCCTGCCTGGGCTACTCGCAGCGGCCACGTGGAGCCCCTTTGGTCCCGGTTCGTAAGCGAACCGGGACTAAAGGTATTGGGCTTTAGTCCAGACCCTTTAGTCCTGGTTCCAGAACCGGGACTAAAGGCCCTCTGGAACCGGGACTAAAGGCCCTTTTTCTACTAGTGAGCATGTGCTAAAAAGTTGAGAGGGTTACAACAAAAAATGGATGCACTTCGTGTACAAAATGGACAATGTCTTTCGAAGTATCAGGGTTTCGGACGAAAACTCATATGTTACAAAGGCATTCCATTTTTTTAAACTTATTTCAACTCCGGACTTTTTGTGCGTTCAACATGCACCATTCAAAGCCACCTCATCAATTTTCAACCCTTTCTGACTTCATTTGCTATTTTTCATGCATTTACTATTTTATTTTAGCTAAATGAACCTGAAATTGAAAAGCAGTACAAATGAACTCTGAAAAGGTTGAAAGTTGGCATGGTATCATCATTTCACCCACATAGCATGTGCTAAAAAGTTGAGAGGGTTACGGCAAAAACTGGATGCACTTCGTGTACAAAATGGACAATCTCTTTCGAAGTATCAGGGTTTCGGACGAAAACTCATATGTTACAAAGGCATTTCATTTTTTTAACTTATTTCAACTCCAGACTTTTTGTGCGTTCAACATGCACCATTCAAAGCGACATCATCAATTTTCAACCCTTTCTGACTTCATTTGCTATTTTTCATGCATTTACTGTTTTTTTTAGCTAAATGACCCTGAAATTGAAAAGCAGTACAAATGAACTCTGAAAAGGTTGAAAGTTGGCATGGTATCATCATTTCACCCACATAGCATGTGCTAAAAAGTTGAGAGGGTTACGCAAAAACTGGATGCACTTCGTGTATAAAATGGACAATCTCTTTCGAAGTATCACGGTTTCAGACGAAAACTCATATGTTACAAAAGGCATTTCATTTCTTGACATGTAACTGCAGTGATATTCTAGATCAAAGCCATCATCGGAATAGTTGTGGAGAGAAAGTCTTCACTTTTTCTTCGCGTGTGTCCCTTGCTTATTGCGCCGTAACCATGGATAATCTTCATCGTTTAACAGGGTGCTTGGGTCAGCCTTCACTTTGAAGGGAGGAATTTCATGAAACTTTTCATAATCTTCAGACATGTCTGTCTTGCCCTCCACTCCCACGATGTCTCTTTTCCCTGAAAGAACTATGTGGCGCTTTGGCTCATCGTATGATGTATTCGCTTCCTTATCTTTTCTTTTTCTCGGTTTGGTAGACATGTCCTTCACATAGAAAACCTGCGCCACATCATTGGCTAGGACGAATGGTTCGTCTGTGTACCCAAGATTGTTGAGATCCACTGTTGTCATTCCGTACTGCGGGTCTACCAGTACCCCGCCTCCTGACAGATTGACCCATTTGCATCGAAACAAAGGGACCTTAAAATCATGTCCATAGTCAAGTTCCCATATGTCCACTATGTAACCAGCATATGTGTCCTTTCCCCTGTTGGTTGCTGCATCAAAGCGGACACCACTGTTTTGGTTGGTGCTCTTTTGATCTTGGGCGATCGTGTAAAATGTATTCCCATTTATCTCGTACCCTTGGTAAGTCAATACAGTCGAAGATGGTCCCTTGGCCAACGAGTACAGCTCATCTCCAACAATGTTGTTACCCATGAGATGTGTTTGCAACCAACTGCCGAAAGTCTTGATGTGTTGACATGTAATCCAGTCGTCAGACTGCTCCGGGTGTTTGGAGCGCAGAAAATTCTTGTGTTCATTGACATACAGGGTCACCAAGGTAGAATTCTGTAGAACTGTGTAGTGTGCTTGAGCCCAAGAATGCCCGTCCCTACATATTATTGCATCCGCTCCTAGCGTGCCTTTTCCAGTCAGTCTCCCCTCATACCGCGATTGAGGGAGACCAATCGGCTTAAGGTCAGGAATAAAGTCAACACAAAACCCAATGACCTCCTCCGTTTGATGGCCCATGGAGATGCTTCCTTCTGGCCTAGCACGGTTACGAACATATTTCTTTAAGACTCCCATGAACTTCTCAAAGGGGAACATATTGTGTAGAAATACAGGACCCAGAATGGCAATCTCGTCGACTAGATGAACTAGGACGTGCATGATGATATTGAAGAAGGATGGTGGGAACACCAGCTCGAAACTGACAAGACATTGCACCAAATCATTCTTTAACCTTGATAGGATTTCTGGATCGATTACCTTCTGAGAGATTGCATTGAGGAATGCACATAGCTTCACAATGGCTAATCGAACGTTTTCCGGTAGAAGCCCCCTCAATGCAACCGGAAGCAGTTGCGTCATAATCACATGGCAGTCATGAGACTTTAGGTTCTGGAACTCTTTCTCTGCCATATTTATTATTCCCTTTATATTCGACGAGAAGCCAGACGGGACCTTCATACTGAGTAGGCATTCAAAGAAGATTTCCTTCTCTTCTTTGGTAAGAGCATAGCTGGTAGCACCTTCATACTGCTTTGGATATATGCCGTCTTTTTCGTGCACACGTTGCTGGTCCTCCCGTGCCTCCGGTGTATCTTTTGTCTTCCCATACACGCCCAAGAAGCCTAGCAGGTTCACGCAAAGATTCTTCGTCACGTGCATCACGTCGATTGCAGAGCAGACCTCTAGGTCTTTCCAATAGGGTAGGTCCCAAAATATAGATTTCTTCTTCCACATGGGTGCGCGTCCCTCAGCGTCATTCGGAACAGATTGTCCGCCAGGACCCTTTCCATAGATTACTTGTAAATCCTTGACCATATCAAGTATGGCATCACCAGTACGGAGGGCGGGCTTCTTCCGGTGATCTGCCTGACCTTTGAAATGCTTGCCTTTCTTTCTTAAGAGATGGTTGGTCGAAAGAAATCGACGATGTCCCAGGTACACATTCTTCCTGCATTTGTCCAAATATATACTTTCGGTATCATCTAAACAGTGTGTGCATGCGTGGTATCCCTTGTTTGTCTGTCCTGAAAGGTTACTAAGAGCAGGCCAATCATTGATGGTTACAAACAGCAACGCATGTAGGTCAAATTCCTCCTGTTTGTGCTCATCCCACACACGTACACCTTCTCCATTCCACAGCTGTAAAAGTTCTTCAACTAATGGCCTTAGGTACACATCAATGTCGTTGCCGGGTTGCTTAGGGCCTTGGATGAGCACTGGCATCATAATGAACTTCCGCTTCATGCACAACCAAGGAGGAAGGTTATATAGACATAGAGTCACGGGCCAGGTTCTATGATTGCTGCTTTGCTCCCCAAAAGGATTAATGCCATCTGCACTTAAACCAAACCATACGTTCCTTGCGTCACCTGCAAAGTCCCCCCACCTTCTCTCGATTTTTCTCCACTGCGACCCGTCAGCGGGTGCTCTCAACTTCCCGTCTTTCTTACGGTCTTCTTTGTGCCATCGCATCAACTTGGCATGCTCTTTGTTTCTGAACAGACGTTTCAGCCGTGGTATTATAGGAGCATACCACATCACCTTGGCAGGAACCCTCTTCCTGGGGCGCTCGCCCTCAATATCACCAGGGTCATCTCGTCTGATCTTATACCGCAATGCACCGCATACCGGGAATGCATTCAAATTCTCGTACTCCTCACCGCAGTAGAGGATGCAGTCATTAGGGCATGCATGTATCTTCTGCACCTCTAATCCTAGAGGGCAGAGAACCTTCTTTTCTCCGTACGTACTGTCAGGCAATTCATTATTTTCAGTAACTTCTCAAATCCCTTGTCAGATACACTATTCTCTGCCTTCCATTCCAGTAATTCCAGTGTGGTACCGAGCTTTGTGTTGCCATCTTCGCAATTTGGATACAACCGTTTTTTGTGATCCTCTAACATGCGATCGAACTTCAACTTCTCATTTTCACTCTCGCATTCTCTCTGTGCATCAACAATGACCCGGCGAAGATCATCATCGGGCACATCGTCTGGTTCATCTTGATCTTCAGCTTCCCCCGTTGCAGTATCACCGTATTCAGGGGGATAGTTGTCATCATCCTCTTCTTCTTCGTTGTCTTCCATCATAACCCCTATTTCTACGTGCTTGGTCCAAACATTATAGTGTTGCATGAAACCCTTCTCAAGAAGGTGCAAGTGAAGGGTTTTCGAGTCAGAGTAATCCTTCGTATTCCCACAGACAGTACATGGACAATACATAAAACCATTCTGCTTGTTTGCCTCAGCCACTTCGAGAAAATTATGCATGCCATCAATGTACTCGGAGGTGCGTTGGTCACCGTACATCCATTGCCGGTTCATCTGCGTGCATTATATAATTAAGTGTATCAAAAACCATTACAGAACATCATGAATAGAGAAGCGACCAAATTAATACAAGTTCATCATCACATTAAAACCAAAGTACTGTAGTGATCAAATGTTATTACTGAAAAAATAAATACATAAAGTTCATACATAGTTCTCATTATCAACTATGTAAAACATTTAAATGCAACAACAAATGCGATCATAATCGCAACGAAGGTAACAATTGATCCAACAGCATAATGATACCAAGCCTCATTATCAATGGCATATTTTCTAATCTTTCTAATCTTCAGGCGCATTGCATCCATCTGCATCTTGTGATCATCGACGACATCGGCAACATGCAACTCCAATTTCATCTTCTCCTCTTCAATTCTTTTCAATTTTTCTTTCAAATAATTGTTTTCTTTTTCAACTAAATTTAACCTCTCGACAAGAGGGTCGGTTGGAATTTCCGGTTCACATACCTCCTAGATAAAAACATCTATGTCACGTTGGTCGGCATAATTCTCATAAACACTAAATGAAACAAATAGTTATAAAAGATAATATACCACATCCGAATCATAGACCGGACGAGAGCCGACGGGGGCGGATACCAAAACCATGGCACTATATAATAACAAACAATAATAAAAGTAAGAAAATTATACAAGTAGCTATATAACTCATACAACAAGTAAGAATTTTTTTTCTTTTAAAAAGAAGATAAGAACAAGAGGCTCACCACGGTGGTGCCGGCGACGAGATCGGCACGGGCGGTCGACGGCGGTGAGGACGGGGACGGGGACAATGGTGCACCGCCAAACCTAGACAAATCTTGGGGAAAATGGAGCTTGGAGGTCGAGCTTGGAGAGGAGAAAGCTTAAGTGTGACTCGGGCATTTCATCAAACACCTCATGTGCATAGGAGGTGAGAGCAGAGCAGCACACACCTCCCACACCGGCCGGCCAAAAAACAGAGGAGTGAGCGGGTAGGGGAGAGCATATATATAGGCATCTCTTTAGTCCCGGTTCGTGGCTAGAACCGGGACAGAAGACACACATTTAGTCCCGGTTCCAGCCACCAACCGGGACTAAAGGGGCTGCGCCAGGAGCGAGGCCCTTTAGTCCCGGTTCGCGTCTGGAACCGGGACCAAAGGGGTCAGACGAACCGGGACTGGTGCCTGCCATGGCCCGGCCGACGCCCTGGCCTCACGAACCGGGACTGATGCACCCATTGGTCCCGGTTCGTAACAGAACTGGGATTGATGCTCTTATCTGGCCTGGACCAAAGCCCTATTTTCTACTAGTGTTCCCCCTTCCAGGTGACGGCGGCGGCGCCGTCCGTGAGGGGGGGGGGGGCACACTCCAGAGTGGCGTGCCGGGTGCTTGCACCTGCCACCACACTTCCAGACGTGTAAGAGGGCCCAGCGCAAGACCTGGCGACATGGCTACCCCCCCAAGCACCCCGTCCCGTCTAACCCTGGCACAGTTGACCGGCGGATCTAGGCCTTTGAGTTTCGCCGGACGGGCTTTGACCGATGGACCTTTTCACGTGGTTCTGATAGGCCAGCCCATAGGTACACCCCCGATCAAGGTCCGGGCCCAACACACCGCAAGATTCCCTCCGTGTCTGCCCGACGTGGCCATTTCCCCCCTCCGTGCGACGGTGGCAGCGACGTCCGTGAGGGGGGCACACTTCGGAGCCGCGTGCCGGGTGCTTGCACCTGCCACCACACTTGCAGACGTGTAAGAGGGCCCAGCGCAAGACCTGGCGGCATAGCTACCCCCCCAAGTACCCCGTCCCGTCTAACCCTGGCACAGTTGACCGGCGGATCTAGCACTTTCAAGATTCTTATAAAAAACATATAAAACTTGTCAAAAAAATTTGTAATTATCAATTGTTTGTGATTTTAATAAAGTATAGGGACCTATATGCAAAAGAAGATGAGGTCACATTACTAACATACTCGAAAACAAATACAAACTACATATTCATAATCTATGGAAAATTCTACACCAAATCTATATATAATTTATGTATGTTTATGTTTGGATAAGGCACATTTAAGTTAATCAAATTTTAATTTAGAAAAAAGATAAAAATCAAAAATGAAAAAAAACAAAAAAAAACAGATAATACACAGATATGCCGACGGCAAAGCCGTCGGCCTAGCTATGCCCCCGGATCGATGATGTGTGCCCAACCGACACGCCTCGGATCGATGACGTGGCACGTGTCGATGACGTGGACCAAGCCTATGCCGACGGCCGCCGTTAGGGCCGTCGGCATAGCTATGACGGCGTCAAACGCCCGTCAACCACAGGGTCACCGGGCCCACGTCTATGCCGACAGCCACTGTAGGCGTATGGCCAGATATGCCGACGCCTGACTATGCCGACGGCGACCGCCGACATATTTGGAGGTATGCCGACGACTTTTCTACACCGACGGCTTGCCCTAGGCCGTCGGCATACCTCCATATATGCCGACGGGGGCCGTCGGCATATCATAGGCCGTCGGGATTAGGGGTAATTCCGGTAGTGATTCATGGTGACTGATGCTACTTTCTATGGTCGCTAGTTTTGTTATGTTTTTCACATGAATTTATGAGGCATACCCATGACAAATATCACCTGGTAGTGGGCCGTAACATTCTGATCCTGTCATTACATTACGATATTCATGTGTAGTGAGCCAGTCGTAATTTAACCCATGCTAACTTGCCCATTAATCTGAATATGGTACAGTAATATATTATGCACCATAGAATGTTGCGACGTTGTATTGTTGTGCATAAGAGACAGTCATCTACAATGAACCATTGCTCTAATTCAGGCCATTGTCTTTTGTGTTAGTCAGTCCATTGTTTTGGTCATGATGGGAATGCAGTTGCTGCAGTATCTAGAAGTGAACTAACCCACATAGCTTCATATCTCATTTCTAACCGTGTATTGATTTCCTGACGCAGGTGCGCTGGGGAGAACATCACCAGCGAGCCTGATGGCGTGAGGCCTGCTTGAACTACAAAAGGCGCCTAACGGCGAGTCCCCTTCCATCTCACCTTTCCTCCTTCATGGTGTGTGTTTGCAGTCTTTTCTATTTCAGAATCATTCTTGTTAAGTTTCCGGTGCTAGTATGTCAAGAAAACATCAAAACTGAATGTGTTTTAAATTCAATATGCTATGACCTCTTCCGTCGTCTAATCGCTTAGCACTAAATGATGCTTAATGCTTTCGTAAATTTCAATTGTACTTTGCGTGTGCGCGGGCGAAAACTAGTCCTTGCGATCTTGTTGAATCACATGTTTCTGCTTTATAGATATGGAAACAATTTTGATCTTACAAATGTTGAGTAGCCTAATATTAATTCGAACACCACTTCTTCTGCATGCCAATCATAACATTTTCTTGTCAGAAAAATCCCTTAGCAACTTAATGCGGCTCTCTTCGTGATAAAATTCTCATCTGTTTTTAGATTCCTTGTAACAACTTTCTGTGTACCAGCCCTTGTTCCATATTTTTGAACATAATAATAATAATAATAATAATAATAATAAGGGATCACGCTCATTTCTAGAATCAAAACTAAACTTGATATAAATTGTTCCTAGATTGGGCTTTTAGTTATATACATATAGGAACCCGGAAGTGATTTTTGACATGCAGATCTACACGTACAGACTATATGCACACTCTTCAGCCTACATCTTGGTTTCAGGATTGTTCATGGATAGGTCAATATACATATGTGGATAGATGGATGTGTGTGACTACTGAATATGAATAGATGGACAGTGTCATGTGTCACAATAAGAAGTTTAGTTGCAGGTTCAAGTTCATGGTGTTGTTTGTGTAGGGTTTCTTAAACTCGCAGTGCATATCTCAATTTTGTTATTAACGCTCATCTGATCTCTGAGTCTCTATGAACCTTCTATGTTCACATAGTCGAAAGATTCAGAGCCTATGTAAACATAAAAGGTTGCAAGTTCAAGAAGTTGGAAAGGGATCTTAAACTCACAGTACAAGTTCATGATGTTGTAAAAATTCAGAGTCTATCTTAATAAGAACTTTATTAGATGGGGTTGCTAGTTCATGATGATGTTTGATGCAAGTTGTCTTTGGGTTTGCCCCTGGAGTCAATAGTATGCTCTTGTTTACCTGACGTCATGTTTTATTATTTCTGTATGCCAGAAGTTGGGTTGCTAGTATTTTGGTTCAGCCTTGTTAAATAATGTCAGATGTCTTGCGAGTGCTTTTCAGGTTATATATATATATAGTATTACTATATGTACTGGACTGGTTTAGACGTGACTCGGTTCATGCATCTCTGTCTTGTGTTGTATTCATTAATGTGACTTGGCTCTTTGAATATTATAGGAGATCATAGGTGAAAGGCGAGATTCCAGCGATGGTGGTGCTTCATTTATTTACAGGAGATCAAAGAGAGGTGAATTTTTTGGTTTGGCGTGGTCCATTGTACACATCTTTGGCTCAACTACAACCCGCTTCACGCCTTTCTTAATCTTTGCTGTTTCTGGTCTGAGACTTGGAGATGTTATGAAATCATGATTAAGAAATGCTTAGAATCAAATATGTGCGTGTAGGTGTTTCCCAATGTTTGTCTGCATGTTGATCCAGTTTCTTATGTTTGCACACTTGTTTTTCTGCTGTTAAACACACATGACTGGTTATCAAAGACTCGCGTATGATGGTGGTGAGCTCCAAACGACGGCGGCAGCCTCTTCTCTGGCTCCGTTTGGTTAGCACCCGGTCTTTTGTCTTTCTTCCTCCAAACCATGTTGCTCTGTGTGCCCACAGCCATCGCGCTGGTGAAATTTCTAGTGTTTTATTTGTGGTTGGTCATCTGGCTATGTTTTTCCTCTACTATGTAACTATAAGGAGTTGATATGCTGGTTGTGCTCAGTTTGTGTAAAGGCCAGAAGCGTTAGCATGTTCTGTTTGTTTGTTTATTTCGGAAAAGAAGGGATTTTCAGTTTCACCTATTTTGTGAGCCTCTCGTGCTGGTTCTATATGCTTGCTGCCATGTCTAATTTTGTCTTAGGTCTTCTTTACTTGGTCTTATCACTCTGATATGCATGTGTCTTTCTATTGAAGTATGCCATAGTCATGCTATGCATCGTTTCAAGCTTCTATGCTGTTTCACGTCCTCCTTTTGATATTCTATAATGCTATCGTGCATAGGTCAGTATACAATTGTTTTATGATCAATCGATTTCATCCTTGTAAGAGAGAGTGGTTCAGTGTAAAGTTGGTTCCCGTTGTCATTGGTGTGTGTGAATACTCAATATGAATAGATGGATGGTGTAGTGAGGCATAGTTCAGTGTAAAGTTGGTTCCCATTGTCATTGGTGGGTGTGTGTGAATACTTGATATGAATAGATGGACAGTGTCATGTGGCACAATAAGAACTTTAGTTGCAGGTTCAGAGTTAATGACATTGTTTGTGTAGGGTTTCTTAAACTCACAAAATTCTGTTAGTAACAGCCCTTCCCAACTTGTTGAACTTTCAACCTTCTATGTTCACATAGGCGAAAGATTCAGAACCTATATGTAAACATATAAGGTTGAAAGTTCAACAAGTTGGGAAGGGCTGTTGAACTTGTAGTACAAGTTCATGATGTTGTAAAAATTCAGAGTTTATATTAATAAGAACTTTATTAGCTTTGGGGGGGGGGGGGGGGGGGGGGGCAATTTCATGATGACGTTTCATGCCTAGTTTTCTTTGGGTTTGCCCCTGGAATCGATATCATTCTCTTGTTAACCAGATATCATGGTTTATCATTTTTGTATGCCAGTATTTTGGTTGATACTGTTTTGGTTTAGGCTTGCTAAATATTGTCAGATGTCTCGACAATTTTTTTTCCAGGTCATACGTATAGTATATATACTATGTATAATGGACTGGTTTATGTCTTAGATGAACACAAACACTTGTTCTTTGATATGGCACCACCATGGTTTATGTTGAAGGTTTTGACTGTCCAGAATATGATACTACACTTATCTATCTCTAGTCATATTATTGATAACAGATTTATTATGTGTGGTCTTGGTCTACGCTTATCTGGGTTCATGATGCAATAAAGGTTCCATTTTCCTGTAGCATGGCTGTGTGTTGATTGATCTCATATATTGTTATGCTATCAATTTGTCTTTTTCTTTAGAGAGAGACCTGACTTGGTTGTTGTAGGTGGAGGGAACTTGATGTGCTCAAGGGACACATGGAGTCAGTTGTCTAGCTGAAGGTGACCGAGACCACCTAGCAATCCTAACAAGGTGTGATGATCTAGGCTCCTGTGACTGCCTCCTCCACTACAACTACGTAGGCAAGCCCATGCTCTCTCCCTCCTCCTTTGTTTGCTCTGGGAACAAGCTTTTTAGCTATGGCCATACCGTGTTTGTTTCTGGCCATCGAGTCGATGATATAGTGATTGTTGTCTGTGGTGGTGGTCAGTGGCCTATGGTGCTATGTTGTTACCATGGTTAGACTTGTGATATGCTCTCTATTCATGAACATGACACTACAGTGGGTTTTATCTCCTGATTTCTGTAGTATGATGAAGAATTGTGGTATTGAAACTTACTGGTTGTCTAATTGCTATTGTGCACTAGATGCTATTTGATTTTATAGTACTTCTTACCAAGGCATGTGTGCAATGTAGGTGAAGGGATGTTGTCTTGCTTGAATTGGTTCCAAAATATAGCTAGTGTTTTAATTCTGGTTTGTTCAGGCTATTCTGGAGTACTTTTTACCAAGTGTATGTGTCGTGCATAGTGTTTGTCTACCTGAATTATATTAACATTCTTTGGAGCCATGGACCTTTCCTTGTTTGTTTTTTTATCAGGATGCACCTCTGTCTTGTGTTGTGTACATTAGAGAGACTCGACAGACGTGACTTGGTTCTTTGAATTTACAGGAGATGAAAGCCGAAGGGCGGGTTTCCAGCGCCGGTGGTGCTTCATTTATTTATAGGATTTCAAAGAGAGGTGATTTGTTTGTTTGGCATGGTCCATTGTACACACCTTTGGCTCAACTATAACCTGCTTCACGCCTTTTCTAATTCTTTGTTGTTTCTGTTATGAGACTTAGATGGGATGAATTCATGATTGAGAAATGCTTAGAATCAAGAAAATGGATGTTGATGATATTGATTGCTCCCATGACTTTTACATATATTCCATGGCTTTTGCATATATTCCATGGATCATCATAGTTCCATTATGAGTAGAAACTGGTTGTTGTTGTTATGTAATTTAGACGACTTTGGGTTTTAATCAGTTCACCAAGATGTTATGGTTATGTTTGGAGTTTCCGCCTATTTTGAGTTCCCTTTCTGTAATTACTTGTTAATGTTTCAGTGCAGTGAAAATTGCTCAAGGTTGTCACTGTTGCAGGTGACCAAGGTTATGGTGACCTAGCTGGCAGGAGCTGCAGCACACGTATGAATCCCTCCTCCCCTTCTCATCTCTTCTTCTGGTATCAATCCCTGCGTGTGCATGGCCATTGAGCCATGGCGATTTTTAGGGTTCTATGATCTGCGATGCAACATATTGATGTTTTCGACCAGGTTATGATTGGGAGAGATGTAAAACAAGATGAGATAGTAATTTATTCTACTACTACTACTTGTACCTGCTTTATTTCACACCCTTTTCTTTAGAGGATCCAGGGGATAGAGGTCATCCTTGCATGGTAGCTTACTTTCTAGTACTAATGTGGAGGTGTCTTCTCTAGTTGGGTTAAATTAAGGCAGTGACGTCTTGGTGTTCGAAAAGTTTGTTTATTGGCATGCTGTCGTCGAGTAGTTAAACACATCAAACCAAGTTCAAGCTGATGCTGCTGATTCTTTTTCATTTGGTATGTAGCATAGCTATCCATAACAGGGCACTTTTGCAGGTGAGCAAGGTTATGGTGACCTAGCAGGCAGGATCTGCAGCACACGTATGAATCCCATCTACCCTTTCTCTTCTCTTCTTCTGCTATCATGCTCTGCATGTCCATGACCATTGAGTGGTGCTGAACTTTGTTTGTGCTGGGCATTGAGCCATGGCTATTTTTAGGGTTCTACTATGTTCTGTGATGCCACATCTTTTAGTGCTTGTCGATTTCCAGGGTTTTCAGGCTACATTAGCCCAATTTCGTTTGTTTACTCATTGCTGCCAAAGTTTGATGCTTTCGTTCAGGTTATGATTTGGAGATGTAAAACAAGATGAATTGGAAATTAATTCTACTACCACTACTTCTACCTGCTTTATTTCACACCTTTTTCTTTAGAAGATCCCGGGACAGAGATCATGCTGGCATGGGAGCTTACTTTCTAGTACCAATGTGGAGGGCTTCTTTAGTTGGGTTAAATTAAGGCAGTCATGTCTTGTGTTAGAAAAAGTTTGTTAATCTGCATGTTGTCGTTGGGTAATTGAACACATCAAACCAAGTTCAAGTGTATGCTGCTGATTCTTTTTCATTTGCTATGTCGCATAGCTTTCCATAACCAGGCACTATATTCTTGTGCAACTAGCTAAAAAGCTAAGTTTGTCTGAATTTATTTCAGCTTAACTATCTGAAACTTTCATGATTTAAACAAACTGAGACCATTTTACAGGCTTGCTTGTGCATGATTAAGAAATATGAAATTAACTGCTTGATTTGATTCTGGAGCTAGCTGTAGCTGGCATGAGACCATTGTCGATTTCTGGGGTTTTAGTGCTAAATTACCAATACGTACTGCGAATGTGAGCTCTAATTTTGTTCTTGATAGATACATCAAAGTAGTATTTGCATCTATTTACCTTATACAAGAAGAAGCCTCTTCTGTACATTTGTATGTCAAGGATGCTATTTACTCCCTCTGTACATCCGTATTTCCGCTCGCTCATTGCCTGCCAAGCAGTACGTGATCTCCTCTCCTCTCCTCTCCCGTCTATAAATTGCTGCCCCTGTGCTCTTCCCTCCCCTTGCTCCTCCTGTGTCTACTAAGCTCCTGCATCTCCTCCTTTCTCCTTCAGCCAACACCACAGCGAGAACATACAGCGGCCGGCAATATCACACGATGCCGAGAGACAGTCCACACCCTGTCTTGGACGCTACGGACATACTTGTGGCCGCTGCTAGCACTCGTCCACAGTGTCAGGCGTGTTGGTTTGGTCCTACTTCTCTGCACCCTTTCTCGATCCAATCTTATTCATGAAAACTTCGCATGGTGTCACACAATCTGACTAGTAGTTTGTCACCATTTGTAATGCAGATTGCTGTACTGGATGTGGAACCAGGGATGTGGGCAGGACATCGTCCGACAAGCAATGCCGCAGAAACATAGAAGGGGGTATGGAGGTATGTCTTGTTGAGTATAATGGCCCAGCCGGCATGTGCTTTATTCACAATATTTCATTATAGTGAGACGCAAGTATCTGAGCATATGTATTCACGGGTTAAAAAACCCTTTGAAATCAAACATTTTCTAATTAAAAGTGAGATATTGCGCAAGAGAATTATGCACTGTTGTAGGACAAGCATACTAATAAAATTTCAAACATCACAAGTTAGAAGCAACACTAGTATAATTCTGGTTTTAGAGTGTTAGCATCCTGTTAATCACCAATATGTATTACCTTTGAGATGCTATTTTACATCAGAGTTTAGTTAGATATCAAGTCATTATAATAATATACGCTCTATTCCATGCTAACCTGATTGAAGAAACTCTAGGTTTGTTCTTTGCATTGACACTTAGAGCACACATTTTATCTTCTTCACTTTTGTAGCTTGGCCTAATAACTGAAAAAATTTAGCCAATGTAATCTCTGTTCCTAAATCTATGTATGGTAGCTTGGCCTAATAACTGAAACTAGTTTAACCAATGTACACTGTGTTCCTGATGCTATGTATGGTAGCTTGTCCTAAGAACTGAAAATAGTTTAACCAATGTAAACTCTGTTCCTGAAGCTATGTATGGTAGCTTGGCCTAAGAACTGAAACTAGTTTAACCAATGTATGCTGCGTTCCTGATGCTATGTATGGTAGCTTGTCCTAAGAACTGAAAATAGTTTAACCAATGTAATCTCTGTTCCTGAAGCTATGTATGGTAGCTTGGCCTAAGAAACTAGTTTAACCAATGTACGCTGTGTTCCTGATGCTATGTATGGTAGCTTGTCCTAAGAACTGAAAATAGTTTAACCAATGTAATCTCTGTTCCTGAAGCTATGTATGGTAGCTTGGTGTAAGAACTGAAAATAATTTAACCAATCAAGCCTTGTCGACCTTGAACTAGTTGCATGAAGGTTTGTATATATGGTAGAAAACATGACTCCATCATGTTACAACAACAACAACAACAACAACAAACAAAGCCTTTAGTCCCAAACAAGTTGGGGTAGGCTAGAGGTGAAACCCATAAGATCTCGCGACCAACTCATGGCTCTGGCACATGGATAGCAAGCTTCCACGCACCCATCATGTTGCTGGGAGAAAAAGGCTTTTGTGTTCTGGTAATCCTGTCGGTACATTCAGTTTCCCGTTAGTGCACTTCATTTGACATCGACCTAAATCATGGATCTGCTCTACCAACAATTAATTCTCAACAGATGTAAGCCACGAAAGCAATAGTTTGCATGATATTATGGATAGCAAATGAACATAATAATGAAACATGGATTGATTAGCAGTTGGCATGTAGTGTTTCCCTTGCATGTGAAATATAAAATACGAAATGGAAGACATGGTCGTGGAGAAGCGAATGTAGTGCCGGTGTGGCGTTATGCTGCCGAAATTTCCGGTGGAAATTCGCACAACTTGTCGAAATTTTGCAAGAAGACGAAGATTTTAGGGTGTTGGATGCAAAATGTTAGGGTCTTGGCTGCAATAATATGTTGTTTGCGGGGATTTTAAAAGGAAAAAAGATGCTCTGTACTTACTTTTGTTGACTCGCGAGGTGGACTTGTTCGTAAGAGAACAAGAAAAACAAAGGCATTTCAGCCAGCCAGCGAGCGACGGGCTGACGCGCGCGTCAAGTCTGTTTGTTTCACGTTTTCACCTTTCAAGTCGCCGCCGGGAGACAAGCTAGCTACGAGGGCAACGACGTACGGGATGTCATGTCCCCCACGCTCAGAAAGGGCCTGGTAGCAGATTAAATTATGATTCCAAATTACTTGCGTTTTTTCAATTGGTGATTTTGGATATGGTGGGGCTTAAACAACGGTGGAACAGAAAACAGGGGAGAAAGCATTGGGATCACAATAAACTGAAAATACAAGACTAAGCGCCGGTCAAAAACTCGAAATCAGGCGTACACATGATTGTGCAAATCTATTGTTTTAGGCCAGAAGAAATGTTTGTCGCTAACAAGAAAAAACATAGAAAGATTGCATGACCAATCACAGTAATTCAATAAATTATTTCACCACGTGTTGTGTTAAAAGATGGAAAGCAAAATAACCATATGGTGCGGTGATCAGGATCCAGGCCCGTACGGGACACATGTGCAGCATGTTCGACTGCACAGGGCCCCAATTTGTTACTGCTACCATCTAGTACTGCTTGTAATGACTAATCAATACATTTGACTGGTTGGGAACTTCCACCGTAATTACTCCTAGGACTCCATATCACGCACGCCTCTCCTCCTTCATATTCTCCTTTTCTTTCTCTGTGCTCTTTTAACTTCCAACAAGCCGTACAAAATCATGCCTCCCTCGCTGCTCTCTTGGATTAATTCCTTCGCAGCTTCTCTGTTGGAATGTATAGGTACGCTACACCCTCAGTCCACCTTCTATTTATTCAGTGGTTTCTTCTAGATTTCTCATGTCTTCTCTGCTTCTTTAGATTCCATTGCTGCTTGCTACCTTCGCTGTGAGCCTGTGACCTAGATGCACCAATTGGAGTCGGAGTCCAGACCGAGGTGCCTGCCCGACGAGATCTTGAACCAGACTACCATACGCGTTGCCGCCGGCCGAACATGGTCTTCCCAGGTAAATCAAAGTTCATTTCATCCCTTTGTGTTTCTATGTTCATTTTTTTTGAGATAGTTCACCACTCATGCCGAATGGTCTTTCGTTTATATGTACTACATTTAATACAACATAAGTTTATAGCGAACTAAGAACTCAATCTCAAAAAGCTGCCATTGTGATAAGTTTTTTTGGCAGAAGAATCAAATGGTATTTTGAAGAACATTGCATACGAAGAATATCAAAAGAACGCTAGAAGAATGACAAGTTTTATTTTCTTTGTTTTGCGGGAAGAAAGATGGCCTGTTTGTGCTAAACAATGTACTAATTCCGAGTTTCGTTCAACTACGCATCAACAAGATACATACATGAACTTTGCTTTGGTACACCCCCTATTATACTAATTTAGTTTTGAGAATGATTTTTTTATATGAATCTCTGCTAAAATCGTGTTTTCCTAATTGCCAATGATTTTATCAAGGGCCTAATTTCTGATTTGGCACAGGGCCCCCATTTTCTCGGGTACGGCCCTGTCAGGATCATGCATATCCGCCGGCCGCCACCATCTCTAACATCCTTGGGAGTCTGTCTAGTCGGAGACACACTCTGCTCCTAAGGTACCAGCATCGCTGACACGCCTTGCCCCGCAATACCACGACCAGTGCGAGTGCTTCGCGTTGCTGCCATGGAGCACGGCGTCGAACACTTGAACTCCGCCACGCATGTCCCCGGCGAGGCTATCCAGCATGGGTCCCGGCACCACCACCCCGATGCCCCTCGCGATGATAGGGTGATCCACTGCTTTCTTCGGCCTGGCGCAGATTTCTTCTGCCGTGGTCACGCTGGCAGCTAGGAAGATGCCACGGTAGAACACGTCGACGTACATGTCGGGCTTGGTGCACTCGCTGGCCCAGAGTTTGTGCGATGCGACACGCAAAGTGAGGTTGAACTCTGGATCTAGCGCGGACCGGCGACCGAGGTCGGCCACAGGGTCAAGCCCTGAGACCGAGTTGATGGCGATGGAGTAGTAGGGCGTCATCCCCTGGGTCTGGTCCAGGCAGAAGCAGCATGGAAAACAATTTCGACGAAATTTCGATCATTTTGAGGGTGACCGAAATATTTGCATTTCGTTTGAAATATTTCGTTATTTTTCAATGTTTGTGTATAAAACGACGGAATCCCTTCTGTACACATCAAAGTTTCCATAGCCCAGTGGCAGGTTGTTGCGTTCTCACGACGTAGGTCCGCAGTTCGAAACCCACTACCTGTTTTCCGTAGTTTTATTCAAATTTTTGTCTACTGTTGACGTTGCCGAGAGTCGAACTTGGGTCTGCGAAAAAACAGGTTAGAACTACACCACTAGGATACGTGTGTTTCCACGTACAAGGGCTGCTACGACCAAATATATTCCTTTGCTTAAAATTAATTTTTTTCAAATTTAATTAAAAATTTCATTCATTTGTCCGAAACAGATTTCGAAATTTAAGAATTTTCAGAAATTTCGTAGGTTTCGAGGGTCATCGAAATTTTCTTGCTATAGAAATTCGAAACCTTGAGAAGCACACGGCAGCCATGGCCGCCAACCCCACGCACCACAGCCAGCAGCATTCACAGCCTGAGTACCGCCGCCGGGCTTCCACCACCGGCTGCGGAACGACGGAGGGGTAGTGATCCTGGGTGGAGCCCATCGTCGTCCGTGCGATCTCCTACGGCAGCCCTTCCGCCGCCGAGCGAGATCGATCGATTGTGTTTGTATGACGCCGCTTTTAGTTGGCTGGAATTGGGGTTTGTATCTACGGGTAGGCAGATATACATACACATAGTACGTGTTGAGTAACGGCATTCCTGGGTTTCCGTTCTGCTGGTTTAGTACTTGTTGGACCATTTGGATTTGTTTATGGGACGGTTTTTGTGTACCCTCTCTGGTGGTTTTTGACGTGCGTGGGAGGGCGCAACGTTCTTTTGTTCATTTTAAGACTTTTTTTTAATAAAACAATTTATATCCAAATTTGTTCAATATAAATGATAAAAAATATCCCAAAACACCACTATGACTGTGGGGTCCCACCTTTCAGTGAACGGTATGCAAAATAATAATTGATAAAAAATTTGGCCCTATTTCTTCCCCACCCGGCAGCGTTCCAATCGACGAAGCAGGTGGCATGTTTGTCTCGTCATGCATCGGATCTAGCGTTTTTAGGTTGTGTCGGCTGGTGTTCGGCGTCACCCCGGGTGGCAATGGCTGCGGTCATGGCAGAGTGTCCGAATGTTCTGAAGCGGGATGTACAAAGGGCAGGGTGCAGCGATGTCCATCTTGTCCGATTGCAATTGTTGAAGTCGACGACATTGGGATCGGGCGGACATGGGGTCCCCAGCCGACGCGCCACAAAGACTCGGCTCTGTCATGTGCGGTGCGGAGAACCGTTTCATCGGCTGAAAAAGCAGGTTTGTCTGCGATGATGATCTTCCTGATCTAGGTGTGGTGGCAGTTTTCATCTCTCTCCGGCGAAGCCACGGCGGCGACGGAGTCCATTTGGGGACGGCGGTTAGACAAGACACATTGATCTCCAAGGATTGTGCTGTAAAATTTCTTGTTGTGGGATCATGCGTGCAAATCTTCAGATCACATGTTTGTCTGTTTGGCCCTAAGGGTGTCCACAGATATACTTTGTGTACCAAGTTTGTCTAATGAATATGTGGTTCTTAAAAAATTTAGTCACCACACAATAATTATATCAGTACGAACAAGAGATAATAATCAAATGTATAATATATCCTTTTATTACAATCTCTTTAATAATCAAATATATAATATGTCCTTTTTATTACAATCTCTTTCTATAATAAATAACGTGGCGCCACGACAATGGTATCGACGGCAGCTAGGATGGTAGGACTACGACCTGCACTCCCTTCGCAAGGAACCGCGGTCACCGACCCGTATGGACCCGCACGACCACCTGTTGTAATTCGTTCGGCCACGGAGCATGATGTCGAAAATCTGCTCCCCTCGGCGCAAATCGGTAGCAAGGCCGTTCAACACAGACCCTGGCACGACCACCCCGGCGCCCCTTGCTACGCCGGCATGGTCAGTAACGTTCCTCGGCCTGGCGCAGATCCTCTCAGTCATGGTTCCGCTGGATGCCAGCGAGACGCCACGGTATGACACCTCCACATAGATTCCCGGCTGGACGCACTCGCTGACCTAGAGTGACCTCGAGGCGATGCGAAAAGTGAAGTTAAACTCCGGGTCCAGCATGGGCCCTTGGCTGAGATCCATCGTCGGGTCGAGGCCAGAGAAGGAGTCGATGGCGACGGAGTAAAGGCGCCGTACTTCGTCGTCTGTTTCGTCTATGTAGAAACCCGCAGCTGCTAGGATGAGGAGGGCCACCACCAGGACGTACCACAGCTAGCAGGGGTTGCACGGTCGCGCCGCATCCTCCAGCCAAGCGGAGCGCTGATCTTGGGCGCAGGCGCCCATCGTTGCCTGGCTCTTGTTGGTGGAATTCCGGCAGCGCGTCCGTCGAAGTCCCAAGATCGAACGGTGGTATGTTGTTTGGTGGCTTGGTGCACTGGGGTTTACATACGTTTCAGCCGGCTGATTAATCAGTCACGCAAACCTCCTTCGTAGCATGCCACGTGCCCCACGGGCCCACCCACACACGCGTCCACAACCTTATCTCTTACCCTGTATTAGACGCATCTCGTTCCCCGAGCTCTTCTCTCGATCCCATCTCTCCCACCTCTCGATCCCATCGAATCCACCACCGTAACACGCAAAGAGCACCATACCGGAAAGCTCCCGCGTCGTGCTGCTTCTCTCCCGCTTCCGGTGCTGCGAGACAGCAAGATCCAGCGTTGTGAGGTGGCGCCGCCGGCGCTGCGACGCCGTGCTGCGGGGCAGCAAGGGGTGGTGGTCGCGGTTCTAAACTCAACGGAGGAGGTGCTGCAATGGCACTGATGCGAGGGGCGACGGCCGCGCGACGGTCGGGTGCTTCAAGCTATTGGCAGGTGCTGCAGATGGGGGCTCGCCGGCTTTGCGACGAAGCATCGCCGGGGCCGCCGGAGCTGCAATGAAGCGCAACGGGGGGTCGTTGAAGCTTCGCCGGAGTTGCAACGAAGCATCGCCGGGGCCGCCGGAGCTGCAATGAAGCGCAGCGGGGGGTCGTTGAAGCTTCGCCGGAGTTGATGAAGCACCGCCGGAGTTGCAACGAAGCGTCGCCGGAGCTGCAATGAAGCGCTGCGGGGGTCGTTGAAGCTTCGCCGGAGTTGATGAAGCACCGCCAGAGTTGCAACGAAGCGTTGCCGGAGCTGCAATGAAGCGCTGCGGGGGTCGTTGAAGCTCCGCCGGAGTTGCAATGGAGCGTCGCCGGTGCTGCAATGGAGCGCCGCCAGGCGCCGTCGGTGCTGCGCGGGTGCTGCCATGGGAGCTGCGAGCGGTGAACGGGTGTTGCACCGTTGAGACGAGGAGTCAATTTTCTGTTGGGTTGTGCACGTGGCCTAGCTGGCACAACGGACAGCTGCACAAAGCATCATCTAACGGCTCATGAGGAGGTTTAAAATTGGCTCGCGTCTGCCGGATGATTTGTAGCAGCGCCCATAACCTTGTGTGAACAACCAATAACAGATTGAGAGATTTTATCTCAACTAACTAGGACTCAGATTTTATATCATTTGCGAGTGTGTATATCACGTCTCCACATATGCATGCGCGTATATTCCTAGCCTAAAGATTTTTCTTTATTTTATTAGGGTTAAAGATTTTCTCTACGGATGGACCATAGTCTAGTCCAGCTTAGAATATGAAAAATTACTGTCAGTCATTCGCCGCCCCCTTTGGCCTCCAACTTCTTCTATTCCTCTCTCTTCTATAATTTACCCCCACTCTATTTGGTATGCTGTGGTTAGTAGCTTCGCAGCTGACAAGGACATCTTTCATGATGAGGTGGACATGTGCAATCAACTAATGAAGGTGTTCTGTGGTCAGCACTCCTCCTAGCTCTAGGGTGAGCGCCTCCTTTCGTTTCACGGTGCGACGTCCTCAAGCCTGGACGAGGGGGAAGGGGCCCTATTTGACTAGGGAGAAGAAGAGTGCGTGGTCCTATCGACTCATGTTGTTCTCGCCGATGAGCTTGCACTCTGAGCGTCGGGCCGCACCTGTGTAATTGCTTCGGTCTCCTACTTTGGTATTCAGGCGCGTAGGGCGACTCCACTATCAAATTGAGCTTCATCTTCTAGTTTTCTTAGTGCTTGTGGTGTGTTTTGTGTTGTAAGCCATCTCTCAGCATCTATGTATTTTCAATTCCTAGCTGGTTGATTGCTTTGTTAATTCAAAATCAAGCTTGTCTCGAGCCTTTTGTCTAAGAAAAACTTTAGTAAGATTTCTAATCTCTTCTCAATGGACATCTCATAGGTCGTACTAACATCTATATTAACTCGATGGTAGGTTTGATTTTCGCAACCCTTTATTTCAGAAACGTGCAAGAGCTTTAGTACACACCAGATGAAATCAAGTGCATTCAACCACGCATAACAAATAATCAAATCATATATGTATACAACAGTAGAATCAACGACTCTTTTAGTTCGTCGATGGTCACTATAAATCTTTCAATACCAAGTACGTAACATACACATATTATGAACTTACTGTTGAACCCAACTTGTAACACACATTTGTCAACTGTTCAATTTATATTCAGTTCATATATTAGAGAATTAAAGTGGCTAAGCAGGGCCTCACCCTGTGCGTTTCCAGTTATAGCATGTAACTCTTTATAGGCCGACACGTGTTTGATCTTTTTTTGGAATTTTGACTATCTAACAGAGATTTACCGTTTAAGAGCCACAAAATACATTTTTTAAACATAGTATAATCAAAGTCGCTCACATACACGAGAATACACTTATCCCTATGAACGCACGTACGCAGACCCTGCCCTTATAAGAGCCTCTGAGAGACTGAGCCGGCGTAGCATTTTGAGATTTTACGAAGCTGTCTAACAGGGATTTACCGTTTAAGGGCTACAAAATACTTTTTTTTAACACAGTACAATCGAAGTGAACGAGCATGCACTCACCTTATGAATGCATGCACCCACACCCTACCCCTATGAGCACCTCTGAGAGACTGAGAGACTGAGCCGGCATATAATTTTGAGATTTTACAAAGTCACCACAGGCAAATTGCAGTCAACGGAACGTCTCCTCTCAGAGGTGAAAAAAAATTCATGGCAGGCGACGACGGCTTCTTTGGTGCCGGTGCCATTCTTCAAGCTTCTTGACTTTGCATCCAGATTAAAGGCGTCTACACAGCGGTATCCCTCGCCTCGGACTCCTCCTGGTGGTGTTCTTCGCATGGTCCAAGTGAGCACGCCTACTCGGTTGTCCGACGGTGTGGGTTCCCGACCTGCAGCCAGTGGTAGACGAGCTCGCGACTGCTGCCTTCCTCCTCCACCATCTCCTCCTGGTATTTTACCTCTTTCCCTCTCCTCCCTCCTCTCTCTCTTCCCCTATGTCTCTTTTTCTCAACCTGGGCATTTTTTCATGTATGTCAATGCTATGCATGTGTTCGACAGAATGCCAATGCTATGTGTTAGAAATATATTTGGTACGTAGAGATTGTCCGGGATTAGATAAGAATTGTTTTCATCTTATCTCTAAGAGGCGTCTTGTCCTCCAAGTCTTGTACTCAATATATACTCGCCCTCGAGAGGCGTCTTGTCCTCCAAGTCTTGTACTCAATATATACTCGCCCTCGAGGCTCAATAATACACCCATCAATTCCATCAATCCCTCTCCATCCGTTCTAACATGGTATCAGCCTAACCGATCCAAACCCTAGCCGCCGCCCGCCGCTTCCGCCTCACGCCGCCCCCGGGGCGGTCGGCCTCCATGACCGCCGCCGGGGGCCGCGCCGCCCGTACCTAGGGTTCGTCCGCCGGTCGTGTTGACCGGCTGCCCTAGAGAGTCTTTTTCCCGAGCCCTTACTCCGGGTTTTTCTCTCTCGCCGTTCGTCTTGATCGGCGTTTTTCTTTTTGGTTTTCCGATCTAAGATCGGTTTGCGTCGCCCGCCGCCGCCATCGACCCGCGCCTCTACTCCGACACCGGCGCGACCACCCGGCCTCTTGTCCGACTGGGCGGCCTCGCGCGACGCGGCGGCCTGTCACGGCCACCATCCGCGCATCTGCCCGCCCGTCGCTCTGCGCCGGGCGTCACCGCCATGTCCCCGAGTTCAGCGCGCCCCTCCACCGATCGAGCAACGGGCTGCCGCTGCGTCGCCCCGTCGGGCCGCAGCGCCGCCGCCCCGTGGTTCTCCCCGTGGCTGCACCGATCCGCGCCGCCGCTACGTCGCCCCTTCGAGCCGTAGCGCCGCGGCACATGGTCCCCGCCGCCGCCCTGAGGCCATTCCTGTGGTTGCACCAACCCGCGCGCTGCCGCTGCGTCGCCCCTTCGGGCCGTAGTGCCGCGGCCCGCGGTCAACCGCTGCCCCGAGGCCGTCCGCTGCAGGCCGTCCCCGAGGCTGCACCGACCCTCGCGCTGCCGCTACGTCGCCCCGTCGGGCCGTAGCGAGCGTGGCACGCGGTCCCTGCAACCGCCCTGAGGTCTTCCCCGCCGCCGCCCCGACCCGCGCGTTGCCGCTGCGTCGCCCCTTTGGGCCGTAGCGTCGCGGCGTGCGGTCCACTCCGCCATCCCCGCGCGTCGACTTCCACGTGATATGCGCCGCATCGCCTCCCTTGGCGCGGAACGACACCGTCCGCGCCGGTCTTCGTCACGCTGTCAGGTTCTTTCTCGCCTACTTCGAGCACCGCCGCCGCGCACCTTCCCTAGCCGCCGCCGCCGCCGCCTCCTCAGGCCGTCGCCGCCGCCTCCTCCTCAGGCCGCCGCCGCCGCCTCCTCCTCAGGCCGCCGCCGCTCTTCTTCCGCGGCTCCACGGCGACTACCTCGACACCGGCCACCCCGACTCGACATCGACCACGGCGTCCCTCACACGGCTACCTCGACCACGACTACACCACCCTACGCTCTCGGCTACATCGACATCGGCACAAAGGGCTATCACCTCGCTTGAGCAACTCGACGCCTTCCTCTACAGTCCACGCGTCCGCGACGCGACACCGTCCACGACGCTCCCACTGCGACTGCGGGGGGATGTCAGCCCGTCGGCTGCTATTCTCTCCGGTCTGACCGTCCGCGACGCTCCTGTTGTTCGCAACGCTACCGCGATGTTAGAGATATATTTGGTATGTAGAGATTGTCCGGGATTAGATAGGAATTGTTTCCATCTTATTTCTAGGAGGCGTCTTGTCCTCCAAGTCTTGTACTCAATATATACTCGTCCTCGAGGCTCAATAATACACCCATCGCATTACGCCAATCTCCCTCTCTATCCTTTCTAACACTATGCATGTGTTCGACAGAATGTCTCAACACCAATAATATTCTGGGTAAGAAGAACAACGGTGACATGCATTGGATAGCTCAATTGGTTGTTGATTATGGTTGCCCTCATTGATATGAATTCTCCTGTAGTATATGTGTTAAAAGATTGCGATTTCGAGAATTTGTCTAGTTCAAAGAATCATTAGCATTTACAAACAAAAAGAACAACATATATGCAATGTCATGCTTTTTTGCCTAATAACTTCAATGTTCCTTGGTCTGGGTCACCATGGAGAAGGATAAAATGAAATTTTTGGCTGGGTGCACCTGCGAAACTACTTGTTGAAACTTCCCATGTCGAGTTCTATTTTTCCTCTTCAATTATCACTCTTGGATGTTGCAATGTGTTGGTGACATGCGACAAGACTAACCAAACCATTTTGAGCTTGATTTGTATCCTACAATGAAAGACACATTCCATCTCACCGAAAAATGTGTGTTACTGTTGCATTGCCACATTTAATGTCTTTGTTATAGCGGATGACTTGCACACTCCCATCTACAAACTAAAAGAACAACATATATGCAATCTCATGCTTTTTTTGCCTAATAACTTCAATGTTCCTTGGTCTGGGTCACCATGGAGAAGGAGACAATGAAAATTTTGGCTGGGTGCACCTGTGAAACTACTTGCTAAAACTTCCCATGTCGAATTCTATTTTTCCTCTTCAATTATCACTCTTAGATGTTGCAATGTGTTGGTGACATGCGACAAGACTAGCCAAACCATTTTGAGCTTGATTTGTATTCTAGAATGAAAGACACATTCCATCTCACCGAAAAATGTTTCTTACTGTTGCATTGCCACATTTAATGTCTTCGTTATAGCGGATGACTTGCACACTCTTCCATCTCAGGTTTACTACCTCTACCAATAGGAAGTTTACTAAAATCGATAATATGGGTCATATCAACCAGATCTTGCTTGATTTATTTTGTAGTTCTATCCTTCAACTAGCACACACACAAACACGCGCGGGCTTAGATAAGGGCGCAGCGTGCCGCCGCGCCTTCTACCTGCTAGTATGTTTATATAAAGATAGACTAGAAACCCCTACTAAGATACTAATCAGATTATATGCTTTAGAGGTCACTGCTATGATATTTAATGATACTAAAATACAAATGAGCAAACACACATACTCGCAAATACATATGTAAACACTATAAATTTTCATAATTATCAAAAAGTAATCTTTTTTTTTACAAGACACATAACTTAAATTTGGCACAATTAAAATTTCCCTGATATACATTACATTTGTGTAATGAAAAACACTAGAATTAAAATTTATTAACATTTTTATGTGCTCCATTATAACATCTAATTGATGGAAAAATTATACTCATTGAACCTGTAGCATGATAAAAAAAATTAAGTCCTAAAGTATAAAATTTTAGTATAAAAAATATTTATTCTAATTCTATATTGTTTGCCCGACCGAAGTGTTCTAGCTAGCAATGCACTCAACTCGAATACCATCAAGTGAAAATTCACCTCGCACTTTTGACAAATACATAATAATAACAATATTGTAAACCTATTATTACAAGGAGGATGTGAGTTCACTTGGAGATCCAGGGCTCCACTTCGATGCCGCTTTTTCGCATGGCTTGCCCACCAGAACAAATGTTGGGCGTCGGAGCTGCTGGCTCGACGCGGACTTGACCACCAAGAGCGGTGCCCTTTCTGCAACCAAGAAAAAGAAACCATTAACCACCTACTCCTCAATTGCATGTTTGCCAGTGGAGTCTGGATAGTAGTTTGTGCAGCGATGGGCAAGCCGGAGTAGGCTCCGAGGAGGGGTGCGAGCATTTCGCAATGGTGCGCCAACAAGTGTGGGACCGGAAGAGCCAAGAAGGATGCTAGGGCAATTCTAACCCCGGTAGTCTGGAAACACCATAATGCCATTGTGGAAGCAAGTGGGGATACTCAAGGGGGACATTTACACCTTCCTTGGGGAGTTAGTAGTGTGGGCTAGTGCGAGTAGTGTGAATAGTTTATTCTTGTTGAATCTCGATTGTAGTGATATACATGTTCATAATATTGATGTCAAAAGATGCAAAGTTAATGATGATAGTTTCACATACTTGTGGCACTGCCGCTTAGGTCATATTGGTGTAAAGCGCATGAAGAAACTCCATGTTGATGGACTTTTGGAGGACAGTGGTATCCCCAGCCTACCAGGGTTCAAGTCCTAGACTTAACACTGATGCTCGCATTTTCCTATGGTTTTTCAGTCTTTCCGGCGATATTCGTTTAATGGGAGGAGACGTTCCCGTCGACTACGAGGCCGCCTGTGATGACTTCGGCTCAGTCTCTCGAAGGTGCTCATAGGGGTACGATATGCATGCGTGTGTTCATATGGTTGAGTGTATGCTCGTGTATGTAGTGACTTCGATTGTACTGTGTTAAAAAAATTATATTAGGACGTTTTTTTTTTTGGAAAGTTGTACCATACACAAATACTTTAGCGTTTGGACTAGATTTTGTCCCCTGCTGATTGGTCGAGTTAAACACATGTATAGGCATTGCAACAGAAAAATACATCTGGGGCATTTTTTTTTTTGAACACAGTACAGACGCAAGCGCTCATATACACGCGCATACACTCACCCCTATGAACGCATACACGCACACACTACCCCTATGAGCACCTCCGAGAGACTGAGCCGGCATATCATCTTGAAATTTACGAAGTCACCGTAGGCACCTCGTCGTCGACGGGAACGTCTCCTCCCACTGAATGCGCATCGCCGGAAATCCTGAAATAAATCCAGGAATAAATGCAAGCACCAGGATTTGAACCCTGGTGGGCTGGGTCTACCGATCACACCTACACGTAAGTTCGTTCGTTGGGTTAGTGGCCACCCGCACTCCAACCTATCTATATGGCAACAAAGCGAATGACAAGGCCAAAGTAGCTGACTCTTATCGCTAACTTGACTCGGTCTAAGGGCGAGCTTGAATACAACTCACAGAATGACTCATCCAGGGGCCTTCAGGCACTCAAACAGATAGTGAGACATACACCATCTATAGAACTTGAATGACAATACACCCATATATTCTAGCTAACAATCAGAAACTGTATCCAAATGGAGGGGACACTCTTCCTTCAGAAAGATGCCTTCGAAAGAAAAGCTCTTCCCCTCAACGACACAGCACATTTTCTCAAATGTTCCACGTTTCTCACCATATCCCCATAGGGCTGAAGCACAAGAAAGAGGATTACTTGGTTACCTTGCTTCCCTCGCCTAGGACAGTAGAAGGATCTGTGGCCGAAGGCGCCACAAACGAAGCGGGTCGCCTCTTTTCTGCAGATCTCCGCAAGATGACCCTTCTCCCCGCAACGATAGCACATAACGTTTTTCCCATGCTTGCGCGGTGAGGAGGACGAGGCCTTGAGAAGCTTTTCCACCATTTTTCCCCTTTGGCATTTGGATCCATGTTTTCTTTAACGATCTCCATGATAGTAAAGGTTTTTTTGGTAGCCTTTGCTTTTGACGGCGATGAAAGAAAGAGAACCCCTCCTATCTTTTGATCGTGGTCAAAATCCTATCCAAGTCCCCTTTTTTCAGATCTTTCTCCTGGTTTTGATCATCACCGTTCACCTACTTGTTACGGAGATCCCGACCAATGCACAATCCAGATTTTTTTAGCTTTTTTTCTCCCATCCCATCTTGGACGGGCCCAGAAGCTTTTCTCATGTTTGAATGGAGGTCTTCCGCAAATGAATTTCCATATAGGAATTATATAATGTGCCTGCAGATATTATATTGATTGAAAGCTTGTTTCAATTGAACGAGGATGTGAACGAGAAGGCAACAAAAGGGAGCTTGGAGCAAGAGGAGTCATTTGTAGTTCACGAAAAAAGGCATAGTAGAGAAAGTCTGATGAGCAGGAAAATTTGGTCACGTAGATCTTCTATTTCGCCGGAATTCGTTGATTGCTCCGTACTCATTTACAATGGAAAAACTCCTGTTCGTTGTAAGATCACTGACGGAAAGGTTGGTCATAAATTTGGAGAGTTTGCTTTTACACGGAGACGAAGACCCTATCGAACAAATAGAGGAAAGGGGAAAAAGTAAAGTCTAAGCGACATATGGATCAATAAGGAAATCCAATTTC